>JAHREE010000363.1:23060496-23165849 GCA_033628505.1 Tringa tobata | reverse complement strand
ATATCATTTACTCTAGTGGGCAGTTCTAATTAAGACTGTTTTGTCTTAATTTACAACATACAAATATCCTCATCTGGAATCTGCTTAAAGCCAAAAATAGTAAATCATAAATCATCAATTAATAGTTTACGCTACAGTATGTAATGAGAAAAAATTGACTTCTTACTGGTAAATACTAAACATTGCAACAAATGTGTTATATAAAAAAAGTCCTCCTATCAATATAATATTGTCATGGTTTGTGCTGGGCTGGCCACTAAAATGAATGACAGATACTCTTTTTAGCTTCTGTCCCGAGGGAGAATAGTATGAGAGAGAGTGAGACTTATGGACTGAAAAAGAAACTAAACTAATGAAATATTAATAGTAAAATAATATGAATAAAAATATAATAATATTAATAAGAAAATAGTGAAATATATACAATATATACAAAACCAGTATCAAGCCTACAGGATGATGATCACATCACCAGCAGGCACTGGGAAAATCCCAGCCTGGACTCAGCAACATAGAGGAACTGGATTCTGGATCTGGATTCAGGAAAGTACGGATTGCGATCAAAGGCAGACGAACAGAGTCCTCCTTGGATGCCAGCCACTGAAGAAAGAGGATGACCCCTTTGATCCTTCAGCTTTTATACTGAGCATGATGCAGATGGGATGGAATACCCGGTTGGTCAGTTTTGGGTCACCTGTCCTGTCCGTTCCGCCCCACAGGTGTGACCCCTTTACGCTCTTCCACTTCCTACCTTCCAGTGGGGCACACAACAAAGTTAGCTGACCTTGGTTGTTATGGGAATTGGAATAAGCAAGAGCCTCTCTGCATAACATTCCTTGCCATTAACTGTAAACATCAGGCTTCGTCACTCTGGTAGCAGACACTGTCTGAAGAACATGCCATTATTTTCAGAGAGTTAAAAGAGGCCTAACTGAAGAGTCAAATTACTGAAAAGAGAATTGGTTCTCTTCTACCTCAAACCAGGACATATTGGCACAGCCAATATTTTCTCAAAAATCCTCAGAATTCATCTTCTGCTGATAGATAAACTGGATTAAAGAAATTGTGCTGTATATATTTTTAGACATATGCAGTAAAAAGAGATTGTTACTCTCTTTTTAGCAGCTTCCATGGACTCTTTAAATACATCAAGGCATGTAAGAGTGATCTTAAATAATTTAGCTAAAACTCTTAAATGTATGCTTAACTTAAAGTATATATTTTGACACTTCCATGAATTGATATTTTTTCCTGAATAAAATTCTACAGTGTTTTTTTATATATATGTTCATAATTTATCTTGTTCTCACCAAGTTGAAAAACAATTGCTTAATTTAAGAAGAATTTATAAAATTGTATATAGAACAAGGAGTTTAGGTCGTTAGGTTTTGAATTGGCAATAGTAAATAAATTTACTCCAGATCCTGACAGAAATGTGGGAAAATAGTAAATTCAAAATCATATAACAGTAGGAGGTATGTATGCATACTTTCAGAATTACTCTTTCAGCTCTACTTCTGATGGTGGTTTTATCAGCTTTTGGGTTAAGAGGGTTGAAGCTGAAATAATTTTCCTATTAATTGTTTCCCCCTGCTCTCGATTGGTATAAGAGCCTTAGTATATGTTAATCAGTAAGTAATTTTTATGGAGTTGACATGAGTATTAGGTCTTTGTTTTGTAGTCTAAAAAAGTAAAAAGTCTAAAAGAGTAAAATGTGTGTGTACTCACTTCTTCTGTCAAAACATGTAAAGGGAGCAAAACAATGGAAAGTGGTGCATGTTTCCTATCCTCTACATTGTACAGTGTTGATAGGGTTAAAATACTGCCCAAAAGAGCTCTGTAAGGGTCTGAGTTCCAGACATAGGCCATTTCCTACCATTTTTGTTAGTCCCATTTACAACTGGAACAGAAAATCTGACTACACTTGAAGGACAGAGCCACTTTGCTGGACAAATTCTAGAGAGCCACTTTGCTGGACAAATCCTACTGGCAGTAAACAGAGAATGATTTGACCTTGCATAGAACATTTTAAGTGTCTAGGGTAGGGGGGAACTACTTCATTTTGGTGGACCTTTTCCCTTAAAAATCCTTTCAACTCTCTGTAAGGAACATTAAATGTGTTCTTGAAAAGTGATCATCAGCATGTATTAAAGTGACAACATATTTGGCATATTATTTTAAAGAGTGGGTGAGAGACATGTAGTTGCAATTAAGACACTTGGTAAAAAATTTCCTGCAATTTTATAAGTAAAGTACTTAAAATATCTATTTTTCCATTATCACTCACTACTATGCAGCGTTAGAGCACAAATCATCCAAAACTATTCTATCCTGAACCTCCCTGTAAAAACATAAGAAAAAATGAAAATACCATTGTCTGCTCCCTGCTGTCCTCTTTACTCATTCACTTGGATGAAACTGTGAGCTTTAAGCTAATATGTGCTTGGACGTCCACCGGTAACCACTACTAAAAAGCTGCAAGTCTAGCAGTTCAGTTCTTGCAATTTTTGGATGGTGTTTTCTGAATTTTTGACTTTGTGCATATGTTTTCTCTTTGCTTTTTATTAAAATACCTCCTTGCAAGAAGTGAATATCAGCAAACTCCCAGTAAAAAAAGAGAGGGTGTTAGGAGATACTATATACCTATTCAAATGGATTTACAATAATTTAAAGTTAAGACTTGAGTCATGTAATTTCATATCTCCAAAAGAAAGGAAAAATAATCTGTTATGAAAGGTTTCAGTGGAGATAATCTTTTAGTTCAAACAGCAAAATAGAGCATTAGAAAATTGTTCAAGAAGAATTAGATTTTGTTTCAATTTTTAACGGAGTGTAAAAACACTGATACACATCTGTCTTTTCTCATCTTTCTCCTTCTCTTTGCCCTTCTTGTGGTGGAATATTACTTACTTGTTTTGTTTTACTCCTTTAAATTTCTCTCTCTTCAGTATATGTGTCTTGTTGATAGATCGTTATCCACCTACATTGCTAAATAAATTGCTAAATCCTGAAAAAAAAAATAATAAATAAGATTGATGTTGTCATTTCTAGTATAGTGCAGTGCAATTTAGGCCCAGAAATCAAAAATTGGATATATGCACTTATGGCTTTCAAGACATATTGGGAAGTTGTTTAGGGTATATAGGCTACCTGGATTATTTTCAGGCTTTTCAGCATTTTTTCTGCCATCAGACTGTTGTGCATACAGCAGCACATCTCTGCTCTACACAGCTGTGTTTATGTTGGTTCTTCATAATGTCAATGAAAGGAACTAGAGAAATCTCAATTGCTTAACCAGCAATTGGGATTTCTTGAATTGGCATCCATGACATCACATTTAACAATTTCCTGATGAAATCGATACGACTGTGATCCAAGCTTTGTTATATATAACTGTATGATATTGTAGTCTTTAAGCAATCTCATTAAACTTTAAATGATGGTATTACTAGTTGATTATTTTTTTGTCATGAAAGGGGAAAAAGAAAGTTAACAAGCTTTGAGAAGTCCTCCAGTCTATGTTTTGTCTTGAAGGAAGCATACTGATCGGCATACTGATTTTTAGCATAAAAAATATAGGATATTTCTTGAATCTTAGCTTTCGAGAAGTAGTTGGTAATAAGTCTTTACCAGCAAAGGTCCTAAATAATAAATGTTCTACTGTTATAGATTTTTTTAAAAAAATTTATATTTGACTGTTTAGTGAGCCACCTAGAAGGGAAAAAGTGGGGGGACATTGTCTAAAGTTGGGCATAGATACTCTCTAGACATACTGCAGACATTCTGTGATATGATTTATTTTTTTTCAAATAGGTACTAGTCTAAAGAAAAAATGAAGAAAATAACTGCTTGCTTGCTTGCTTGGTTTTTGTTTTTTGTTTTTTTAATAAAGAGCTTGTGAAAGAGTTCACTCCAGGTTGAAAATTAAAATTGTGGTCTTTTAATAAAAAATATGCAAGTTTTATGCTGCACAAGATAAAAATATTTTCACTTGTGCAGCTATGGTCCTAGGCAAATTTTTTAGAGACATCATCACAAGTTGAAAATACAGAGCCCCCAAAAGATTGTTTTGTCTTATACTGCTGCACAGCATGTTTTTATTTGGCATTATTTTTCATTTCACCAGAAATGACTAGAGGCAAGGTAGACATGAGTTGGTCTTTCAGGTTTGTTTGCTGCCCTCTTCTCTCCAGTAGCACAACTAAGTTCCAATAATGGGAATGGTCCATGTGAGTCAAGGTGATCTGGGCAGCGAGGGATGTGAGGGCCTGGGAGGAAGAAAGAGAATTATAAATAGGGAAAATGAAAACACCCTTCTCTTCCCATCTGCAATCAGTAGACGAGGAGACGACGCTTGCACAGGAACTGTGTGGGAGACTAAATGGGATATAATGATTCATTATGAAATTAATTGGGATGTGTTGTACTATTTGATGTTGCAGTTTGAGATTTTATTCTCAAATGATGGTGCAACATAATTATTCCAGTGGAGTTTGGGCTATTATCTTAGATACTTGCAGGAAAACACAGTCTCATTATGGTAGAGTGCTTTTGCTATGCCAGTCAGGAAAGTGGTAGCTGTCAAGCTTTGCAACATAAAAGATTCAACCTCAGATAATTAACAGAGTTGGCTTAAATTATGCCGAATTTATGACTGAACTTTTGCCATATTAGAGCACTATAGAAGGCTAATGAAAACATGCATGATAGCATGACAGAGATATATGTTTGGTTGCATACATATGTATGCAGAATATGCATCACTGCACATACTCTCCTTTGTGCAGTGAGACCTAGTTACTTCTTGCCCATCCCTGCAAGCTTTGGAATAAAAAGCAATAATCCCAGTGGGGTCTGGTGTTCAAGAACTCCTGTGTACTTCTTGTGTATTGCTATACTACTGTGCAACTATTGTACTGCTGTGTACTACATGTTCCCTTTTGCTGCCATGGTGGGCTTGTGCACTGTACACATTTAGTACAGGAAGAATATAACACACAGAGAAACTTTACTGAGGGTTATAAAGTTCAGAATGGATCCCACTGGGTTAACATAAAAGCCACTGCTACTTCCTAATCAAATTAAACACTGCTTGATAAGTCACATGTACATACTAAATGTATAAGGAAAATCAAATTAACATTGTCTATGTCTGTACAAATGCCATTAAGTTGTTTTCTTGCACTCTTTTTCACCCAATGGGATTCTACAGAAAGTGAGAACTAGAGATGGGGAGCCACACAATGTTCATTCTCTTATCTATTAAAAAAATATTGCTTTTTTTTTTTTTTTTAAGTAATGTTACGCTTTACAGGATGAAATACTTAAAGAATTAAATTACAACTTCAAGTCTGACATTACAAACCACTTGATATTTCTATCAGAACACAAACTTCTATAGAAACTCTAGATGTGCCACATTTTATCAGCACTTTATAAAACTGAATGTATTTTAGCATAACACTCTGTTGCATAGGGGTATCTTTTCTCCTATCACAGCTACTGAGCAAGAGTACAAGAGAAATTCTGACACTGAGTTACTGTCTGCTGAGTTGAGAAACAGATCTATACGCTCCTCAACTTCTTTCTCCTGTACTCTAATCACTTAAGCCAAGCAACAGGTCTTAAACTTTATATGTTGATTACCACCTTCCATGTTCTCCTCACTGCCTTGCTGTGATCCATATTGTCCCTTATGCATCTCAAGGGTCCTTTGATAGACCAGCTACCAAGCCTTCTGTAGTAACTAGCTAAATCAAATTTTCCCACCAACTGTAAGTCATCTTCAGTTTTATTCTAACTCACAATATTCTTTAATGGACCTTTTTTGAAAATACAAAATATTTAAATAGTTTGATTCCTTTGAGATCTGATGCTGTACTCAACTAACTTGCCATTTTAACAACTTGGGCAAATCTGTGTCTGAGAAAACACAGACAATAATGACCTTCATCTTCACTGCATGTTAGAAAAAATAGTGTCTTCTCCTTTTGTGCATACATATGCCTATTGTCACTAGAGGTCTAATAAGTGCACAACTGGCCTTTTTAATGTACAAAAAATATGAAGAAGGCTGATCATTGCTTATGATGGCTCAGCATGTAGGCAAATTAGTATATAATATGTAATTCCCTGATCAACAATGTTTCCTTTATAAAAAACGTGACTAAGAACATGAAAAGTTTTCACCTTGGTTCTGTTAAATCATGGATATAGTAAGGTTATGTGCTGCCATGCAGCAGTGCTATTGATGTGAGCCTGAGTTTTGCTGACCTACTAAGACCATCTTTTTCAAGTTCCCAGTAGATTCAGGTTAGTACTATTGTGAAGGAGTCAGAGCAATTCTATCAAACAGAATTGCTTCATATTATCTTGTGCAAAACACTGTAATAAAATAACAAATAATAATAAAGCTGAAAGCAGCTTTTTAGATTTTGCAGCTTAGACTTGTTCCCAGTGGTGACTCAGATTAGCTGTTTTTTGGGTGAGATAATGAAGAATACCATTCAGTATTTCCCCATGGACCAAATGACCTTAATTAATTTTGGTTGAGAACTACTTCCCTTCTGTGCTCGGGTTTCTTTCTGCCATTCTTGGATTAAAAAAAAAATTCACAGGCTTTCAAAGTCAATTCATATTTAATGGATCATGAAGAAAAACCTCTATACATAAAGTTATGAAGAGAAGGACCATGATTTCAACAGGTAGGTACTACCATTTCCTAAACTGTAAAAGCAATCATAACCGAAAGGGATTGGGACCATTCCTGTTTACTAAATTTAACACCCAAAGAATATCTTTATTTAGAATGTACTACTTCAAGTCATATAGACAGGTACGCTAGCTATGCCCAACAATACAGTAAAGTATTAGGTTTCATCTTTTATGTTATTTTATTTGTGCCATTGAATAAAACAGCATGTATTATCAGCCAGGTAAAGAATATGGTTGATCTCAGAAATTTGCTTGAGGTGTATTTTGTAGCTTAGTATAAAGTGTAACTTGTTCTGTGGACTGATTCAGAGAGTTCATACCTAATGTAACTGGAAGAAAAAATAAAGATGAAGGACAAATAGTATGTACTGTAGCTACAGAAACCATGTAGTGAGTTGTCACAGTTTCATCTAAGATAAAACCATATAGATAGATATTATTACTTGCCATTGATGAATGTTTAATGACAGAACCAATACTGAATGATCTTGCACTTTTTGTCCTCTAATAAAAATTCTGTTCTGCAGTGGGTTCCCAGTCATAGTATGTACTGGGTTTGGGGGTTTGTTTTTTTCTTGTTTTAATTATTTCATCTAGAAAAAGATAGTAAAGTATTGAATATAAAGCCTATGTCAAATTGATATGTTGTATAGTAAAAGTTAATGGTAATTGGAGAGTTTAAGAGATTTTTGCAATATAAAGAAGCATTTAAATCTTGTTAAAATTTGCACTCAGGCATGAGACTTGCAAGCTGTTATGTGTAAACAAATTTAAAGAGTCTGGGCCCACTGGGTGTTGCAGTTGCTCCACATTTAGCAGGATCAAGTCTTAAGCTGGCTTTGGTTTTTTACTTCTTTGAACTTTCATTCTCACACTCTGGCTATTTTCTGACTTTTCATGTTTTCTCTCTGTTTTAGATACTTGCTTTTTGCTTAAAAAGTTTTCTACTGATCCTCCTTCAGTTTTATTTGAAAGCTCAGTAGGCTTAAGAGTTGTTTCTTCCTACCTTTTGACCTACTAAACTGAATTTTCACCCCTCTTATCTCTACTAAGCTATTCTCTGATATGCTTTCAGTCAGGCTCTGGAGATTGACTCCCTCTTTTTCATTCATTTAGTGCTAGTGGAGAAGTCCCTTTCTGAGTGAACGTTGCCTTAAGCTGTTGTGAAATGTGTAGAGTCAAAAATATAGTCTCCATTTCTTTATAATCATATCAGGTGATCCATCCTTTTATTTATTTTTTTTTTTCCTTTTCTTCCCAGCCAGGCAAAAGGCGTATTTTTTCTAAGGAAGAGGAGAGAAAAAGACACTCGATTTTTCTTAGAATTTGTTTTTAAAGTTGGTATGTAATAAAAGCCCTGTTAGTCTGTCCTTTGTTGTTGTTGAATATACCGTTGTTAAATATAAAAACAGCATTAGTGCTGCTGTGTTTGTCCCCTAGCTCCCCTTTGATAGCAATAGGTGAATGTACTGGTCTAGCTTTTAGAAATCTAATGTAAAATGTTGCCACCAATTTAAAAGACTTTATTTTTTGTCAGAGCTTTAAGGCAGGAAAACAACAATATACTGAATTAAAATGGAGTATAGAATGCTACAGGAGAATATTCATAGACCTCAACATCAGCAGAATGGCACTGCTGTGCAAATAAGTAATAACGGTTGTAATTTATCAGACTAGGTATGATGAATTTAATTTATTGATATATGATGTCTATTTTGAGCTCTTTCAGCAGTGTAAACCAACATAGGTTATGTCATCTGTGAATTACCAAACTATTGTAAAAATCACAGCATAATTCTGACTTTGAATGAAAGTAATTTTATTATTGCTAATTGCTTACTGGCTAACAAGTGACAAAACACATCTTCAGTTTTAAACAATAAGTAAATTTCTATTTACACATCTGTTTTTACCATCACCAGTTTTGTTGAATAAATAGCATTATGTCTGATATTCTCTATATAAATAGAATTAGTCTCACTGTTTTCCTGTAATTCTATTTATCCACTTGTAGCATATGTAGCTGTAATGCAGTTTTTGTCAAAGCTTGTGTATGAGATGTAGAGGAAATTTTGGATTAAAATCTCACCATTATTATGTTAATGTGTGTCAAATAAAGCAAATGGTTAGAGAATGGAATGCAAGAAAAACAGTAAACAGTGGATTTTTATTGCTTAGCCCATCAATGCTCAAATAAAAACTGAAAAATGTACATTACTATGTAGTTTATTCTCTATTTAAAATGGTTCCAATATTTAAGGAAAAAAAAAAAAAAAGTACAATCTTTTTTACTTCATCCAGAGCTTAAACTCCTAACCAGCTCAAAATAACAGGAGGATATTACACTGGTGTAGGTAAAAAAAGCAGAGTGATCTAGTCTAGTCATCTGTATACTACAGGCAACATAATCATTGATTATCTTATTGTGTCCAATATCTTGTGATTAAATAGGGAGCTGTCTTTTAGAAAGAGGATAGGTCTTAATTTGAAGGTCTCGGTGGAATATATGCACTTATTCTTGGCTACTGCTTACATGATATATATTTTTTTCTCTCCTTCACCATTGTCTCTAACTGCTCACAAGGTGAAAGGTGAAGGAAGTGAAGGTAAAAGTTCACTTCAGGAAGAAATTTACTCCTTTTCTTCACCTCTGTCTGCCTTTTCAGATCAGCAGAATAGACTGATGCTTTGGGGTCCACTAGTGTGGGGCAGAAGCAGATTCTAATGTTTTCTCACTGCCCTCACCTGAAGGCTAACAGCTACAGTGAGGTAAGCACCCTTCTCACTTGCTAAACCTTCTCCAGCTTTAGGAATCTTTTCTTAGCTAAACTAGTACATTTTCAAGAAAGTTTGAATTTTCTTTTTTACAAATCAGTTCTTTTCACTAAGAAGCTCCCAAACAAACAAAATACCTTTTTTGGGTGTGTTTTTTTCTTTTTTTCTGTCCCGTTTTACTGCACAGCCAGTAGTTGCAGCCATAGTGGTATCTATCCCACACTTTTTGTTCCCACTCAGCAGGCAGTTCTCTGCTTTGTGTGCCTCCTTGCCTCATTCTCTTACCACTTTAGCCAATGCTGCAGTTGCTGTTTTACTCATTTCTTTCATAGAGCATTTTTCAGTTAATTTCCCTGTCAGCACTCTATGCAGCTGGAATTAGTTCTCCTCAAGCTCCCTTCTCATTCAGACCCATATCCTCTTTTGGACGCTTACTCAGTGCCTTCACTATTTACCTGCTCCATATCCTCTACTCCTTCTTGTGTGCTAAGAAAGCTGGTATCTCTTTTACTACTAGGGCTGTCAGCTGCTGGGCAGTGCTGCTGAGGGAGCCTGGGTGGAGCCACCATCATCCCCGATTGATCAAGCCACCAGGTGATAAGAAGCCCCAGGGAGGTCAGGGACTACTCAGAACACAGGGTTAGCACCTGGTGCTTGTGTGTGTGCGCACATGCCCTAGCGGGTACCTCAGGAGGCTGCAGTCTGTACAGCAGGGCGCTTAGCCTCTACTAGTCTAAGTAAGTTCAAGCCCCCTAAGCGGTCAGAGGACTAGGGGACTCATCCCAACTGACCCTCGAGTTGCAAAGTGTCAGTTGCTTGTAGAGGTACAGCCATAGTGGTTATCAGGTCGAAGGCTGTTGTTAGAAAAGCTGTGGGCATCCAGACAGAGGCCCCACGCGAAAATGCAGGCGTCCAGGCCTCTGGCTGCAGAGAGTGCTGGAGCCTGGCACTTGCAATGAAGGGTAGCGGAGACAACATCTCTATCAGATGTGAACAGGTGAATGACCTGCTCAGCCTGGTGGCCAAGCTGAAGGATGAAGTGGAGAGGCTGAGGAGTATAAGGGAGTGCAAGAGCAAGATTGACTGGTAGGCCCACTCCCTGAGAATAAGAGAACAGGTTGAGACCCCACATAAATCAGAGGACCCCCCTCCCCTCGTGTCACCAAGCAATAGGAGGTGATCTCAGAGAAAGGGAGGAATGGAAACAGGTCCCTGCTTGGGGAAGCAGGCGAGTCCCCTCCCAGCCACCCCTGCCTTACCAGTTACCCTTGCAGAACAAGTATGGGGTCCTGCAGGAGGAACTGGCTGTTGGAGAGGAGGACAGTACACACAGGCTAGAGAAGTCAGAAAGAACAAGTCACCATAGACCTGGCATCACTACTAGCTCCACAAGGAAAAGCAGACAGGTCATTGTTGTAGGTGACTCTATACTGAGGGGGGAAAAGGGACCAATATGCCACCCTGACCCATTTCACAGGGAAAGATGCTGCCTCTCTGGGGCACGTGTCAGGGATGTGATGGACAAACTTCCAGCCCTAGTAAACCCCTCTGATTATTACCTACTGTTAGTATTTCAGGTGGGTAGTGATGAAGTGGGTAGAAGGAAGCCAAAATCAATTAAAAGATATTTTAGAGCCTTGGGATGGCTGCTTAAGGGATCAGGAATGCAAGTTGTGTTCTCCTCTATCCCTTCAGTGACAACCATGAATAAGGAAAATAATATGAAGAGGTAACAGGTCAACTCGTGGCTCCGGGATTGGTGTTATCGGCATGGCTTTGGGTTTTTTGAGCATAGGCAGCTATATGAGACACCTGGCCTGCTGGTGGAAGGTGGGATGCACCTGTCCCAGAAGGGGAAAAGTATTTTGGAGCAGGATATAGCAGGACTCATTGACAAGGCTTTAACTAGATATGAGGGGAGAAGGGGAGCTAACCGGGCCTGTTAGAATTAAACCCAAGGGTAGCATGACAGGGATTGAAGGATGCTGTATTAGTGAGGACTCTCACTTTGTCATTTCATTTGAGAAAAGGGGTAGATGTTTAGAAATTTCTGCTTGCGAACAATGGGAAAACCCTATCCCAAAAGGGTAAAAGGGTACTAGGCCAGGAGTTAACAAAGCTCATAGACAGAGCTTTAAACTAGAAGTGAAGGGAGAAGGTGATAAAACCAGGCCCACTGGTAATGAGCCTGGGGGTAAAGGGCCAAGGATGAGGTTGAAATTGGGAGCCTAGCTCAAGTGCATCTGCGCTAATGCACGTAGCTTGAGCAACAAACAGATGGAGCTGGAAGCCATTGTGTGGCAAGACAGCTATGATGTAGTTGCCATCATGGAAACATGGTGGGACGATGGTCATGACTGGAATGCTGTGATGAATGGCTATAAGCTCCTCAGAAAGAATAGGCAAGAAAGGAAAGGAGGGGGGTGTGGCTCTGTACATTAGGGAGTGTTTTAACTGCATAGAGCTAGATTCCAGAGACGATGAAGTTGAGTGTTTATGGGTAAGGATGAAGGGGAAGGCTAACAAGGGTGATTTTGTGTTGGGAGTCTGCTATAGACCACCCAACCAGATGAGCAGGTTGATGAAGCATTCTGTAAGTGGCTGGCTGAAGTCTCGCAATCGCCAGTCCTTGTTCTGGTTGGAGACTTCAACCTACCGGATATCTGCTGGAAAAACAACACAGCAGAGAGCAGGCAGGCTAGGAGGTTCCTCGAATGTATGGAAGATAACTTCCATACATTCGACTTCCATACAACTGGTAGAAGAACCTACCAGGGGAGGCACCTCACTAGACCACAAAGAAGGACTAGTGGGAGATGTGGAGGTTGGAGGCTGTCTTGGACTTAGCGATCATGAAATGGTGAAGTTTTCAATTCTTAGTGATGTAAGGAAGGGGGTTAGCAAAATCTCTACCTTGGACTTCTGGAGGGTGGACTTTAACCTGTTCAGAGCCCTGGTTGGGAGAGTCCCTTGGGAGATAATCCTGTAGGGCAAAGGGGTCCAGGGTGGCTGGACGCTCTTCAAGAGGGAAATCCTAAAGGCCCAGGAGCAGGCTGTCCCCATGAGGCACAAAATTAAAGGCTGGGAAAAATGGCCGGCCTCGTTGAATAAAGAGCTTTTGACGGGTCTTAGGGAAAAAAGGAGGGTTTACCACCTTTGGATGAAGGGACAGGCAACTCAGGAGGAGTACAGAGATCTTGTTAGGTTATACAGAGAAAAAATTAGGAAAGCAAAAGCCCAGCTGGAACTCAACCTGGCCATTAATTTAAGGGACAACAAAAAAAGTTTTTATAAATACATCAACAAAAAGAGAGTCAGGGAGAATCTCCATCCCTTACTGGATGTGGGGGGAAACATTGCGACCAAGGACGAGGAGAAGGCTGAGGTACTTAATGCCTTTTTTGCCTCCGTCTTCAATAGTCGGACCAGCTACTCCCGGGGTGTTCAGCCCCTCCTGGGCTGGAAGATAAAGATGGAGAGCAGAACAACCCTCCTATAATCCAGGAGGAAGTAGTTAATGATTTGCTTATGCAACTGGACACACATAAGTGTATGGGGCCGGATGGAATTCACCCAAGGGTACTCAGGGAGCTGGCGGGAGAGCTCACCAAGCCTCTCTCCATTATCTGTCAACAATCCTGGTCAACAGGAGAGGTACCAGATGACTGGAGGGTGGCCAATGTGATGTCCATCTACAAGAAGGGCCAGAAGGAGGATCCTGGAAACTATAGGCTTGTCAGCCTGACCTCGGTACGGGGAAAGATCATGGAGAGGATCATCTTGAGTGAGCTTTCACGGCAAGTGCAGGACAGCCAAGGGATCAGGGCCAGCCAGCATGGGCTTATGAAAGGGAAGTCCTGCTTGACCAACTTGATCTCTTTCTATGACCATGTGACTCGCCTTCTCGATGCGGGGAAGGCTGTGGACATTGCCTACCTGGACTTTGGTAAGGCCTTTGACACCGTCCCCCACAGCATTCTCCTGGAGAAGCTGGCAAATCATGGCATAGACAAGTGTACTCTTCACCAGGTAAAAAACCGACTGGATGGCTGTGCCCAGAGTCTTCTTCACCTACTGCTTTCACAACCAACTTGTTTGTACCTCATGCTAATTTCAGATTTGCCTCTCTTGGTCTCCCTGAAACATTTCCAGAAATATGGAATAATTTGCTCTATCTTCTAGAGTTTTGCAGTAGTTCTTTCTGCAAAACTTACATCTTTTAACATTTTGTCTGCAAACACTCCCTTCTCTAGCAGTCTCTTCTTATCTGCTGTTAAATCACTCTTCGCCATTGCCTATTGTACTACCATGCTTCTTGTGTACTTTACCTCTACAGGAAGGTTCTTCTCTCATTCTGTATACTATTCTATATATTCATTCTGCATAATATATTCTATATATATTAAAAATATGTTTAATCTCTGTGCAATATATAAACACGTATATGTGTATATTAATTGTTTTGGACTAGTAAGTCTACAGAACAGATATTAGATCAACTTTATCCAGGATGTAATCAACACATTTTTTCATTCCATCTAACAAGATGATTGCCCTGTATGGAAGCACACAGAAATACTGTTAATTAGTACAAAAATATTTTGCTGCTTTCTAATATAACTAACCTTTTTCCTTTCTATAAAAGAAATGGCCTTTCTGGTGTTGATTAGAATGATCATTAGTGTACTGTGTTCCATTAAGTAAAAGATTCATTTTGTTTAAGCATATTTTAATTTAAATATCTTCAAAGTGAGGATTTATGGTGGGTTTTGGCTTGTGGTTTTTTGCATTGATCCAGTACAGCATGACCCACTCAAATATTCGGTGCATTTAAATATAATTGTCCGCTACGTTAAAAATAGACTCATAATTAATGGAATAGTAAATTAATCTTCCATCTCTGTAAAATATATATTTTGATATTGTTTGGATAAGGCCTGGATGGAATCGCTTTACATAGTTTGAAAGTCCTCTAGCACTATTTTTGGTTATTCATTTGTTATATCAGGGCTTGCATCATAATGGATTGTTCTTTCATGGACTAGGCTTTCTGTGCCCTGGTGCTGCTACACCAAGCAAATGGTTATAAACCAGAAATATCTAGTCTGAAAAGTTGGCACTGGGTTGAATACAGCAGATGTCTTTGTAAAATGGTACAGCAATATAAACTGTATTGTTGTCAGCTACTGCTTCCCACTATCTATTCTAGTTCATTCTAACCCATGCCTCAGCTCTTACTACATGTAGTTTAAACTTACCTCTTGGACTTTAGACCTCAGAGGAGCACTATCTCAAAGGGTCTCATATGTATATTTAGCATAATTGACTCTCCTCTGCAAGAGGTGACTCTGTGCAAACATTTCCTCCTTTTCTCCAACCATGGTGTAAAGCAACTTGTTTAATGCTCCTGTTCCTCCCCTATTAAACCAAGGAGAGCAATGGGACAGAGGTCATTTCCTGTGGTGAAGTTGTAGTCACTTACTCCTTATGAGAGATGCTTCTGTTGATATCAGTGATGTGGACTTTTGTCCTTGGTTTGGAGGCTGGGGATGTTGTGGGTTTTTTTTCTTATTTAAGGAAAAAAGCCCACCAATGAAATGGAGCAAAGCAGAATATTTCATGGAGACGGGTGTTCTCATTAACTAAGAGGTGGCAGACATGTCTCAGCTAGGAATAAAGCTTCAAACCAAGGATACAGCTGGCAAATGTGGGGAGCTATTTCTTCTCTTTTTTCTAAAGGAAGTTCAAGCTAACCTGTTCAGTTAAGGCATTTTGGGTGGCCAAAGATACATCTGTTGTCTCAGTAGGAGAAGGCAAATATAGTTCCATTAAAATGTTGTTACATGTTATGTTATCAAATGTTTCTTGAGCTTATCAGTAACGGTATTTAACTAAATAAATTAGTAATTAAGTATTTTAAGTATTTCAACTAATTCTAAATAGGTTTCAACTAAACCTAATTGCTAGTTTGATGTAATATTTCCTCTGGTGATTCAAAAAATTAATTGTTTCTCATAACAAATATTATTGGTTTTCTTCCTTGTTTATATTAATTATTATATAATTTTATTGTATCCTTCATTTGAAAATGATAAATACATTAAAAACTGAATAACAAAAATAGAACCTGAAGAATGGTGTATAAGAATAGAAGTGATTGATGTTGTTGATGGTAGTGATTGTGACACTATAACACTAGCCTATTTGGGTACAATTTAAAAACCATATTCCCAGAATAAGCATAAGATGATAGATTTTCTCAGTTAAGTATCAGGTTTCTATCTGAAAAAAATAACCTTTTCATTTCATGCATGCAGTAAAAATAGAATAGGCTAAAATACATTGTTCTTTGAAAGGAACTAGTCTTTTTTATTTGTTTCTGTTTTTTTTATATTTTTTCCCAGCAATACAATTTCATATACCTATAAATTATTATTGAAAAATCTAAACAAAACACTATTGTTTTCATAATGCTTAAAACAAAATAGAATGAGCTATCCCTGATCTAAGTTATCTGGACTAACTTCTGCACCTGTCAAGCCTACAATGAAGCCTACAAAAGCAAATAAAAATAGCCATAAAAATTGCTAACTTAGGGAAGCACTGCGGATTGCCATAGGTAGCATTTCTGTCGCAGTACTGAACATTTTCATGTCATCGGGGCTCTGAGTAACTTCCTGTCATCTTCTTGAGCAGAATTTGAAGTATAATTCTACCATCTTCAAATACAAACTTTTGGAGTTAGCTGGAATTTGTTTTTTCTAAATTTGGTTTGCTTCTGGTTTTGTGCTACTGATTCCATTTTGTCATGTTTTCATCTGTTGTTATCCTAAAGCATAAGATTTATCACCTCCTTTCTTGACCCCCTAATTAAATGAAGCCATCAAGTTTCTGTTCACAGTTACATGACTTTGATGACAATGATTTCAAAGCTTATGCTTAAAATAAAGGACGCACCTAACCAATATTCTTGTTAGGAATGGTTAATAAATTAACCTTTGGGGCAGTTAACCTCTGCCAGACATGTGAACACATCATTACCTCTAAGTTAGTAGACACCAAACCTCCATCTTTCTGAATTATGCCTTATGACTGAGATACAGAAAGTGAAACTTGCAGAAGATCCATTCAAGTGCAACAAGAAAAGTTTCTATAGATATGTCGGTGGCAAAAGGAAGACTAGGGAAAATGTGGGCCCTCTCTGAAAGAAAATGGGAGACCTGCTCACTCAAGACATAGACAAGTATTCAATGACTTTTTTGACTCTGTCTTCAACGGCAAGAGCTCTAAGCACACTGCCCAAGTCATAGAAGGCAAAGTCAGGGAGTGGGAGGATGAAGAACTGCCCATTGAAGAAGACCTTGTTTGAGACTATCTAAGGAATCTGAAGGTGCACAAGTCCGTAGGATCTGACTGTAGGCCCTGAGGGAACTGGCAGATGAAGTTGCTAAGTAACTATCCATCATATTTGAGAAGTCGTGGCAGTCTGGCGAAGTTCCCACTGACTGGAAAAGGGGAAACATAACCCCCATTTTTAAAAAAGGGAAAAAAGGAAGACCCAGGGAAAATCAGGAGGTAATTGGTGATAGTCAACATGGTTTTGTTAAGGGCAAATCATGCCTGACAAATTTGGTGGCCTTCTATGACAGAGTTACAGTACTGGTGGATAAGGGAAGATAAACTGATATCATCCACCTGGACTTGTGTAAAGCATTTGACACTGTCCCACATGACATCCTTGTCTCTAAATTGGAGAGACTTGGATATGATGGAAGGACAACTTGGTGGATAAGGAATTGGCTGGCTGGATGCACTCAAAGTGTTGTAGTCAACTGCTCAATGTGACAAGTGGCATTCCTCAGGGTTTGGTATTGGGACTAGTGCTGTTTAATATCTTTGTTGGTGACATGGACAGTGGGATTGAGTGCACTCTTAGCAAGTTTGCCAATGACACCAAGCTGTGTGCAGCAGTCAACACACTGGAGGGAAGGGATGCCACCCAGAGGGACCTAGATCAGCTTGAGAGGTGGTCCTGCGTGAACCTCATGAAATTCAATAAGGCCAAGTACAAGGTGCTGCACATCAGTCAGGGAAATCCCAAGATCAAACACAGGCTGTGTGGAGAACAGATTGAGAGCAGCCCTGAGGAGAATGATGACTTGGTTGATGAGAAGCTCAACATAAGCTGGCAATGTGTGCTCACTCAAAAGCCAATCATATCCCAGGTTGCTTGCCCCAGAAGCTGGGGCAGCTTGCCAGCAGGTTGAGGAAGATGATTCTAACCCTCTGCTCTCATGAGACCCCACCTGGAGTATTGCATCTAGCTCTGGTGCCCCCAGCATAAGAATGACATGGACCTGTTGGAGCGAGTCCAGAGGAGGTCCACGAAGATGATCAGAGGGCTGGAGCACCTCTCCTGTGAAGACAGACTGAGACAGTTGGGGTTGTTCAGCCTGGAGAAAAGGAGGCTAAGAGATCTTATAGCAGCCTTCCAGTACCTAAAGGGGGTCTACAGGAAAGATGGACTCTTTATCAGGGAGTGTAGTGACAGGATGAGGGATAACAGTTTTAAACTGGAAGATGGTAGATTTATATTGGATATTAGGAAGAAATTCTTTACTGTGAGAGTGGTGAGACACTGGAACAGGTTGCCCAGAGAAGCTGTGGATGCCCCATCCCTGGAGGTGTGGAAGGTCAGGTTGGATGGGGCTTTGAGCAACCTGGTCTAGTGGGAGGTGTCCCTGCTTATGGCAGGGGGGTTGGAACTAGATGATCTTTAAGGTCCCTTCCAACTCTAGCCATTCTATGTTTATATGATCCATTTTTATTTAAGCACAGTAACTTACCAAGACCATAAAGAAACAGGCAGGATTAGAAGTAAAAATCCAATATTATTATTTTTTTTTTAGAGTTTACTGCATTTCATTTTAAAGACCACCCAGAGAGAAGCAGGGATAATAATAATATACTGCAGCAAAATGTTGCCTGCCCTGAAGCAACCACAATCAAGTTTTAGATGTAACTCTTTATTGTTATTTGCAGATATATCTATAAGGTTAACATGTATCATTCATACCTTATGAATGCTGCACATACGGTAAACCTTACAATGTCAACAATACTAAGTATATGTGCAAGTTCTTACAGAAAGGTTCATAATTTTCACCTGTTTATCAAAATATTTGCGTTGGTATATGGTCTGAGAGATTTAAAAGAATCATTTTCTATTTGGAAATGTCGAGCAAATACCTTCTGTTCTTCAAAATTTCTAAAACGGGCAATTTTGACTATTCATATTTAGCTGTGACTTTAGTTGTAGAAGTCGTGATGCTTTATTACCTCTTTCTGGCTCTGAAATTAGTTTTTAAGTATTACTGAAAAAAATGAGAAATGAATAGTTTTGAAAATTTTCACTAAAGTCAGATCAATAATGTGAGAAGCAGTCATTCCAGCATAATATTGCCATTGAACCCCAAATCAATCAACTCAATGTTAGTCATGCAATTTACCTTAAAACATCTCACCAACACTCATCCTGAGGAAGGAGATACCAGATCCACGTAAGAGAAATTTTTCTTGTGATACTTCCACTGCAGTCTAAATCAGAGAGTCTTGAAAGCCAAATCATAGTTAAATAGGCACATATTCACCTGAATCAGCCTATAATTATTCAAATCCTTCTATCACTAATTTCATACCAATGGAAAGAATTGCAGAGTCAATAAATAATTTAGTAAAGGGGAGCTGCTTAGTAAGTCAAAGGTCAAAATTGTCTGCAATTTTAAGTACTCAAACTGACTGTTATCTGCTCAACGTAACTGTTTTGAAAAAATACTATCCGCAGATTTTTCAGAGTGGTTTGGAAGCTTTAATTCACCTAGCATCATAGACATAACTGAAATATCTGAACTAAACCCAGGATTTATTTTCCAAATTAAATAAAGAAAATTACTGAAATACTTGGTCATCAAATCTTTACATTTACTTTTGGCAATATTTCACAGAATGAAGTTCAATTCACCATTTCAAGGTCAATTTTTTTGGTTTAACTATGACTGTCTTACTACTGGACATCCTTATAGCCTTTTTTCCTATGATGTTCATAGAGATGCTCTCTGTAGAGATAATTTAAGTAATGTACAGGTGCTTTACTTTGTAACGCCTTGGAACTCAGCACATCATTAACATGCAGCTTTTAACCAGATAGTTTACAAATTTGTGTAGCCAAAGAATTATTCTCTATTGACATCTGACTTCTAAACAGATTAGTTAATTTATATCTTAAAAATACATTGTGGATAACTGCAGAAGAGAGATATTAGAAGGTCAGCATAGTATTCTTCAGCCAGTGTTAAACTGCAAAGCTTCAGTACTGTGTGAGTCCATATATTAGGAATCAAAAGAACTTATTCTAAATAAATATGTGCAATAAGTGTGTTAAAGAATTTGACAAAGCATTCTGTGATTTATAATCTTATGTTGATAAGAGTGATGAGCCAATTTTCAGATTAATTTTTCTCAGGTTATTTCAAAGCCCTGTAGCAATGCAAATCTGTACAATGCTTCATAATATATTAGGAATATGACATTTTTAATCTTCACTTTAGGGAGACATCAAAATTTAGGACTTAGTTAATCTGACAGGATTTGTATTGCCATTATGAAAGTCTTCAAGACCAAATGTAATTATGTTTCTTCATGATATTTACTAAAGCACATACACACACACAAATTACTCTCAGTTCCTTTAGCAAAATAAATTGTGTTTTTCTACCATTTGGTACTGTTTTCCACCAGAAGCTGTTGTTCATGTAAGAAAGTATAAGTAAACTAAAAACACTCTAAATGATTATTTTGCTTTTGCAAAATTATTTACTAGTGAGAGGGTTATAGTAATATTTAAAAAATAAATATATAATAATATACTAGAGATGGTTCAAAGTAAATTGAAGTTCAGTTAGCATAGGAAATTACTGTTCTACCAGTCTACTCTCTAAAATGGGATGAAACAATAAAACAGTCATCATACAATCATCATACAATCATCAAATGCCAGGTTGGAAGAGACCTAAAGGATAGAGAGCTGTGAAGAGGGAGTGCAAACAAGGATGGAGAGCGTGCAGAGAAAGCATTTCACAGTTTGCATGGCAGTTCACACGGACACGTGAGAAGGGCCGTGCAACCTGCTCGTAGACCTACAACCCAGGGAAGTGCTCTAGGTCTCTGCCAGGATGGTTGGCACTTGCCTCAGAGTTAAAACCGGTGTTTCTATAGAGAAAGTCCCTGAAATGTCTGACACCTCCAAGCAGACGGAACTGTTAAAGAAGGATATTTCAGTACAGATAGTAGATTGCAACAAGTGCCCAGACCATTCCCACCCCTGAAGGCTCTCGTAGAAAAAATCTAATACCCTCAACTGAGCAAGCTGGAATTCAAACTATTCAGGCAATCTGTCAGAGCCCCAGTCGAGCCCTACATTGAGTGCCAGTAAATCTGTCGTAGTTTAGGCTGGATTGGCCAATAAACAAACGACATATGTTCTCTTTAACCTCTCTCCCTTCTCTCTCTCCCTAGAGAAGATAGAGAGAATGAGAAAGAGAGAGAGAACTTACGGGTTTAAAAAAGAAAATAAACTTCTTTAATGAAATATTAATAATAAAATAATGAAAATTAAAGACAATAATATTAAAAAGAAAATAATGAAATCTATAAAATATATACAAAACCATATTGAACTCCCAGGATGATGGGCACATCACCAGCAGGCACTAGGAAAGTCCCAGACTGGACTCAGTGACTGACAGGAACTGGATTCCAGGTATGGATTCAGGACCACACAGACCAGGATCACAGGCAGACGAACAGAGTCTTCCTCAGATGCCACCCACTGAAAAAAGAGGCTGACCCTTTGATCTCTCAGGTTTTATACTGAGCATGATGCAGATGGGATGGAATACCCCGTTTGTCAGTTTTGGGTCACTTGTCCTGTCTATTCCTCCCTGCAAGTGTGACTTGTCTACACTCTTCTGCTTCCTGAACTCCAATGGGGCATGTTAGCTGACTTTGGCTACTATGGGGATTGTAATAAGCAAGAGCCTCTCTGCATACTATTCTATGGTATTAACTGCAAACATCAGGCCTTATCACTCTGGTAGCAGACACTGCCTGAAGAATGTGCTGTTAATTTCAGAGAATAAGAAGAGGCTTAACTGAAAAGTCAAATTACTGAAAAGAGAATTGGTTCTCTTCTATCTCAAACCAGGACACCTGGAGAAAAGGCAAATACTTGCAAAAGATGCACACAGGTTGATGATCTGTTATGTCAGGTAGCTGACTTGGAGAAAACAGTTAAATGGCTGCGCAGTATTAGAGGGCTGAGACAGTCTGATTTCAGAACCATGCAGACATCACAGAGACTGAGGTACTTTGGACCCTGGTGATCCACCACTTCAGTCCCCACCTTCCAGCATTACAACCAAAACCAGATATAAAGCTTCAACAGCTGTAGCCACCCATGAGCAAGGTCTGCCAGGAGAAACTGTACCAACAGCACACAGTAGATGCCGCAAAAAGAAAATAGTTGCCTTAGTAGAGGGTGGCTAGCTTTAGTTAAACTAGATTTAGTTTCCAAAATCTAGTCAAAAGGCTCAGACGGAATTCATCAGAGCTTCCTCTTGTCAAAGTCACAGAAACAGAGGAAGGTTAAATGTACCAAGACAGTGTACTGGCACTGAGATAGATTACATTTTAACAGCATGTTTTAATGTCCCTTCTCATGTGATGAAATAGTGACTGAATTGCTCAGGTCATACAAAATGTGAGCCAATGAAGTGTCAACCTCATATTTTTACAGCCAATTTTTGTTAGGAGTCAGTTAGAGGATTTCAAACTATTTATTGAGACTCTGAAGTCTATTCATTGTTGCAACATGCTTTCTTAGTAAAACTACTCAGTCACTGAAGAGAGAGAATAGTGATAACCATTAGATTTTAGAAACATCTTCAAAATAAAGGTATCTCAAATTGAAATAGTAAATTATTCTGGAGCTAAGATCAAAGCAGCTTTGCCCTACTTTCTTAAGAAAATAAACTTTGAAGAGCAAATTGCTAAAAATATATAAATCATAGAATCACAAAATGGTTTGTGTTGGAAGGGATTTTAAACCTCCCTGCCATGGGCAGGGACACCTCCCACTAGACCAGGTTGCTCAAAGCCCCATCCAACCTGACCTTCCACACCTCCAGGGATGGGGCATCCACAGCTTCTCTGGGCAACCTGTTCCGGTGTCTCACCACCCTCACAGTAAAGAATTTCTTCCTAATATCTAATATAAATCTGCCATCTTTCAGTTTAAAACTGTTACCCCTCATCCTGTCACTACATCCCCTTGTAAAATGTCCCTCTCCAGCTTTCCTGTAGATCCCCTTTAGGTACTGGAAGGCTGCTATAAGATCTTCTCTGAGCCTCCTTTTCTCCAGGCTGAAAAACCCCAACTCTCTCTGCCTGTCCATAAGAGAGGTGCTCTAACCCTCTGATCATGTTCATGGCCTTCCTCTGGACCCATTCCAACAGTTCCATGACTTTCTTATGTTGGGGGCTCCAGAGCTCCCAATAGGGAGTACTCCAGGTGGGGTCTCATGAGAGCAGAGTAGAGGGGCAGAATCATCTCCCTCAACCTGATGGGTACGCTTCTGGGGATGCAGCCCAGGATATGGTTGGCTTTCTGGGCTGCAAGCGCATGTTGGAAATCATTTGGAAGCCTCTGCTTGTGGACTAAATAACAGCAATAAATGAAATCCAACAAAATATTATTTCCAATAAATATTCTCTAGTTAGGAGCTCAGAAAATTGCAGAATCACAGAATGATATGGGGTTAGAAGGGACCTCTGGAGATCACCTAGTCTAATCGCCCTGCCAAAGCAGGTCCACTTAGAGCAGGTTGCACAGGAACTTTGCTCTCTTCTGTACCCTCTCCAGCAGTAGCTGTCATTCTTGAACTGGGGAGCCCAGAACTGGACACAGTACTCCAGATGAGGCCTCACCGGGGCAGAATAGAGGGGGAGGATAATGTCCCTCAACCTGCTGGTCACGCTGTTCCTGATGCACCTGAGGATGCCATTGGCCTTCTTGACCACAAGGGCACATTGTGAATGTGAATGTCCCACTTAGCTCAAGTAATGTTTTCAGTTATTTTTAGCATTTCCATCACTACAATAAACTCAGTAAATTATTTCATCTTTCAAGGGTACTAAATTTCTTGTTTCCTCCTACTGGAGTTACATTTCATTTTGTTATGACTTTTTGCCTCTTATTTGGAAAGAAGATTTCACAGTATTGACGCCTAAACATTGATTTTCCCCCTAAAACTTTTTTATATCTCCTCCTTTGTACCTAGAACTAGAGTTCTGTAATCTTGGTTACACAGTTGTTACTGTGTTTCTGACTATCATGGAAAAAGTAAACTTACCTCAAAAGATAGTTTAATCACTTAGTGCTTCAATCATTATTTTTTCATATATCTACAATGTTTTGTTGTTATCATTTATATTTACGTGCTCTTATTTACACAACAGTTTTAATTTGTTTGTTACAGAATATTTCTTCTCATGACAAAGATTTCTGGATTTATTTCCTAATATGTAGTAATAATGGTTCACTGCAATCTACTTTGATATAATAAAATATTTATTTGGTATCAGATTTGGAGTTATATTTGTGGAGAAAAGAGATGAAAGGCTAATTTGGTCATTTTAATGGGATCAAAAACTTAAAATATTCGGTGTAAGTGTAAATCTTGGGGTATACTCTTGGTCTTTATTATAATAACAAGGAACTCTGTACATTTCTATATTTTAGTGGCTAATGTTTTATGCATAAACAAGACACAACTTGTTTATAAAAAGCACTTTGCATAGGCATTTTATATTAAAGCAGCCAGATGACTAAAAATAATTTTTTACACTAGCAAAAGAGGGAAGGAAGAAATATTGAATTTTGATGTTGATGATGGCTGAATAAGTGACAACCAATGTTTCATTCAGTAAACTGAATTGCTATTGTAAACATAGTTATTTATCTTTGAAATATTTATTTATTCATGAAAGATCCATTATTAAAAAGATAACTATTTATGAGTTTTGACTGATTTTAGAAAACAATTTCAAATGAAATAAAATGAATAGAAGGAAATGGGATTTTTGTTTTTGTATGGAGTAGTCAATGGCTGTTCAACTGATTAGCAGTGTGGTTTTGGAAAGTGGTTTATTCTCTATTATTTGCAGTGAAACTGGAAGAACTATTGTGTGATTTTATTTTGTGTTCTACCCTGGCTATGATTACAATCTAATGTATCCTTTTTCAATCTGACTATTTATATTTTCAGATAATGGCAACACAGGATAAAATGTAAACCCCTCAGAGGATAGAATTTAAACTGAAAATCCATCCTCATTCTGGGATAAAATGTGATAGAAAACATATTTATATTTCTTCTTCTTGGTAGAAATAATTAGTGACAGGAATGGCAGACTAATAGGTAATAAAAATAAGGACATTGCAGTAGACACACATCAGTTATTCCATGCTCTCACCAATCAGTCCGAATTCCTTCTGGGACATATAAACAAGTCTGTCATACAGGAAAAAAAAAACCAACAACCCAAAAAAACAAGCAAACAAAAAAAACCCTAAACTAAAACCCCACTCCATTATCGGTCTTAGTTGGCTGAGATATCCATAAAATAAAGTTTCTGGAAAATGGGTAATTTATTCTAAATATGAAAAGACTTAGCAATCATTAATAATTTCACAAGGCAGTGTATATACAAATCTGTAAATTAAAAATAAAAGCTATTTTAATTCTAGAAAAAAAATCATTTTGACCTAAGTGAAAGTGTCTTTTACAGGATGAAACAGAGCAGCATTTTCTTTTATTTTCTTTATTAAGACAGAATTAATTTATGTAAAAAACTAATTAAAAGACATTTTCCCACATCATATAAGATTAGGTTTGAAACTGTTAGATTAACTAATGGAACTTGTCTTTGTATTTGAGCAACTGTTATGAATCTATGGGGATTTTTGATTTTGTTTTTTTGCAACCAAACAAAATATGCAGTTTCATATTTCCACATGCCTTTTGCTTGAATAGTCATCTTTCTGTAGTAGGAGGAAATGTTGAAAACTTGCTTTATAATGTGTGTGGTCCTACCACTCATATATGATTTCATAGTTGTGACAGGTGGCTTAAAATTTGCCACAATAATTTAATGCCATTTTCTGTCATGCATCCCTATCTATTGCTCTTCATGAAGACTTACAAATTTATTGATTTACTTTTTGATGATAGTAGTGTTTTGGTGCTCTAATCATGATTTGGTGCACCTAATCATGTATTAGGTGTAATTAATATAAACCCAGAGCAAAAAAAATCTCCTGTCTCACTCACAATATATATATAATTGTGAGAATTTCACATGTTATACACTCCTCTTTTTTTTATTTTTCCTTCTGTCTTTCCGTTTTCAGTTATGTTTCCCAAATACTGAATGTATTCTTGAGGGGGGAGAAGGGAAGATTATTATAGGGTTGTGATTTTTTAATTCAATTTGCATACTAAGTTTTTCTGTTGTCTAATTTATCAAAAGGGAATAAAACAGTCATGAATACTATAATAACAGACCTTGCTAGTAGTAGTAGTAACTGGCAGTAAGAGCAAAATAGAAGAGCTTTTTTATTTCAGAAATTAAGTTCATAGGAAAACTAAGGTAATCGTCACTAACTAAGCAGTTTTGACTACTTGTGCTGTAAAGGTTTGGCGTTTCAAACCTGACTCTTCTATTTTGCTCTGTGTGTACTGAGATGCTTTGAAAAAGTTTGTTTCTTCTTTTTTTCTTAATCAAATTTCATCAGATTTCTATATTTATTATGGCAAATTAGCAAAAGATGATTCAGTCTGTTTTGGTAAAATGTAATGTTTGAAGTCAGGAGAGAGGATTTAGTATCACCATCTATTTAAGCAATGACTGTGTATGATGCCAAATATGCAAGTAGATAAACAAACCATTTATCAAGATATAAGGTTACCAGCACAAAATCTACAGCAGCCTTAAGAAATATAGCTAAGATGTTCCACTTGGTTTGAAAAAACCACAAGTACCTCTCTATTTTAGCAGAAAGTAAAAAAAAAATAAATCTCCTCTAAAATAGTTGCAATTTCATCTCAATGCAATAATTTATTTATATTTATTTTCCTCAGGCATAGGAATTATCTGAAGGTTTTTTTAAAAATTAATTGGAGAGTAACAAATGTCTAAAATTAATTCCAATTAGCCACTAGCATTTTGAACTTTTTCTACAGTGATCTTAAAAGTACTGTTGTGGTCGTCATTTGTAAGTAATTAATTTTCAGTTTCTTCATTGTACTTCCAAGGACAAAAGCATTTGAATTTTTGAATTCATGTTCTAGTGTCTAAAGAAAAAAAAAAAGTAGTCTATTTCTAGAAAACAAAAATAAACATCAGTAAAAGCAGTGGATTAATCTGAATTAACTTTTTATAAGAGGCTAACAGAAGAAAACAGAAAGTTTTTGAATTGAAATGCAATGAAAAATAAAATGAGAGGATGAAAACTCCCCATGCTTTTCTATTTGTAAAGTCTAGATGCAAAGGAAAGACAGTTCATTCACAGTAATATAAACCTAAAAAAACCCCAAACAAACAAAGAAACAAAAAGAAACCCAAACAAAATAAAGGGTTTTCCAAACCACTGGAACACGGCAATGTATTAAAATATACTAAGTGTTTTCTTCGTAACTCTAATGCTTAGATCACAGGAGAAAACAACTTCCATACAAAACTTGCTTCTCAGGAAAAAAAAAAGCCTTTCTTTTATCTGTTTTAGTTTTCAGCTGTATAGTCTGTGTCAATGTTATTATTCAACTTTAAAGTCAAATTTTTAAACATCTTCCTGCAAAATAGGAATTATTGGTCTCTAGATGAATCTCGGTAATTTCTATTTATATACGAATTTAATTCCAACTCTTTGAAACCAACTCTTTAACATATTTTTAAGTAGTTTTCTGCTGAGAATTTTTAGGAAGATTAAGATACCATCCCAGACTGAATGATGACATACATCACAAAATTCCCCCCAGGTATACTGATTGATGGACTTTTAATACTACTTTTCTTAACAGGAACAAGACCCTGTTTAATAATGCTAGTGACTGCAAAGAACATGGGACCCATTCTGATAGTAAAGACTTTCCTGAGGGGAGCTTTAAAGGGATGAAATGAGCCTTTGAAAACTGAGTGAAAGGATGAATCTTTGATGCCTGCCTACAGGGCTCTTGCTAATTTCTGAGACAAATGAGCATCCATTTCTGAAGTCAGACTTGACTGAAGAGAATGGGCAAGAAAGAACAGGTGGATCTTAGAAAAAGGTTCAATACTACTGAGGGGTGCTTGAGGAGGCTGGGTCAAGAGGAAAAATGACTAGGATGATCATCAGAAAGATAGCACATAGATACCACATAAATACTAGCTGAATTGCCAGGTCTGTGGCAACTTATTTCAATACTTGATAAAATCACCTTCCAAGTCTCACCATCCCATTTCTCCATTTTAGAACAAGGTCAGTAAAGACTTTGTTTCTTTCTCACTGCCCTCATCTTCTGACCTGCAGGCATGATTCAGCATGTGAAGAAGATCTGCAGGGAAGATATTAGAGTTTTTAGTTTCACTTTTATCTGCTATTAGCTTTGCAAATTCACTTCAGTTCAATCCATAGAGCTCACCCTGTCACCATTTCCTTTTACTTTACACACATGCTTGTCTTTATTATGAAAGCTGAAGGTAATGAGAAACTTGAGTACAAAAGTAAATTACTGTAATAATGCTTATCTGATCTTGAATATTCTAGTGATCAATGAATATATGTTTCCTTGTTTTCCTTATAAAATATATCTCGTACTTTTTATGACTTTACATCAGCCATTAATGATGATGTAAAAATCCTTTTTCCTCTTCCTCTTCCGGAGTTTTTTTTCCTGTTGTTAATACCTTAACTATAACATGTTGGTGTTATATAGCATATATAATCTAAATTTTATAACCTAGCTCTTGACAGCAAAAGTAGACCTTCCTTGAAGTATACCTATATTCCCTCTGGAGTTTAATGACATTTTGAATTAAAAGCTCTCAGCATTCATTTCTAATAATAAATCTTATACCAACTGTTGAATTATTTTAAAAGATGATAGCTCAGATTATTTAAAAAATCAGCAACTACTGTTTCCTTCCGAAATTAATTTGTTTTCACACAGGGGGTAATAGATGCAAAAAAACCCCTCAAATTCACCTAGCAGTAATGCATATCAGTATAGACATGCAAACTTCTAGGTATAAAGACGTTTTGTTTTCCACAAAAGTGGAAAAACTGTAAATGGTTGATTGCAAATATGTCAGCAATTTCCTCAATTATATCTTCATATTTAGCCTACCATACACTTTACCTTTTCTCACTCTACTTTCTGTGTTCCCCATTATCTTGTTGGATTAACTTGCTTAGATACATCTTGAGATATGTGTACTTTAAAGAAATGCACTGAAGGATTAATTCAGCTTAGATTCCAGACCCCTTAATCACTCCCAGTTCAAAATCTTGAACACTGTCTGTTTCCCAGATCTGTCTCCCTGTCAGTTCCAGAGGGAGCCTAGTTGGCTCACTTAGGCTATGTAGTGAATAATCAAATGAGCAGGAGATGTGCATTTATATGTGTTTTACCAACAGTATATTAAAAAGATCTTCAGGAGACTTTTAATCAGTGTGTGGCATAAGTTGACAGATCGAATAGTATTCTGGCTGTTCTGCAAGGTTCTTCTTTCCTGCTGCCCTCTAGAGCCACTAGGATAACCTGCCTTATATTGATAATAAAAGGTAGAAAAAGTAGAGGAAGATCAATGGATATTTGCTATTTGTGCAGGAGGAATGCATGCTATGAACCGGTGCCTAACATAAAATTTAACTCTGGCCTCCAAATCTGCCTGTTTTGCAATGTCTCTGGCTGGAGAACCTCTCTGGATCTGACAGCAACGTGGAGCTCTGTGGTTCCCAAAACTCGTTACCCTTCAGCTTCCTCAGGTCATGTCAAAAATCCTGAAGGACTGAAATATACTCTTTAAAATCTGTAAACCAAATTCTGCTGGTATGATATAGTCATATGATAAAATATCTAGAATTCACTTTTGGTAAATGGTTCTTACCCTTAATCCAAACCTAGTTGCCATTCAATTGTGCTTAGCTTATCAACAGGGTTTATGGTGTTCACTGACGTGCTGCTGCCTCACTAACTCCTGCAGCCCTCTTCTGTCCTTCTGCTTCACGTTTTTCACATTATTAAAGGAAACAGAAGTTTCTGGACAAAAGGAATCAGGCAGAAAGGTGATGATTTTTAAGTTGCCAAGGCTGAATGCAAGTTCAGAGGTTCTTTCAAATAAGAGTTTTGTGGGCAAGAGCTTTGAAGGTGAGTTAGAATTTTGTATGTGTGTGTGTGTGTGTGTGTTCAAAAAGTAAATGTTTATGAGCAAGTCACATTGATAGATTTTTTTCACAGTTTGAAATGGCTGATTTGTCAAATATAATTTTTAAAGTTTTCTTGTAGGAGGACAGGTTAGAAAGACCATTTCTCAGTGACTGCAGTCCTGCTTCAGTGACACATTGCACTTCAGCTGTTAAAACTTGATACCACCAGGTAAGACTTCTAAAGCTATTCTGATTGTAGAACAGTGAGACAAAGTTTGTGAAAGTGAGATAAAGTTTGTGATCAATGCATATGCATGTAACAGCTGGCAGTGATAAATGCATATCTTTGCTAGAGTGCTCAGTTTTGAAGAGTTTGATTAAATGTTACAGAGAAGTTTTTTCTTGATTTCTGTCTTTTTAGGTAAAAAGAGAAAAAAGTGCAAGAGTCTGGATGCTATATCAGCCATTAGAACACATTAAATTAAAATTTAATACTGGAATATTTATTTAACTGCTAAAATAACTAAAGAAAACCAAAATGTACAGTATGAGGAATTTCTTTTTTTATTATTTTGCAAACAAATACAGTTGAAGAGATAGTTCTCTAATTTATTTGCTCCTTTCCAATTCACTAAGTCATAGCAGTGAATGACTTAATGGATCAGTGAAATCCTTTAAACTTCACGTCAAACTTTGGATCAAGCACATGAAAAAAAAGGACCGACCACTTCAAATTCTAAATTCTTTGGGTTTTGGTCAAGATGAATTCTTATAGACTTGGGTGAGAATGTTCTTACTTACAGTCTGAAAAAAATAAAAAAAAGGATGTTCCACAAATGTTAACACTGAGCAAGGGTTATGAACATTCAGTCTCTCTTGATACTCTTTCCATTAAAAGGTAATGAAAGAGATCCTTTGAGAGGGTGAAGAGTTCAGATCTTGCCCCACTAAACTTTAAGAGTATAAACCACTCAGATTAGAGTTCTGTACTTCTGCTAGCAGTGAAAATACTCCCTCAGATCAATAGTATTTTAAAATATTCATGCTGAATCTCACCAAAGGAGGACTGTTGTAACATTAAGGTGAAAAAATTATACTATAAGATCAGACTTATTCATGGTAAAACCCAGAGAACAGGTTCTGGGAAAGAACGCTCCAGAAGGGTCTCTTGCAAGTTCCTCCCTGACCTCCTGGTGGAAATGAGATGTGATCAAAGGGTAGGCAACTCTGAAAGCAGTAACAAGCTGGTGTGCATTTTATTTTTAAATACTTCTTGGTATTTTTAAATACTTCTTTGGTTCAGCCATTTCTCTTCATAAACAGTCAACTGTTTTTCAGACTGTGTTTATTAATTTTCTCATGAATGAAAATCTATTTACCTTAACCTTCCTACCTTATTTAACCTTCCCTCAAGGAAATTTCCAACCAAAATACAATAGAAACACATGCATTGCCCTGTGTGATGTACATAAAGCATCAAAAGAATTGAAAACTTAAACCAAATTAAATCAATGCATCCCACATTATAAAAGTCAAGTCATAACTTTTGCATCTTATCCTGGCCTTTCATGCTTTTTTTCTTAAATGATAACAAAGGTTACATGATGTTTACTGATCACATATTTTAAAGGCCTTCAGTATTTTCTTATGTAAAAACAGAAAATAGAATGCAGCATCAATAAAATATAAAGCATCAAATCCTGTATCAAGACAGGTATTAAAAAATCTCAACATATGGTATTCTTTTAGAGTGCCACATTTACCTCTTTTTTAATGTCTTTAATAGTGAAATTAAATTCAGTCCCAGATTTGAAGCTTAAGATTCTTATACAAGAAATTTGTGATCTGCTGTCTTGCTATTTAGTTCTCCATTTTTCCTCTAACCAGGTTCTGCAGCTTTTCCTTTTCATCATTCTTTTGCCTCATGAACCAAGATCTGCTCTTCCACATTCCCAATGGCCTTCTCTCACCAATGATATAGTAGCAGTGTCTCTTGCAAGTTGCTCTATTAATTTCTTCCTTGCTCTGGCACTTCCCCAGTTCAGAGGTGCCCCAGCATGCACTGCCCTCAAGGCATTATAAAATATGGGATTAGACAAAAAGCAGGCAAGTTCTCTCTTCTCTTCTTGCTTGCTCTTTTTTAATATGGCAGAGATACTTTAAAGTAGCAGAAGTTTACTTCTTATATTAAAATGACTTAAAGATAGTTCAACTAAAAATCCATTAAATATAGACTGTAAAAAAATCAGCTGTCATATATTGTTTCTGTTTATAAGCTCTTTGAACATTCGTTGAATAAATCAAGATTCAAAACTAGGCAGCAGGTACTGAAAAATAGTAATTGAAGTAGAACAGGCTCAAATAAAGAGAATTAATTTAAATTCCACTCAGTGCACATTGCATGATCAAAAACATAATTCAACAGACAAGTTAAAATATGATATGCAATAGAATAGAGAAAATGTTATGAAAATACGTGAGCTTGGAAATCTTTACCCTCAAGGAATAAAAAAGTAAATAGATAGGCTTTGCAGATAAAATAATGTTATCTGCCATCAAATAAACAGGAAAAAGTTTATCTTTGAGAGCTTTTATTATATGCTGATGAATGTATTCTTATGATACAATAACCTGAAAAATCTTTGCAATAGTTATCTGAATCTTATCTTCTGGTTTTCAAGACCACTGAGCAAGGATTCATCTTTCTTACTTTCATCTAATTTCACCATCTCTTTTACTTCTTTTCAAGAGGGGAATCCACAGGCTTTAACATAGACCTAATAGAAAACAGAATAATTTATCAGTCTATGGACTAAACCCAGGTTAAATATAAAAAGATGTAGTTATGCTGATTCGTTTCCATAAAGGAACTGAGTGATAACAGTTTGTTGATTTATTTTAATTCTCCCTTTGATTTCTAGATGGGTAATTTTCCAACTAAATACTCCCTGCTGCACAAATATTTTACAAAATTTTACAAAATTTTAGATTTCAGATACCTCATGCCCTAGCCTATATACATTCAGTTTATCAATCTATTGCTGATCTTTAAATTTTCAACTTTGGCTTTCATCAGAAAATCAATTTTCAAGGAACACAACCTGAAATTGTTGTTACATGGATTTTTCAATCTGTTATGAAGCTCATTTCTTTATAAAAGCTTAAAAAAAAAAAATCTTGGAGAAGTTGATATTTAATCAAATTTGGAAAAAAGACCAAAACAGAAAAAAATTAAACAAATTTAGTGAAGTCATTTTGGTTTGGTTTTTTTGGTGTTTTGGTGTTGGTTTTTTTTTGTTTTTTTGGGTTTGTTTGGTTTTGGTTTTTTTTTTTAAGGTGTGTGATCTTTTCTAGATTTGAACTGCAATATAGCAAAGTCCTATTAGTACATCAGTGTAGTGTTTGTGTTATATTGATGCTGCATCACATTCCATAAGTTCCTATCCAGAAATAAATGAGACATATTTTTTTCTCCGTACAGCATTGTGTATGTTGTACTAACAAAAAATGTTACAGAAGAACATCAGTTTTCTATCATGGAGTTGCCTGGGAAACAAAGCTGGGATTCAACTTTTGCCTTAATAATTCTGTGGCTAGAGTATGGATTAGTGTATCCAAAATGATCAGGCAAAGACAGAAACTAGAGTTCTAACTTTCTTCCTTAAGAGAAAGAAAAAATAATACAGAGGATTCCTGGGAATATTGTCTATATGGTTATATAGAGCACTCCAAATACATGCTTTAGTTTTTTTGTTTGTGTATGGATTTGGGTATATATAAAATTTGGACCCTTTTTGCTGTGTGTATAAATATATATACATACATGCATACATACTTATGCATACAAACATATACATCATAGCAATACCTTTAGCAATATTTTCATTATTTAGTGTTCGTGTTTTTGAAGAAATTGAAAGGCATTCTTAATTCCTTGTTACCACAATCATAAGTTCAAGGGTCCTTTAGTCCACAAGTAAAAAATAATTTAGGCAAGCTGTGATAAGAATGATATTTTTCTGTTTTATCTTCTGTCTCAAAGAATACCTGAATATACCCCAATAGTTAGCTTTATATTTATGGAAGCATTCCCTAGTTTCTTCCAAAGTGTTGACTTGAAAAAAATCTTTGTGTTTGTTTTTGTAAAGTTCTCAGTGCTATAGAGCTTACAAAGGAAAATGTGGTCTTGTCATAAGCAGTCAAAATAAACAACACAAATCAGATACAAGCTGCACCAGGCTGTAGACCTCTACAAAGAGCCGTATCCTTTTATTCTTTCTCATTTTAATTTAGTGGATGAGTGACTCTATTTTCACTGAGTTTTCTAGGAGATTTTTGTAGAGACTGCAGTTGAATAGATCAATTTATTTTGCATAGGACATCAAATACAATTGGGGTTTCAGAGTTCAAAGTAAGTCAGTATGACAGAAGTAGGTAGGTTCAGGAAGGGGACTAGAAGCTGTATGTAGTAGACTTTTTCATGGGACATTCAGTAAATATGATCAAAACCAGATGATCCAGAAAAGAGTTTTAAACACAGCATTGAGAAATTAAAGTGTGAACATGAAGCATGTGATACCCTTGGGGGTTTTTATGTGATTTTTACATATGAATGTTAAGTTTCTAAAGCTAATAACGTCTGCTTTTAAAGATGAGAGTATCTCTTTTACTGTAAATAAAATGTCCCAAAACTCTAAGACTATCTGTTGTATAATACCCAAAACAAAATAAGGTGGTTCAGGTCTTCCTAGATAAGAGGTGTTCGGTTTTTGATAGCTGCTCTTTGACCAAAGAACTCACCTTTGCTCTTTTTAAAACTATTATCGTTTATAGTTGTTTCTAATGCAAATACCATTATTTTGATTAAATAAGTAAGAAGAACATTCCATGTTTTCAACAGTACATACTTTTCCATAAAATGGGTATCTGGAATGCATTGATTAGCTTACAAGAGTGTCAAATACAAGCAATTTTTCATGGTAAATTTACACCAAAACAGAACCTATACCCATCCCATACTTTTCATTACAAACACAGTAATAATCTGACTGTTTTGAGTATTCTCCTTTCTTCAGAAGTCTTCTTACTGTTATTTATGTACTATGTTCTATGAAACCTTAAACAGATAAGCATATTATTTCAGCCTAGTCTATCCAGCTCCTTTTAGACTATGGCAATGCTGCCCAGTAAATGAACCCAAATGCTTACAGCAAATATGGCTCCCAGTTGTACAAGACCAGTGGTTACAATTTTGAGCACAGTGCACACTCTCCTACATACATAGTTGAAAATGGTACCACAAGGTTATGCACATGTGATGGAGAACTACATAGCAGACCACAGAGTACACCTGCTTTACAGCATGAACAGTATCACTCACATACTCTTATCACTTTGTTTCTCAGTATTCATCACCAATTACAGATACAACAGAATTAAGGTCAGTTTCTCATTTCAGACTTTCAAAGCCAATCCAAACTAAACTTTTTCAACAAGTTGTTTATTTTCTTTGCTATTACCTCATTTTTATTCAGGTCTGTATTTTCTCATTTCCAGCAGTATCCCAAACCAGAACTGACAAGCGAATATAGGAAAAGTTTTGTATTGTCACATCATATTTGATCAGAATGAAGATATGGCACACATAGTATGTTCTCATTCTGTACAAATCTTGTGATGGAGAAATAGCTGCCAATTCTGCATGTGGCAGAGTCTGACTTTTCACAGAGCCTGCAGAAACAGACAGAAACAGGCCTGAAAATCTCACCTAATTATAAAGAGCATTTTCTCTGTGAAGAGGGTAGTTACAGATGGACGGGTAGATAAATAGCTTGCAAAAAGGGAGAAAATCTGCTAACAGCTTTTAACAACTGGGCTGTGCTCTTTATCACTTAAGTCACAGAAGCCACGGAAGTCACAGAATTGATGAAGCTGGAAGGGACCTCTAGAGATCATCTAGTCCAACTTCCCTGCTAAAGCAGTATTGCCTAGAGCACATTACTCAGGACAGCATTCAGGCAGATCTTGAAAATCTCCAGAGAAGGGGACTCCACAGCCTCCCTGGGCAGCCTGTTCCAGTGCTCTGTCATAAAGCAGTTTTTTCTCATATTTGAATGGAACTTTCTGTGTTCCAGCTTATGCCCATTGCCCCTCATCCTGTCACTGAGAACCACTGAAAAGAGTCTGGCTCCATCGTCCTTCAACCCACCCTTTAGATACTTGTAAGCATTAATAAGGTCTCCCCTCAACCTTATCGTCTCCAGGCTAAATAGTCAGAGCTCTCTCAGCCTTTCCTCATAAGGGAGATGCTCCAATCCCCTAATCATCTTTGTTGCCCTATGCTGGACTCTCCACAGGAATTTCCTGTTTCTCTTGAACTGGGGAGCCCAGAACTGGATGCAGTATTCCAGTTGTGGCCTCACCAGTGCAGAATGACCTCCCTTGACCTACTGGCCACACTCTTCCCAATGCAGCCCAGGATTCCATTGTCTCTCTTGGCAACAAGGGCACATTGCTGGCTCATGGATAGCTTACTATCTACCAGGACCCCCAGATCCTTCTTCTCAGAACTGCTTTCCAGCAGGTCCACCCCTTACCGATATTGGTGCCTGGCATTCTTCCTCCCCAGGTGCAGGGCCCTACACTTGCCCTTGTTGAACCTCATTAGGTTCTTCTCTGCCCAGCTCTCCAGGCTCTCCAGGTCATGCTGGGTGGCAGCACAGACCTCTGGAGTGTCAGCCAGCCCTCCCAGTTTGGTATCATCAGTTGAGGATACACTCTGTCCCCTCATCCAGGTCATTGATGAATATGTTGAACAAGACTGGACTGAATATTGACCCCTGGGGGACACTGCTGGTTACAGGTCTCCAACTAGACCCTGGTCCATTAATGACAACCCTCTGAGTTCTGTCACACAACCAGCTCTCAGTCCACCTCACTGTCTCCTTATCTATCCCACACTTCCTTGATTTCCTAATGAGGATGTTATGGGAGGCAGTGTCAAAAGCCTTGATGAAGTCAAGGTAGATGACATCTGCTGCTCTCTCCTCATCTAGCCATCCAGTTATAATGTCATAGAAGGCTATCAGATTGGCCAATCATGATTTACCCTTGGTAAATCCTTGTTGACCTCTCCTGATAAATTCCTGTTCTTTAATGTGTTTGGAGATGACATCCAGAATGAGTTGCTCTATTACCTTCCCAAGGATGGAGGTGAGACTAATCGGCCTGCAGTTCCCTGGGTCCTCCTTCTTGCCCTTTTTGAAGACTGGAGTGATATTGGCCTTCCTCCAGTCCTCAGGCACCTCTCCTATTCCATTTCTTCTATTCTCTATTCTCTATTTCTCCATGTCTTTAAAAGATGATGGAGAGTGGCCCAGCAGTAACATCTGCCTGCTCCCTCAGCAGTCATTGGTGTATCCCGTCAGGGCCCATGGGATTCTGGATGCCGAGTTTGGCCAAATGATCTCTAACCCAGTCCTCCTCTACTGAGGGAAAATCTTCCTCTCCCCAGACCTTCCCCCATGTCTCCAGGGTCTGGGATTCCTGAGGGACATCTTCAGCAGTGAAGACTGAAGCAAAGAAAGGATTTAATAACTCCACCTTCTCTGTGTCTTCCACCACCAGGGCACCCACCTCATTCATCAGTAGGCCTACATTTTCCCCAGTCTTCCTTTTTCTATTGATATACTGAAAGAACCTCTTCTTGCTATCTTCTTATTAAGGGCACATGAACTTTCTCTTTAAGCAAAACTTTCTGCTTTGGATACCTTCCACTGTGCAAAATGGGAGCAATCATATTTATGTATATCTGGGGAAACATACTATAAATATCAAGTACCGAATGAAGCCAATGTCCTTCCAACTAACGAGATGCATACAAAAGTGTTGAAATAGACCTTTTACATTTATTTTTTTGTTTTTAAAAGTGCTTATGATCTACCTCTTCCCTTTCTGATGTTGCCCATCATATTAACTTACTGTTACTTAATGTCTTACTGTTTTTCAGCAATTTTATTATACTATCTTCAATGCTATACAATGACCTGGAATGTAATCTCCATACTCATATGACATTTTGACTAATAAATCTGGGTTTTTTGAGACTTCTTTAAGCTTCAAACTTGTGCTAATACTGAAGGGTCTATATCTTAAATGATTTCTATTGTGAAGACTGATAATGAGTGTTTAGAAGTATAATTGAATAGCCTATTGTTCTTATGAGAAAAAATAATCCAGAATTTTAGATGAGATAAATGAATGTAGTTCTACCAAAGTGAGTTAAGTATGTGACTTTATAGTAGCTGTGACTGAGGGTAAGATTCAAGCATCAGAGTGTGAAACAAAGCACTGGAGTCAACCAAGAGGGTGGCTGAAGGATAAGTCTACTTTGAAGTACAAAAAAGCTTTAAAACTGTCAGACCTCACTTACCCACCCTTATTATTATGTTTCACCTGAAAAGAGAAACAAATATAGCCTTTATCAAAGATGTGGATCTCATGGATAAAAGAAAAGAGTTAAATTATTCCTAACAGGGAGACACATTTGTTTGCATGTGTTGCATCTGAATGTATATACACATATCTACCAGGGAATTTGAAATCTCTGTGACTGGATTGTTTTGAAGACTGCCAAAATCAGAAAAATATGCATGGTAAAACTATTAAATTCATGTGTGGATAGAAATTTTCTTGCTAGTTCTCAGTTCTACATGTTATTACCTATCATCACTATCTATACAAAATTTTTTGCCTTTAACACTTACATCTAAAATTAGGTGTAAGGACATACCATCATGATGCCATATGATTAGCACTGATGCCTGGAATCCTTGATGGTTCTTAGTTGCTAAGGTCGAGTTTTTTGGGCTCGAGAGCTCCTCGGTGAGAAAAATCAAAACCGAGATGGGCTTGTCTTTTCTGATTTTCATTGCTGATATCTGATGGTTTCATACTATCAAAAGAGGGGATGTCATCTGGTCCCTGAACTGTTTATCTTCTATTGTTTTGTGTTGCCAGTTATCCTTTGCTTGCAGCAGCATGCCCTACGTGTTTGCAGTCCCTTTCACTTATCACCTTATTCATCTTACATCTTTCAGTTACTTGGATGTCTCATATGTGCCACTACACCCGTCTGGCTTTGCCCCTTTGGTGGTCATATTGCTCACATGTTTACATAACACACTTATTCATAAGGATGTCTGGGTATGCCATCACAGTGTTACAAATATTCATGTATGTGTTGTATTTCTTCAGTATGTTTATATTTGTGTTCAAAGCAAGCTGTCCTGATGAGTATATTTATAATTGATAGGTATCATAGGCCTCTGTTTTGGGTGCTTATACGCTGTAAAGATGTACACTACATTCAAACACCATACTGAAGAATCCTTTCTGATGGTTTTAATAATTTCAAATGACTTTCTGTAACTTTGTACAATGATTACAGTAATAGAAAAGAGGTAAATATTCTAGAAGTCTGTTTCATTCCTTCTCCCTCTTGATCTCAGTAATAAAAAGTTTTCAAATGCTTGTACATACTGATGAACCCTCAGTTTCAGAATTCAGACCACATTCAGTTACAAGGTGCTTTATATTCAGCCAGTGTTATTAAAGAAGTGTATTTTAAATCAGTCAGATCTTATCAAGGCAATTTATATTGCCCTCCTACAAGTGTAGAAATGATTTACAGTAAGTGCCTTTACCTCGTAAAACAGCTAAATGAGTTTTCTGCTTCAAAAGTGCTTAAATCATGCTACTTTCTCCATTTATGAAACAATTTATGTTTTCAGACACACAAGCATAATGGCATCAAAATCTGTTAATTGTGGTATCTCTTTTTATGTGCATTTTATTTATATCCCTGTTTGGTTTAATCTTTTTTTATTGACTTTCAAAACTCTATTTCACATTATAGTTGTATTTATTGTAGGGAGTCTTATTTACATCACCATTATTGTTAATTACTTGTGAATTGCATCATTTGCTATGCCTTTTAAGAGTTTCCTTTCTAATGACTGAACTTTCAGGCAGAAACATTAGCGCAAATTGTAGCATATTTTTAACTAGTGTTTGTAACAGCAGCTTTAACTTGTTACTTTAAAAAATGGGTAGCTTTATACTTCTTTTCTTGAGTGGTAATTAAATTATTGTAGCATTGGTGAGATACAGCCAAGGACACAATTTTATTGTTTGATCCTCTGCAGATATTAATTAAACACAGTCTCTACCCTGGAATGCAGGTAAGGATGGAAGTAATAAAGTCAATTTATTTTCTTTCTTCATTCTAAAGATGGAAAACTAGAGTAGAAACCTACTAGGTGACTTCCCAAAGGTCATGAATTAAGGCTGTGCAAGTACTGGCTTTTCCAAGTCCCACTTTGCAGATTTATCCAGACCACTCTTTGGTTTTGAATGCTCTGCCTGTAATATGTGACTTGTTGACTTTACCGTGCAAAAACTTGTGGCCACATCAAACACATGAAATGTGTTGTGTGGCTATAGAATGTGACTCTCAAGCACAGTGTTGTCTAATTCTCCTGCTCATTTTTCTGTATGCTGATGCTCAGCATGCCTATGTAGAGACAAGCAGTCTTTTCAAATCAAATGTTTTAAGCCATATGTCTTAACCTATGCCACATTTTGAACAACGTTTAGAAACACATTAGCTAATACGATTTCACAAGCATATTGTACATATACGTATATATTTTTTATATATATGTTGGCAATACAAACAACTGCATGATCTCCATTATCTCAGTGGTAAGAAAAAAGTAAAAATGGTCTGTGGAAGGCACCTATATCAAAAGATCCTAGGGCTTACAAAATATTACTCAATAATGCTTATATACTATAATCAAAATTAATTTAAGGAGAGTCATAAATTTTGTTGTGGTGTCTAGAGCATAAGGTAAATTTTTCTACTTCTGAATAAAGTCATACTTGTCAGTACTCTTTCATGATTTTTAAATGTGCGATAAACTTCGCTATAACAATTTCAGTTATTCTCAATGTTATCTTAGAATTTTTTATACCTTCCTTCACAGGTGAAAGATTTATATATTTTTTAAGATCACCAACATGACTAAGAACAGATGTGTTTTGTGTGAAATTAAAATAATTTCTCAGGTTGGTGGTGTTGGGGCAGAGTTAGTCATTTGTGAATTTTCATACTGTTTTGGGGCATACCTAAGGTAAGGAGAGAAAGGAGGAGGCAACTCTTACTAACTCATATGTATGATACTGCATTTTAAGTAAGTGAAATTATCTCAGTACCCTTATATTAACTCAGTAAATATAAGTTTGATAAAAACTAGCAGAGAAAATTGACAAGCAATGGATGAAATAACCTCAACCAAGAACAAGTATGATACATAGCAGTCAATACTACCTGAGTGAGCAACTTAAGGAATGATTAAAAGCACATTCTTGTGTTGCCCATTCTAAAAAAAATAAAAATTATTCTCAGGTTGCTGAACTGTCTTTGCAGCATTCACTTTAATAAGTGCATTCTTGCCTTACACAAACTACTTTATTTACCCTTTTAGACTGAAACAGGATGGACTCAGAAGATATTTGCCAGAAGTGGCAAAGTTTGAAAGGTTCAGGATACAGTCCTTCAAAACACTTAGGTGTTGTTCTAGACAACTGAATTCTAGGGGAACTTTGTTGGTCTCAGTGATGTAAGGCCAGCTTTTGGTCTATATTGCAAATAAAAGAGGGAACTGTTGGCACCCTGTGCCTAGTAAAAGGAAAAAGGATGTTTTTCCATGGAAACAGTGTTTTCCCTTGAATGTTAATTTCTAATACGTACATTTACACATGCCTGACAAAGAATGCCATTCTGGTGGAGAACAGGTTGCTTAGATAGTCCTAATCTAGGGAAAGACAGTACCTTCTTACTTACTGTTGTGATCAACTTTAGGAGGCTATGGAAAAAATTTAAGGACACAGTAGAAGATACCAAAATGTTATACACTTACAAAAATATGTACATTAATGAAGACCATCAGTGTTTTAAAAATGTATCTGGAGTCTTCTATCTATATATCTTGACTGAAAAATATATTGGATAACCTTTCCAAATGCACATGTGAGCTAAGGCATTGCAGTTTACAAGCATGCTGAATGTGTAATGCTCTGCTGGCTTTATCACTTGCTTCATACAAAACAGACCTGCCTGGGAGTTTTGACAAGGAATATTTTGTACCAGTCCTAGATAAGGAAATGAACAAAAGGTCCATCTTCCCAGGAGTCATACAAGGACACTTCAGTTCCTGTTATTCCTTTCATTCAGTAAGAAAAAAAAAAAAAAACAAAAAAAAAAACCAAAAAAACACCAAAACCTGAGAGGGGCAATGTTGTTGATTGTATGTATACATTATTTAACCAAATGTACACACTGCTATTGCAATGCAGATCAGCTCCTTGTTACATGGTAGGAGCACATACATTTCTGCTGTATTTTGTGGCCACATATGCACATTTTATTATAATGTCTGAATCGGCATCTACCAAACACCCAACAAATGTTCTCCTTTCATTATGTGATGAATGCACAACCAGTTAAATATTTGGATGTGTATGTTTGTGTAGATGCATATGAGTGTTCCTGTCCCTTCATCAAATATGTGCTCTTCCCATGGCATGGGAGACTGCACTTGCTTGCCTCGTTGTTTTAAATCTTATCAAGTTAAACAGGAGGTGTTTGTGTGGGAGTTTTCAGGTAGAGATTGGCTAAATCAATCACTAGAAAAAATAATCTGACTTACTAAAAGGTAAGAATGCCTTTTATGAAGAGCATCAGGTAATGCAGCACAGACAGGATGGGTTGTACTGAAGGTTGTCCGTGGCCCACAAGGTAAAGGTTTAGCATAATCACCTTGTTGGTACAAAGAGATGATGTTAGAGCAGCTCAGGTGTAGTGGGTCTCTCTTATAATTAGTCCTGACCTGTAGAATGAGCTCTGATAAGCGTGTAAGAGTACTGGAGAGGCATAACACCTTTTTAATGGCTATTTGTATCTGAAATGCTGGCAGATTGTGTGGATGTTTTCATCACTGTCACTTCTTCCTATAGAGTGTAAAATATGCTGTTGAAAGTGACTTCACGTTAGGTGGATACTAGAGGAATTCTACAGGAAGATTCAAAAGCACTTAGTGTTGGAATTTCTGAATGTAAACAAGCATTCCTTCATTCAGTCCCCTCAGTATTATATGTGTAGGTATAGGTATTTTTACAGTAGTGACACAACTGGGGGCCGGGAGGAGAAGAGAAAGAGGGAAGAGACACTGTAAACACACTAAAAACCACAATTATTAATGAGTGCAATACACTGAAATCTTGGTCTTTTCTCATTGCCATGTTGTCACTGTAGATACCTTTCCAGGATGTGAATCATATTAAGGACTCGTATGCCTAAAAGCAAGATTTGTACCTCACCCTTTGTATTTATGACAGATGTGAAATGGTTAAGTTTTGAGAAACATCATAGCTAAGCTTTTCAAAAAGATTTGATGTTTTGTCAATATTGATTCCGGCTTCTCAGTGTCAGTGGAGTAAAAAATAATAAAGTTCTGTTGCTGCAGGGACATGAAGAAAAGATGTTTGATTGATTCTTCCATTATCCAATGACAGCTATTATGGAGCGGGGAATAAAAATGGCAATTATATTCTTGCTTTATAGAGGAAAAAGAAGAAAAAAGAAACTATTCTAAGATTTACAGAGTTGACATACTAGAGCTGAAATATGTCAGATACAGGAACTGCAATGATTGGTCTCACAGCCCTGTTTCCTGAAGCACAGATATTTAGCCATAATATTTGTATTCAACAATTAAAACTAGTAGGAAGAGCTGTTTTGCTATATTGAACAAATAAGTGCGTCCCAAACCAGTATGTACATTAGGAAATGGTATAGATGTATACTCATTAATGCATGAAGTAGATTTTAAAGAGATGAAAAAGCCTGCAGACATTTTTCCAATGTTTCCTTTTTGCTTAAATTAAATTTAGTCACAATACAATATATTCCAAACACTCAAACACAGTATAAGGTGCAACTTGGTTTTGTACCTGCAGATAATAGTTATGCAGACAGGGCTGTTTTGTTTTTTTCCCCAGTACTTTCCCTTATTTTCACGTGCTTATATTTCAGAGACAGAAAGCACATTTGTGCAAAACTTTTTCAATCTGGAAGAAAAAACTTGGTCTTGATTTTTTAAACTCTGATATTGATTCTAATAAACATAACTTTCATTGCATCAGACTGCATTATATTTTGAGAAAAAGAAGGAAATAATTTATGATGCTTGTGGCTTTAAACATAAAACCCACAATAATACATACATCTTTAATCTGGAACAACCTCTCCCTTCAAACTGTGCAATAAAAACAATTAAACAATCTTTGTTGTTTTTTTTTTATTTTAACATAGCCTGCAGATACGCAGTGGAAAATAGAAGGAAGAATATGTTAGATGTTCTTGTTTCTTGAGACAAAGCAAAATCATTTTGTTAAATTGTTCTTTTTAATTCTATTAAAACATCACTTATGGCTGCAATTTTACCAGCAAGGTTTGTCTGTTTTGGCATTCCAGTGACAGAATTAATTTTTATTTGCTTATCTTTATTTTATTTGGTCTAATTTTATTTGTATATATATGCAATGTTGAAACCTTCTTTAATATAGGTCTGTTGATTACAGAATCTATGCCAATAAAAGATAAATTACATAAATTGCTCTATTTCTCAAGTGATCTGTCTGAAGACAATAGCAATGTTAGGTATTGCTCAAGCTGAAGGACAAGTGAGAGAAGGAAAACTGCTTGTAATTAGTGACCATTTAATTGGCATCTGTTTTCATAAATCAGATACCTTTGTGCAACAGTGCAATTTCTGCTCTTTTGGGTAGCTCTTTGCTACTTTCAGTAATCTAAAATGTCTGCTGTTATAATTTACATTAAATATTTTCCTAAGTGGGTGACAGAAACGTTCTCATCTGGTAAAACCTCTCCCTTTCACCGTGCTAAAAAACTTCTCCCAAACCTCGGAACGATTTTTCAGCCACTAGATCTTAAAATACCCATATCTGCTTTATTGTCAGCAAATGCTACCCTTCCAGCTTCTCACCAGGCTCACAATTCACCCCTCCCTTTGGCTCTGCTTTCCATTACATGCTGGTTAAGTCACAGGTGTGTGGTCTGTGTCAAATGGACCACAGCCAGTGAGTGCATACATGCTCTTGGACTGGAAATGCATAGTCAAATGTTATCCCACAGTGTCTCTCATTGATCTTACACAGAACACTTCCAAAAACCAAATCAATATGATACAGCTATCTGAGCCCTTAACTTAATTGCAGAAATTAAATTCTGCTTCAAATGGTAGTTGTCTGTCTTTGTTCTCAGGGAAATATACTGCCCTGAAGAGGTGTGGGCACCTCTTACTTTTGGTGGTTCAATTGTTTTTTGACTTTCCTTATCCTAGGCTGTGACCAAGCCTTTATGACTGTTGATGCTGTGGTGGCAGACAGACACTTAACCTTACTTTCTGGTGAAACATCCAAAGTATATGCTGTACAGTTTAACTGGAATATTGTAAGTAGACTAGGTAGACTGAGGAAAAACAGGAAGCAAACTTCTTATTTCTAGTATAAGCAGTCAAAACATTTTTATTTCAGACAGCAAATGATAGCAGCTGGCATGTGTGCTACACCTTTTACTAGGACCCTATGAACAATATAACATGATAAATAATTCTACAGTGTGAACAGTAATTCCTTACATTTTATCAAGTTGAATGTGTCATGTCCCATATCTTCAGAAAAGGAGAATAAAAGTGAAAGTAGACATAATTCAATAATGTAACAATAGAACAGAGTAAAAAACCAGTTCTACAAAATATTCTGTCAAGGAAATTCATTGTAATTGTCATTTTGCAATAAGTAACATAATTTAATATCTGATATCTAGCAGTAAGCAACACTGAATATCATAAAAAGAATGAGTGTATATGGATGACACAACAATTTTCAGAATAGGCATTTTTTTCCTAAATTTTCTTAGTGATATCCCTTAGCATATTTCCTTATTTTATAAAAATGAGAAAAATACTTATTTTAGGTCAATTCTTTCCAATATAATTAGAAGCTCTCAACCACCTATAATAAAAATGGAAGAAAATTGTATTTTATTTGAATTCTATATTAGCTAACAGTTAACCAATTCCCTGTCAACATTTTAATAGCATTTTCTTTATGGCATGGGAGAAAATTAATTATCTTTTGAGGTGTATCTTTCACTATATAGACAATCCTTTTCAGTGTACGTTAGAACTACTAAGAAGCCCTTCGCTTTTCATTTTTATTCTATTCCCTTCTTTTAAGCCCAAATTTGAAACAAGTAAAATCTATCTGGTTGTTTTGGTGTTGTTTTTTTTTTCACTTAAGATTACACCCCACTTTTCAAGAAAATGAACCTGTGTGATTTTGGTTGTTGTTTTTTTTTTTTTTCTCCCACAAAGTACATGGGGTGGAGTACAATATAAAGATGTGACATATTCTGAAATTTCATAAACACTAAGCTGCTAACAAGAAAAAAAAAAATCAGGCCCTTTTCAGAACAGAAAATAACTTTTTTTCCTTCTTAGCATTAATTGAATATCTAGTATTGCTTTAAACTATAATGCGTTACGACTATATGATTACCTTCAGTTCATCACTTCAGTTACTAATTATTTTGACACTTTGTAAATAGTATTCTACAGTGTAATAAAATAAATGGTCTATCTTCAAAATCAGGGGTTAGTCTTAGAGAAGGATTCAATAAATAAAGTACCAAAAGGCCCAGAATGATGGATTATAATGTCAAAAAGCCAGGGTGGTGACTCATCCCAGAATCACTAGGCACAGCATGTGTGATTTACTGACCACAGCCTCCAGAGTCTGTGGGTGAAGGGAGCAAGAACCGTGCTTGGAAGCTGTTTTCAATTTGTTTCCTAATACAGGCTAAAACACGTTTAACATGTTGGTGCAAATCATGTTCAGTGCACTACTGTGAAAGCATGTTCTGCATCTTAATAATTATATATGCTTTCTGGATCAGATACTGAGACATGCCAACCTCTTTTGTAAGTAAGTCTTAGGGATTCCCTACTCCACATATCAAACCGGGAGACCTGAGAGCAGGCACAAACCCTCACATCTGCCTCCAGCCTTCAGGAGGAGGAAGGCTCAGTTCAAGTGGGAATTATAGCACGACTGCTGCAGGAATGCTGAAGATCTGAGTGTAGTGCAGCACAGCGACATGATCATGTAAGTTTTGTCCTGATAGTGAATATTTGTCAGAGCTCCCAGGAAAGATGGAGCATGGCTACTTACTGATAAAGGGATGTAAGAGAAGGAGCTAGGAGTATTTGATAGTAAAGGTCTCATTTTGGGTGTAATCAGGTGATTACTGGGTATTAAACTGTATATGACATGAATCTTTGTCCCCCTGGTCTTTACTGTAGTACGGGACAGCTACTTGCAGAACATAGGCAGCGAAAATACTGCCTGAGTAAACTCTTACAGCATTGTGCATTGAAAGGGTTCAGTCCCCCTTGCCTCCATGCAGCTGGCAAAAGACACCTTTTTTATCGACAATCAAAAACTATACAAAACAAAGGAAAGTATTGCAAGCACTTTTTTTTTAATAGCTATCTCTAATCCTTTATATATAACATTTGAAAATTTTCTATGCATTCCCTGGCCACTGTTTATGTATAAATTAAGTTTACATGCAAATTAGTATTTGCAAGGTATTTTTCATTAATTTTAAAAATGAAAATTGGCTTTTTAAATGTTATAGATACATTTGAGGACTTGGTTTTCTTACAAAAAAATAAAAATAAATAAGCTTTCCCCCATTTTTGTAATATTTGAATGGAAATACTATTTCCTGAGCAACTCTGATAATAGTTCCCCTTATTTTTTTTCCTAACTAGTTTAGTGGAGAATTTATCTTCTCATGCTCTGTGCAGTAGTGCAATTTTTCTATGAGTTTTGCAAGAAAATGTGTGGTCTTCCTTATTCTCATGCCCGGAATAGCATTTAAAGTCATCATATTCCTGAATGTTGTCTCTCTCCTTCTGTGCATTAATGTACTCATGGACTAAGCATACTGAGTCGTGTTTTCACCTGCCAGAATGTGACTGAAGGAATCAAGATGAGTGACAGATGACCCAAATGTGGAACAGCTGCTATTTATGTCAGTTTTTCTATAGTTGATGGATTTTAATGCTTTATAACTACAGTATCACTTTTCAAAATAAACTTTCTCACTATGCATGTTCAATGAAAAAAAAACAACCAACCATAACATAGATGTTATTTATTTCTGTTTGACTGTTATTATATTGGGGGAAGCATGGGGAGTAGGGCCAGTCTACTTGATAGAGAGCAATAGCAGATTTCAAATAAGAAATCATCAGCTCTATTGGAGGACATAGGAAAGGTATGTGTCCCATGGTTACGGGTAAGACAGGCAAACCTACAGTCTTCAGTGACCCTTATGAAATGCAGAACAACAGCAGAGGAAGAGTTCAGATCCAGAAGATGAAGCAGATGAAGAAGATGAATTTTTTGTAGTTTATGGTTGCCACCACCGCTGATTGCTTACTTTATTTTAGGCATGTCCTTTAAACAAAAACTATTAAAAAAAAGTCATTTTGTTACTTGTAGGAGTGAAAAAAATGAGTCTTGGACTCATGGCATGAGAGTGCTTTTCCCTATGCAAAAAGCATATTTTTTGGGAAATGGGGAAAGTAGCAGGATATATTTTATCTTTCTCTTTTCAGTAAGTGATTTTTAAACATTATGTTGAGTTATAATGCCAGAACAGTTTGTCTTCAATACAAATAGAAACTTTTGCACTGCAGGCAGCAAACTATCAATTACCATACCGAACAAAACTCAGATCAGAAGAGGTAATTATTTAATACATTTCTAATTAATTCGAATGGAAAAAATTAGATTACAAACCCAGGAGGATTGCTATTCCTTCCTTCTGACAATCTATAAGAAGATAATTATCTTATTCTATGCTCTGTTATTTTACTAGTTTCATAGTAGAGTTATACATTTTAGAGTGCAGCAAAACTAATCAAGGAGAGAAAAATTACTTTAACATTTACATAGGACATGATGTAACAACAAAACCAAAAGCAGCAATCTTTATCTAGTCTTTTTTTTTTTTTTTTCAAAATCTGTCTATTGCACATTATTTACAAAAAATACAGAAGTATAATATTAAGAAGCAAACCTTCAATTAGCAGGAAACATTGCCTGATGAGATGAATATATTGAACTATTATGAGTTTTGTCTGTTTTCCTCGGCCAAGGCTCTGACCTCTGAATCTTTAGACTGTTATGTGATTCATCATAGAGATAACTGTAGCAGCATATGTAGTCACACTTTCCTTATTTTTCCACTTACACCTTCCTAAACACAGTCATTAAGGATAATGAATAATTGTATCATATATTCCAGAAGGATATTTTCATTACAATATAAGATTTTATTGCCATCTCTCTGCCAGATCAGTGACAACATGTTTCCCATCACTCTAATTGATAAGTCAGTATGGAAGGCTATAACTTAAAAAAATAAAATAAAATAAAATCTTATGATTCTTTTCTTGTTTGCTATATAGAGCCCTGTATGAAATTTAGTGCTATTAATGTGTAAGAAAGAAACTGAGGAAAACGTTTTAATGGCTATGGTAATACATACATGGTTTTATTAAATTTAGAAATGCAAGTGTGCTCATGGCTTTGTGATGGTCCTTTTCTATGTGAAAATCTCAGAAGGAGAAAAATGTCTGGGGATGTGAAAAAATGTGGGGCCACTGTGGGGCTTGTTTTAATATTTTTGTAGGTTGCCTTGTGAGGCAGATGGAACAGGTCCAGTGAATTAATGGAGTCAACAGGACATCTGCAGTGCATAAGGGACACTCATGTCATTAGAGCAGCAGAGGGTCATGGAGCTGATTGAATGCCACATTGTCACCAGGAGATAGTGGTGAGAAATGCTGAGAGCTGCAGCAATTAATCCAACACAAACATCCCTCTCAAGAACATAGCTGTAGGTCACACCAGAAAATAAAGGTGAGCAATTTGCATAGCCTTGTCTATAACTAAAGCTTCAACAAGCTATTAGGTTAAAAAATAAGAAAACACAGATTTAAATGACACACTACCTGGAAAAATTTGTTGGTTTTGTTTCCAGTTAGCTAATGACCACTGAGAAGAAACTGACCTTTGCAAGTCATCTAATGTGGAGGCAGAAACAGGTGTTATTTTTCATGATTTCTGTGCATTAAATGACAGATACAAATCAGCCATAATCATCGCTGAAGGCACAGGTGTCCTTAAGTTTAGCCTTGGATTAAGCAATATTCTACCTTGCCCAATGTGAGCTGGAACAGACTCAAGTAAGACTCATTGACGTTAATCAAGCACTCTTTGGGCTAATATATGCAGAGCACTGTCCTACTTGTGCTTTTCCCAAGTGCTTCGTTGTTACTGATTTTGCTGCCCCAGGAAAAACTAAGAGTCCTAAAACCTATGCAAGGGCAGAACAACGATCAACAGAGCTTTTCTTGAGCTGGGAGTTTTCATCAGATCCATTTGTGAGGTTAAGGGGATTTACATGCCATCTGCCTGGCCCTGAAAGGGCAGCAGCTGATATCAGCAAGTACTGCTGCCAGGCGTCCTGTGCCAAAAGGGAGGAAATCGATTCCAAAGGGCCTCTACTGCATGAAGACTGCTCACACAAGAGCCAGCAGTGTGCAGACAGCTGAGTGGGAGCTTGGAAATAGTCTTGCAGTGCCCCCTCCTCCATTTTGGTTAAAACAAACTACAGTGGGACAACCGGTCTTTTAGAGAATTTGAACCTTCAGTGACTAATGCAATTCCCTAGATGCCTGGATCATCAGCAACCAAATCTCTGCTGTGAGATTTATTAAGTGTTCCTGTGTCCATTTCCTCCCAAGGTTATGAAGGACTGTGAGTCAGTGAAGGACTCGAACGGAGTCCTTTTATGGTCACACTGAGTCAACACATAGCCACACTTCCAGCCTGAACCAGCCTCAGGATTGACAATGAAAAGAGGGACAGGATGAAAGCCAGAAGGTAATGAAAAGAATTATCTGTGATGTTGTTCCACATGCACAACCTATCTTCTCTCATTAATGTAGCTTACTTGGTAAAGGACACCAATGCTCTTTACTTAGTGTCAGTCTCCACAGTGGATACAATTTTTATTTCTTGAGTTTTTCTTTTTTAAGAAAATCTCCTGAATTGAAAAATATAAAAAATATTTAATCACTTATGATACATAAATATTCCCTCCAGATGGGAAAGTGAAAGCCTCGGGAAGTTAAAACTGTTAGAGGCAGCATATGCAGAATAGCCTCCTTGGCTTTTTTTTTTTATACTTTATAGAAAGATGTGAACCCTCTAGGGAGAACATAAAATCATGTTCCTATGGTGAAGTGCTGCTTGAGATGCTTATCTTCCCTGAGGGGCCCTAGGGAGGTTATCTATGTGAGCTGGTTTCTTCAAGGCATACCTTTTTCCCTCCTGAACCTCTCACACAAAAAACATTCATTACAGGTGAAATTTAGTTATGTATTAAACCCCTGCTGGCAGATACCCCTGCACCATTAAATTTCACAGCTGTGTTGGGGAAGGAGCAGCAGAAAGGAAAACTTAAGTGCCTACACATCTCAAACTGTATGGGTTGTTATGGCTCTCTGAGGTGGGAGTGGGCCAGGATGAAGGCTATGTTAAAGACTTACATTGTTCTCTGTCTCTGCCCTGTTACTTCTCTTTTTAATGCCACAACAGAATATTTGGGAGGGGAGAGAAAAAAAAAAAAACAACGCAAAAAACTTGCTATTAATAGTCAATATTTTATCTTGTCAAAATGATGATTTAAGAGCCCACATGAAAATATTCAATGCCAAAGAAAACGATCTGTTTCATCCTCTATGACATTTTCTTTTTATTTTACTATTATTATGTCTTTCACTTCAAATGTCAGAAAAAAACAAAGTAGAATATTTCAATATGAAAGATCTGAAACTTTTATTTTAATGTTCTCCTCACCCTTCAATGAAATTAACCAGTGAATTTGACAAAAGTTTGGAAGTTGCTTGAGCCAATCTGAAGTTACCCTAATGGTGAGGGAAAAAATAGATTAAAAAGAATTCCATATCTATATAGCATTTTTCAGTCCTCATGTACAGACATTTGTCATACCATTAATGTTTGTAACGCAGCACATCCCCTCTTGCCAGAAGAATCCAGTCTTGCTGCATTTACCTGTCTAATATGCAGATAAACAAGAAGTGTCACTTTGTTTTTGGAAGATACTACCAAAAGCAATTAAAAATGACAACTTATAAATTGCCTTATTAGCCTCTTGTACTAAGCCAGGATGGTATCTCATCACTTGGCAGCAAACAAGCCACTGTGCCCACCCAATCCCCACTGTCCCCAATTGCCCCTGCAGGAGGTGTGCTGGGGGTGGCTGCTTGTGCACGAGCTGCTCAGCATGCTTGCTGAGAGGTACGGACCTGCACGCCTGCCCTGGACATTGCCAGCCAGCCTGCAAGAGGCATAGCATTTCAGACAGAAATTGTTGTTTACAACAGGAAGTGCTTTCGTTTCTGTCTCATTTCATTGTTGCTGGAATCAGAAAAATACATGGGTCTCAAAGACCAGTTCATGCTGTATTTACTTCTGCTACAAGGGCAAAAAGTACTGATAAAGCTATTATTTGTTCTGATCTAATATCCTGCAAACTACAAGAAATGGGGTTTATTTATTTTTTTCTGCCCTATGAGAATGAAATTCTTAGCTGTACATGTACTTTTTTTTTTATGTCAGAAGGACTTGAGACTAGACTTTAAGATAATAGTATTATGATTACTATTGGCTTTATTACATTTTCTCTTTTCTTGGACATGATTTGGGAATAAGCTTGTTCAAAAACCAGTAGTAGAAACCAGCTAGATCTAGAAAATAAACACAGATTGAAAGTGTGTTACCTTGTGAAGTGCTAGGGCTTAGAAAAGCCCATTTTAATGCCACAAGTAAACTTGGAATTTCAGCTTTCAGGTAACATAAAATATTACCCTTTCACTCCAGTGTTCATGAGATATTGGCTGTTAAAATGCATGTGGGAAAAGTTTGTAAGGTGGTTTTATTTGTAGGCCAGTACAAATGCTTCCAGGATCAATATGCTTTTCTAAACGTTGCTCTCAGGCTACCGATCAGACAGGGGAAAACAGCGTCCCCTGTATAATCAACCATACAGCCACAGAAAATCTGAGGAGCGGATTCTTCTTGAGGATCATGCCTTATATTCTTGAGGATCAGCTTCCTTTCTCCAGAAACGCACAAACATGTGTGTGCATGTACACACACACTCACTATTACTTGGGATGGAAACTGTCTACTCCCACCCTTCTTTGGTTGACTGAAAAGTCAAGAGAAAATATTAATTGTCCATCTATACAATCCAGCTATGTGCTCTTGTTTTCCTGATTCCAACCCTTAAGATCTTTCAGAAAAGGTAACTACATTAATTACACACACACTTTTTCCAGAGACACACAGAAACTCAGTTATTTCATGGTACTTTTTGCTGTGTCTACAGCAAACTAGGGTAGCAGAGGAGAGTCAAGCAGATGCTTTCTCAGTTACTGAAAATGTCTATGCAATGTAAGGATGATTTTTCAGCCAGCATTCCATGGGATGCATAATACCCATTTGTCTCTGGAATGAGTGATTTTATTTTTTAAACATATTCATTTTAGTACTTAAAAAAAAATTAAGGAGAGTTTGTGTATTTCTGACAATAAAATATTTTTTAATCTACAAATTCCTTTATTTTGAACTGTACATTTCATGCATAGGCATCATTTATAACTAATTTGTATAAATACATGATTATGTTTTTTCAGGTCTATACAGTAAAGAAGTTTTCTTGTGATGTCACTTACCTCTGTAAAAAATGTTTCAAGATGTTTAAGCTGCTTCATATCCATTCACTAGGTTATAGCTGTGCTGCTAGACAACTTCATAACCTAATGTACTTGTCTCCATGTTCATAAAAATTGAAAAATTGTTATGATTAGAAAACAAAACAAAACAGCGTAGACAATTCTGAGATCAATTACCTTTTCCATAAAATTAATTCATAAAACACAACAAAAGAAATTAACCAGAAATTCATACTATATTACCTATCAGCATTGTTTATTATTTCATCTATGGTTGATTTACCTCCTATCTGGGTGCTGACAATGACATAAGTAAAATGAGAAACAGTTTCTAATCTTCTCTTCAAAGAATGAAGGATGAAATTTTTTTAGTAGTCTGTTTCTGTAGATCTTAAGTGATAGTGTTTGATTGCAATTGTGGATAGTACAGGAAATTCAGTCTCTGATTTTGAAGTAGCCATGCACCTTTTTTTTTGACCTTGCCTGAGTATATTATTTTTTCAGAGGTTTGTGGGTTTTTTTTTGCAAGGCATCATGTTCTAAAGTAGCAGCAAGGTAGACCTTAGAAAGTGTCAGAGGCAAAATAAAAGAGAATGAAAAGAAAGAAAAATCAAACCAAATTTTGTGGTTAGATATAAAACTATCAGAAATAAATTGATGGGTTAGCTTGTGTTAAGAACTGCTGATTTTGGACACCACTGAATAAATGATGCAGTATCTGGTCAGAAATATATTTTAAAACTCTTTAAATATCAAGCAATTCATTGTAGGATGCAGCCTTTGTCTCTAACTTTAGGTTGTTTAGTAATTTTGTAAAATGTCTGCAAAAAGAATCTATGGTGAATCAGTTTGAAACATAAGTAAATGGAATCTTGGTTCCTTCTAAAGTTCCTTTGTGGAGAGCAGCCTAATGATGCTAGAGATGGAAAAAGTGAACTGTGCTGTTTCATGTTACAGTGGAGTCAAACTACAACTCAAAACAAGCTAATAACTTACAGCTGAGGAAAAAAGGAAAGGCTCATTTCCTTTATTCTCTTTTTCTATTGTTCCCCAGCCATGATGTGCTGCCTTGTCCCTTGTTCCAGCTTTGAAGTTTATTTGTTTATCTAATTCAGATTCCTAACATGGTAACAAATACCCTTTTTTTTTCTTTTCTTCCCAACGCAATTCTCTTGTCATTTAGTAATTGAAAGGAGTTTGCCATCTGATCTTTTGAGTGCTAGAGTCAGCACAAAAGAAATGACAGAAAACACAGAAGAAAGGGGGAAAACTCTCCCTTTCAATGGCAGCAAGCTGTTGTACCAGCTGAGTTGAGCATTACTAGCATGATGCCAGAGGTGGTGAGGTGGTATCCTGAGGCTCTGCTCACAGCTACAGGACATCACTATGGGGCAGTACCAGCAGAAGGTCCCTGAGCCATCTCTCACCATGCAGATGGAAACAGGTTTTTTATTATTTTTGGCATAGCACATGAGCCCTGGACCACAGTCACATGAATGCAGGCTGGCCCTGTAGAGGTCAGTACTTTGTAAAGAGACCAAGTACAGCACCTACAGGCATTTTAGGTGCCTATTTGGCAACAGTATAGACACCTTTCTTTCTACATCATCTTTAAATGTGTTGCCTTCTAAGCAGCTAGGTAAGGACAAAAGGATAGAGAGTTTCTTCACTCTTAAACTCAGTATTTCAGGGATTATCCTGAGCAAGAGAAGACTGGAGGACAACTCTTTGATGCCAGTAAATACAAGCAAATAACTTCAAGACAAGAGACTGGAAGAGACCCACCTCAGAAAAACTGTAGGCTAAGTGGTCACCTGATAGGAGCACTATTCAGGGTGCTAAGCTGAAACAGGAAGAGAACTGGGCTTTCATACAGGTGTTCTGCTTTTCAGGTGACTGTCCCAACCACAGTTTTGGATGTGTCTTTCTTGTCCATCTTAATTTTTCAAAAACCAGAAGGTTTGAATATAATTTCCAGTTCAGTTTTACTCAAGATCTCCAAGCTCTTGAGGTTTTTCTGGGATTCTGCAATGCCTCATCTACTGTCATTTAAATATATACAGGAATTGGTTTCTTTGTACCTTTCTAAACACATAAAAATTGTTTTATCTTTACCTTAGCAAGAAAATGACTAAGATTTATGTAAAAATATAATAAAACATAACAAAGTACCTGAAGCTATCTGTCTGAGGGGTAATTTAAACTCCACTTAGTCTTCAATAAAAACAAAATAGAGAAGCATAACCATTTACTGCATGGACTTTAACAAAATTAGCACTCTGAGTGCTCTGAAGAGCTTCTGGAATGTGTTAACATGGAGGCTGAATTTCATTTTACAGAGAAACAGTGAACTTCCCAATATTTTTTGGCCACTGCAAGAGATTTAACGTTAGTTTTATGTGCATTTATAAAAGTATCTTTTTGGTTATTAATAAGAGCTAGCTGTTACTTCTTTTTTTAAATGAAATATATTGTGCTAAATACAGTGACCTTTTAGCTGAGGTATGTATATATTTAAGTATATATAAATACATTTATCCAACTAAACTGTGTTTGTGTCAGTTATGGAGAGTAAAATTTGCACTATATAAAAATCAATTCATGATGAGTTTACAGTAAAGCAGAATATATTCAGAAATTATAAACTTACTTACATTTTTGGGTGTTCAGTGTAGATGTTTTTAATACCTTTTCCTTTAACAGAAAACATTAAATGGTTCATCTTTATAGTACCAGAACAGATTAGAAAACTATAAAGGATTCATTCTTTCTTTCTGAGATTAGATCGTAAATCCCCTGTCGAAGCACATATGAGTAGTATCTGAGAAAAAGATAAATATGAAACTACAATGACAAGGAAGACAAACAGAAGCTAAATACCTTCTTACATTTTGCTTCAGTTCTTTGTAACCAAGCTCTGGCTGAATGGTCTTAAATTACTATTATGAAAAAAAGAAAGTCAAGTCCTGTTTCTAAAAACACTCCACTTTAAAGAAATAAAAAAGTCTTTAGCAACTCTAGTAACATCAGCAAAAGATAGTTTATGTTGCGGTTACAGTCAAAGAAGAAAGCTGGCTGCTTCTATTCAAGGACAGGAAAGGCTTTAATGAGGTATAAACATGTGTGCATATAAAATTCGATAGACTAATTGCAATAGCTATTTATGTGCTTATATTGAGCCACCAAACTCTTTGATAAAGGCAATAGGTACAGCCCTGATGGCTTCAATATAATTGTGAATGCTTTACCAATGGACTTGGGTACATATCTTTTCCAGAGACAGGAACAATCTCCAAATGGATAATCAGGCCAAGAGTAGGTGATGAGAGATGCAAACATACATGGTGGTTGCATTCTTTTTCTAGGTTCCAGAATTGGGATTCTTTTTGGGGATGGGGACTCTTTTCACCTTTACAGAGATAAATATTGTAGTAATCAATATATTTGGGCTTAGGATTTCTTATCAACTCCTCTTTTTCAAACGTGCGCAGAATAAAGATATAGTGATATTATGTATAACAAAGTGAAAAGCAGTTAAAAGCCGTCCTGGTTTCTTTTTCATTCTGACATTTTGGCATTTTGTTTAAAAAAGTATTATTCCAAGAAACAATAACATAACTGTGTACAAATCCAAATTTGTTTTTTCCAAAATAAGCAATCCATTTATTTTCTGAATGGATTGTGTAAGAAAAATTAACTCTGTGATGGTCAAAAGCAGATGCTTTGCCAGGCTGGGAGGAGGAGAAAAAGAAAGAGGACAACTCCTTTCTGCATGAGGTTGGGAAAAGCAACTTGCTGGCTTCCAGAGTCACAGAAAAGTCCTGGGTTCTTAAGAAAATGCTGCATGGGTGACTGGGACTGAGCCAATATGATTCTTTGGGGGACTCTACCTGAAAGAAGTGAGTAGCCCTGAAGCTTGGCTTCTTGCTCTTCCTTCTTCTCCATCCCCAGAGGCCCAGGATCTGATCAGCCTCCCGTTTCTGATGCAGCCCTGTCCTATTACTTCATACTGGAGTAAACAGGTCTCCCTTTCCCCCTTACTCACATGTTCCTTATTTATCCTATTTTATCCTTATTTCTGGCTAATGGGAAAGAGAAGGATGGTGAGGAACAGGCCAGGCTCTGATTCTTAAACAGCTAGAAGAGGACTAGGATGGAGAGAGAAGACCTACACTGTAAGGAAGCAGCAGCTGCTGAAGATAAGCTTCAGCAGCCTTCTTTAGCAGAAACAGAAGGATGTGTAGGAAAGCAGTAGGTGTTGGATCAGTCTATCCCCACCTTCTCTGACACAGGCAATTTTTTTTCTCCTGTGCTTTGACAAAATGCTGCCAAATATCTGTTCTCAGCAATGATGAAAACTTAAGGAGCATAAGCATAAGTTCTTTTTTTTTTTTTTATTTGTGAAAAAGACAGTAGTTCTGCTTTTTAACGAGTTTAGGCTTCTATATTTGAAAATTTTATTTCTTATGTTCTCTTATCTAGTATTTTCATTGTTTTAAAAAGTAAGAAACAAAAGAAATTACACCTGAAAAAATCCCCATGCACTTTCTGTTCATAGCTTCTTCCCGCTTACAAAATAGTCTAGTAGATTTAATTCATAGGAAAAAAAAATAACAGTTTTCAACACTTCACAGAATGGAAAAATGAAATGAAAATGTATGATGATTTGCTCAAGGCCACATAAAGTCCTCTGTCAAATACATGATTAGTGGTGGATAGTCTAGAAAATTATTCACGAAAACAAAGTGTTCAACACTTGAGAATGTCTGTGATCCCAATGTGTACAGATATTTGCAGACTAGCGAAAAAGAAAAGCCTTCCTAACATGGTTGTACAGTGTGTCACAATTAAAGAATCATTACTGTAAAACAATAGTACTCAGTGGTTTCTGAACAATCATGAGAAAAAAAAAATTCAGTTTCAATGTATTAGTAAGGCTAGACCCCAAACAGATGTCCAATCATAAGCTAGTCCAGGATAATTAGAGAAGAAGCTACTGAAATAGCACAGAGGCAATACAAATTTATAGCTAATTTTTTTTTTAATTTTTTGAAGTTGTAACCATGGTTAATAATGACTTTTCTACTACACAGCAGATACTTGTGTAAACAGTATTCTTTTGTAATAAGTTAGACATTTAAAAGAGCTCCATTTTCTGTGGTATATGTAAGATAATTTATGAAGTTCAGACACATCAATAAAACTGACTAGTACCCAAGAGGAAAAAAACCTGAAACAGCTGATTGTTTTCAGCTCTTGCTAGTGACTCATAAATAAGCATACAGTCACAGATCTGCCATCAGTAAAATGTCTATATTATCTTCTGAATAGTCATCATATCAGTGAATCAATTGCTCATTTAAATTCTCCTTATTTCATCAGTTTTTAGAAACTATGGAGACACAAACAAATTGTGATGCAGCTGAAGTGTTTCTAATTCTAATGCCATGTAGATTGTACCTTTCCAAATATTTTTTTTAGTATCACTATTATAGGAATATATGACTATTCCTTTAGTGGGGAGGTATTTGTATTTGCTACAGCAAACGATACAGTAGATGTAGATTTCTCTTGATGGTTACTGTCAGTAAAATCCCTGAGCATGATGTACCTCCTCCCTGGGGTTCTCACCCAGCACAATTTCCTCACATAGCATAGCAGTCAGGGCACCACCTTCAGAAAGGAAAACTGCCAAAAAAAAAAAAAAAAAAGAAAAAGAAGAAAAAAAAAAAGAAAACAAAAAAAAAGAAAAAAATAGGCCATGAGAAACAGCAAAGCAGTACCGTCACATTGTTATTTCTTGCACAACAACAACACTGTCATCTGAGGAACTTTGAAAGAAATCTTCAGTAATTTAATGCAGAGGGGTAATGAATTTTAATAAATTTAGAGCAATGGCAAGCAGCTACTCTCCCCTAGTTACTCCAAGGTACAAAGTTTGAGTTTAAGCCTAGAGGATCTCTACAGGCAGTACTCCAGGCATTGCTTTGTACTGTGAGAAAGAAAGCCAGACCTATATAAAGGTCAGATCATGTGAAAAAGTTTTTTGAAAAATACCTGAGTCCTGAGAACGTAGAACTGCAAAGTAACTGTTAGTAATGAAATTGTCAGAATTGCTTTCCACTGTCACATTTTGCTTCTTCCCATGGTTCACCAACTCTTCGCACATGCTTCACAAAGAGACAAGAACAAATACTGCGCCTGGGAGACGCAGAGTTGCATAAGGTTTGAGAACACCACCAATTCTAGCATTGACATAGTATGTATTTGAGGACTTAATTCTTCTTGCAGATAAGTTGAACCATTGTCTAACATTGCCATAATTAGGCTTCTCAGACTTTTTTGTGGTGAAAAAAAATCAGAGAATCATGGAAATTCTGCTTTTCTTGAAAAGAGATTAAAGAAGAAATTTCAGAATAGGAAAATGAAGAAAAGAAAACAAGGGAAAGCAGTTGAGACAGACTTTAAATTTATCTGGCAGGTAATGGTGAATAGGCATGGAGTCATTTGAATACATAAAGCATTTAATCATATGATTAGTGCTTGGAAACTAAGGCAAAAAGGAAAATTCAGTTCCAAGAGTTCTTATTACTTTTCTTATACAAGAGCTGCACTTGAGGAGGAGGAAACCAGGAGTATTAATAGCTATTCTTGTCACAAATAATAGATAGCATTACAAAACACAGCTCTAATGTCCAAGTGACCACAGTCCTGAATTAAACAAGAGATTTGATTCCAGACTGGTAAGGCCTATAGCTATGCTGTGCTGCTACAGCTGTGCTGGAAAACCGATATTAGATGCAGTGTAGAAGTCTTCTCTTACAAGCTCCTGTGAAAACAAGAACACTGGACCTCCTCCCTACTTTGTAGAACAACCATCATCTGAAAGTCACAGTCTCTGGCTTTCACAACTCTGCTGTCTCCCAAATAGATACTGATTGATAAATTAAATCCTTGACCTTTCCATGGCAAAACATCCTCCTGTGTCAAAGGAATATTAAAAGCAAAGCAGATTCTACTGTTGGTACAGAGGAATACATGACTGGGTATTTATGCTGGGTCTTACTGAAGTATTTCATGTGTACTTTCAAAGCTATTCCTGTTTCTTCACTACCTGTGTAGATATAAAGAGTGGCATGAGCACCCATATATGTAAACCTTCATATGTGCATGTCTATTTAATAAGTTCTTGTGTATAAAACAGATCTTTTAAACTATGAATATTTCAAGTCTATTTTTTAACTTATTGGACTAAATTTTTTACTGGTTTTGTTCTGTGGCTGTTGATGTTACTACACATTACTGACTATGGGGTTGTGCTATTCTAGGGGAGAGGGAAGAATGAAGGCATCTATACAATCTGATTACAAACCCCAGATGTTTAAAATGCAGTATTTCTGCACTTAACTATGAGTAATTTTAAGGAAAAATATTTTTTTTTCTGGTGAGTCAAATACTCTTTTGAAAATAGAAACAAAGAAAACCCGTGAACAATATATGATGATTTAGATTGTCAATTTCTTACCTTGTCAGCAAATAAATTGACAGCCATGTACAGATGAGTTACCACTGAGTTTACAGTCAACCTCTCACAGTTCTCTCAGAAGGAATATCAAGGCTTGAGATTCTTCTTTCACTGAATGATATATTTCAGCAGGATATCTTTTTCAATATTGCATCTGAGAACAAATCAAAATTAAAGACTTCTTGTATGTACAAATCTGATGGAACTTTCCACGTAAATTTCAAATCCTAAGCAGAAAAATTGAGTAATAAATTTTCTTGTATACTGTACAGTTTGCTTTTATATACATCTAAACTTCTTTCTCCTCATTTTGTACTATTAAGCAAAAGTTATTCATTCATATGAAATGCCTACCTCTTTTAAAAGTTTCGTTACCCTCAATATTATGCATAATGACTTTGTATCTAAAAAGTATATAGCTCATCTGTGATGTAAATGTAAAAACTAAAAAGTTATGTATTAATGCAAATTAATAATTTAGATTATATACAAGGAGTTTAAAATTACTGCATAAAATGCATCTATAACAACACATTTGAGTGCAGAAAAGAATGAGAAAAAATGTTAAAAATATAGAGATAGAGACTATAGTTCTAGAAATCTCTTACACAGTAGTAAAATACAATGCAAATCAACTACTGTCTCAACAAGTGGATTGTATCTGAGCATGAAACCCCACCAGAATTCAAATATGTTCATCTCTATCCTCAGGCTACTTATTTCTATTATCCTTCCTTTCATTTGCTTTCCTTTTTTCTCTTGCCTTTCAATTTCAAGTGTTCTTCATTTGTCTCTCACAGCATTTCTTTTTCTCGTTTTATATAAGTAGGCTTATGAATGTTATCAATAATGTATTGTATAGCTTTCTTCTACCATAGAAAATTTAACAAGACTAACTCAGTATTTCACAAATAAAGGCTTGCCAAACTGCAAAGATACACATCAATAGAGCAGAAGATCAAAACATATGGTCAGAATAGAAGTTCCTTTGAGAAAGAAAGTGTCAAAAATTATATCTGCAGGAAGTATAAAGGTTATAATAATTAGCAGAAACTTAAGACGGTGGTGATTCAACAAAGCTACATAGACAAAACCAAACAGAAACCTGAAGTCATAAGAGCAAAGCACAGGGGAAAAATCAGCAAGTAAGACAAATGAATATAAATATCCTCTTGTATCTGACTAGTACGGTAAAGTATATTCCAATGAAATAACAAAAGACAAGATTTTTTTTTTTCTAGTACTCTAAAATTAAGACAAAAAAATAAATATTTTTGTTTGTTTTCAAACTACAGATGGTATCATTTAGTCTGCAACACCAGTTTGGCTTGTTTGGGGCAGCCAACCCATGTCCCAGCTCCTTGTAAAAATTAACCCTATCCCTGCCAGAACCAGAACTCTAACCTCAAATGCACAATGTCACCTCAGTCAAGTAATTGCTAAAGCCAACTGACCACCACCTCAGTTGTAGTAGTTAATACACCAATATTTCTAAACTTCAGTCAATTAGGAAGGTTGATTTGAATTTAGATTGAAAATATATTTAAGTTGGGTTCTTATACGGTGTTGCAAATTTCTAAGATTATATGAAGTAGTTCATGTTTGCATTTTCAGTTTATTTTATGTTATCTGATTTCATTTGGGTTTACCATGGATTACAGCTAGATACAATTTCTCTTCACTTATAGCCATTTTTTAAGCTTTATTTTATACACATATGTTTCATTATAAGGTAATAGGTAATAAAGGACTTCAGTATCTCTTAAGGCTAAAGGAAGTTACTGACCCATCAGACACCATTGGAAAACAGAGGTCCTAGAGTGCTCTTTTCCTGTAAAACTTCAACTACTTGTATTTTCTCAGAAAAAAAAAAAAAAAAAAGTCTGTCAAGTTCTTTGACAACAAAGGGGCTATTTCTGTGAAGTTTACACCTTGTACAACTGTTAGGGAATTGCTATACTGTTCATTGGTGTCGAAAAAAGAACAGCCTTGTTTCACTCCTTCTTTTGTGTGCCTGTAATAATGTCAGTATTAAGCATTATAAAATTCATTTTAAATATCTTGAAATAAAAGGTATAAATAATTGCATCAAATCCTTTGGTTACTGATCTTTGATATAATATTGATGAATATACTAAAGCATTTTATATGGTCTGGGGAAAAATAACAAATACCTTTTTTCTAGGGGAGCATTTTAAGTGAAACAATAAAAAAGTTTTTCTGGAATCAATTACCTTAAGAATAAAGTTCACCATTAAGCTTTAGATGTGATTTAATCTTTGGAAAGCAGTTTTAAAATATACTCTGACCAGTGATGCATAGAAAAGATATGCATAGTTATCGCTAGGTAGAAGATGGAGGCCAGGTAGGCCACACGGACCCTAACTGAGCTGCTTATTAACTGTCAGAAAAGACCCATCCCACAAAAACATCATAGCTGTTATATATCATAAATGGTTTTGCCCTTTTGTCCTTGTATAATACCTTTAGCGTCCTTTGTTTATGCTGTTAGACTTCACTACCTCATTAAAAGAAGTCTTAGGCAGAAGGTTAACAGTCATGGAAGAAGCAGAGTCAAATACTAACTTTTAGAAGTAATTGCCTGCAGCTGCATCCCTGCTGAGATTTCAGAAGACAAGAGGTTCTGTCAGCAGGTGGATATGAATGCTGCGAGGAAAACCTGGTTTAAGGACTTTTGAGAGGAAGACTAACTTCCACAACTTATTTTTTTTTTTTTTAGTTTACAAAATTTCTTTAGCACTCCAAACTGTGTGAATGTGAAAATGGTAGGTGTTGCTCTAGCATTGGTGAAATGGGTTGGGCTGCTGAAAAGAAAATAGAGTTTTCTTCTGACTTAGTTTTGGTCTAATTTAGAAAAATTGTACTACATGTGAATGGTAGTCCTATAATTAATTATACTAACCACTCAGAAACTAGGTGGAGGAGGGGATGCAAAAAATTTTTAAAGTAGAAAAGATCTGCTTAACAGGAAGAACAAGTGATTGAAAATTATAAAGGTTATGGAGAGAAGATCATTAGATGAGCATGGTTACCACTTTTAAAATTTGTTTTCAAAATTATTATTTTAATATATTTTGTATTTAGCATTGCTTGTCAGTAGAGATGATGCCAAGTGCTGGAGGAACATAAAGGACCAATATGGACTTTGTCTGTACTACATAAAAGGTTGAGAGCGTATATTTTTAATGGATAGAGAATACTTGTCATCACACAACTTCGTATCTCACATATTAATGTCTCTTAGTACTTCTTTCTGTATCTTGTGCTTAACTACCTTTTTGATAGAATTGTACCAAACCCGAAAATTTAGGTAGAAAGAAAATGTTATGAGTGGTCTCAGTAAATTTCTACCCATCTAAGAAAGTCATGTCTTGCACAAAGTTCTGTGATGCTAAAAAAAGGAACAATCTCATAATGCTGTCTTTTTTTCAGTCATGAATAAAGAAAGGTTCGTCTGCTCTCTTCAGTAGCCTATTTCCATTAACTTTGTAGGAATGGTATTCTCGGTCAAATCAGCATGACACAGATTAGTGGTAACTTCAGAAATTAAGAAGGAATTTATATGTATACACACAGACATTTGTATGTATATACACAAAATTTATGACATGTACCACACCTCCTTAGATAAATAGACTAAGATGTTTTTCAACTGAAAAATAAGTATGAAGGTATAACTTTTTTTCCCTGCAAAAGTTAGGTTGTACTTACACTAAATAGAAATCTGAATTTCCTGCATTTCCTATATTTGTTTTTGTTTTAACCGGGAAGGAAAATCGAAGTATCTAGCACTTTACATTGAGAGATCCATAACACGTTGATTCAGAACTCATTAAATTATTTGCTTCAGAACTTTTAACCCAAATAACCTGTATGCAAAATTGGGAATATAAGAATTTCAATGCAGTTTGTTTGATCTACCATGGCTCAAATCACCCATAAATGGCATTTCTCTTTCGTCCATGCTGTACTTTAGTCAGCTGATGACCTTCTCACCCTCCTCTCTCTTCCGATTCAATTCTCCAGTTGGACTACTACATCTGTAATTCACTACATGGTTAGATATAAAAAACAGATTATAAGGCATATTTTGGGATCAGTCAGTGGGTTTATGATATATGCTGTTATAACTGTTGTAAAAAAATACCAAACTGATTCTTCATTTAGATGAGAATAAAGAACATTAAACATTACAATTCTTTCAGCTGAAGCTATTGTGTATGGTTGCTTTCTGTGTTTTTATTTCTTTTTGTTGACCAGGGAACAATAGCAAAGAATAATTTTAAGATAGCCAGTTCAATTTTTTCAAAGAAAAAAAAAAAAAACACATTTAGTTTAAGGAACATTGCTCCAACTAGCAACAAAGAAAACAAGCAAACAATTAACATAAAGTGTATACTCACATTCAGTCCTTTCTTTAAGGGTGCATTGGAATATATTGAAACAGAAAGCCCATTTAGTTTAATTTTAATGAACAACATAGCTTTTACTTCAGTCTAATTTCTCACCTTCTTTTGATTTCAGAAATCTTGCCACAAAACATAATCTACATTGAATTACACAACCTGATATTTCAAATAGATGTATTTGCTGTTTTACAGAAATACAGATGTATTTTCTGATTTACGACTGTTGATTTTCTTTCCTATTATAATTCTTTTTTTAAAAAAAAGTATATTAAAGACCAGAAAGATTTTATAAAACTGATTTTTTTCTTTTTAGAAAAGCGATTATTAGCAAAATGTATGAAAGTATTTTGTCTCTCATTATGGAAATCAGCATCTATTTTTTTAATGTGGCATTTAAGAAATAACTAGGATATGTAGTTATATGCATTAAAAGCAGAAGGTAGCTGTGGAAAGTGAGATAAATCTTATTTTTTGACAAACATAAGGAAGATTTAGTTACAGGCAATATATAATCTTACTTGGTATTTCAAGTATGATGTTGTTTACCTTGTCTTTTTGGGGTTTTTTTCCACCTAAATTGACATATCAGAAAATTTCTTTTCCTAATTAAATACATCATTTAAAACAAAACAAAACAAACCACATTAAAATACTCTGCTTCCTGTAGGAGTATTTGGTCAAGAAAAATATTTTTATGAGGGTAGCATGAATTTTTAATCTTTTTTTTTTTTTTTCCTGAAGGTCCTGTCACAGCACAAAGTGCTCTTGATTTCCTGTTAAATCATTGCTCTAGTCTACTACCAATTGGGATAGTATTGAACATTTTCCAGATCTGGATAATGTCTGCCTAAGAACTGTAGGCAATCAATAAAGAGTATGTCAGAAGGCAATCTGCCTTGGATTCAGATTTCTGCCTAAAATTTTAGACCTGTTTACACATGCAAAATCTTGAGAAAATGAGCTCTATTCCATTCCTAAAAACACTTATGAAAATGCTGTAGGCGATACCTCAAAACAATTGAATAAAACTTAAGTTTCATAGCATATTTTGATTTCATTCCATGCCTCACACCCTACCAGGGACAGATTGTGAGTGGATTTGCTTTGTTATCATGGGTTGAAAGGCACTATTAAGCAGGTCCTATTGAGCTCTCTTTTATCTTATATTATCTGTCCTTTCTACATATCTTACCCTGTTGATTATTTGGTTTGTAATCTTAATAATAACTTGCTACTACTTGTGCTACTGCTTCAATAACTGTTTAATGTTCTTTCTTATTGTTGTGAATTACCTAGGATTAATTTATATGATAATTTAAACCAGACAGGTCTGTGCCTAGTAGTTTTTCTGAAGGGTCGCTAATGCTCTGGGTTTCTTTATTTTTCATGTTTTTGTGAATCAGTTCAGTCTAAACTGTCAGTTCATATATGGACATGCTGGAGAGAGTGCAGAGAAGGACCACCAAGATAATCAAAGGACTGCAAAGCCTGTCATATAAGAAAAGGCTGAGAGAATTTGGTTTGTTCAACCTTGAGAAAAGAAGGCTTGGGGGACACCTCATTACCATGTTTCAGCATTTAAAGAAGATGGAGACTCCCTTTTTAAAAGGAGTTACATGGAAATTACAAGGGTTAATAGGTAGAAGTTACTCCTGGGGAGATTACAATTGGACACAAGAGGAATATTTTTCACAATGAGAACAATCAGCCATTGGAATAATCAAACAATCACAGAACAGTGAGGGTTGGAAGGAAACTTCGGAGATCACCTAATCCAATCTCTTTGCCAAATCAGGTTTACCTAGAGCAGGCTGGACAGGAATGCATCCTGGTGGGTTTTGAGTATCTGCAGAGAACTCCACAACCTCTCTGAGCAGCCTGGTCCAGTACTCTGTCACCCTCGAAGTAAAGACATTTTTCCTTTTGTTCAAATGGAATTTCCTGTGTTCTAGTTTGTGACCATTGCCTCTTGTTCTGTCAGTAGGCACCACTGAAAAGAGTCTGGCCCCATCCTCTTGACACTCACCCTTTAGATATTTATAAGTATTGATGAGATCCCCTCTCAGTCTTCTCCAGGCTAAACAGACCCAGGTGTCTCAAACTTTCCTCATAAAAGAGATGCTCCATTCCCTTGGTCATCTTCATAGCCTTCCACTGGACTTTCTCCAGTAGTTCCTTGTCTTTCTTGAACTGGGGAGCTTAGAACTGGACACAGTATTCCAGACGTGGCCACACCAGGGCAGAATAGAGGGGGAGGATGACCTGACCTATTGGCTATGCTCTTTTTAATGCATGTGAGTATACCACTGGCCTTCTTGGCCACATGGGCACATTGCTGCCTCATAGTCAACTTACTGGACACCAGAACTCCCAAGTCCCTCTTTGCAGAGCTGCAGGACCCTACACTTGCCCTTGTTGAATTTCATCAGATTCCTCTCTGCCCAACTGTCTGGCAGATATATGAATATATTGAACAAGACCAGACCCAGTATTGACACATAAAGGAACACTGCTAGTTACAGGCCTCCAACTAGACTCTGCAGCGCTGATCACAACCCTCTGAGCTCTGCCATTCAGCCAGTTCTCAGTTCACCTCACTGTCCACTCATCTAATCCACACTTCCTAAGCTTACCTATGAGGATGTTATGGGAGACAGGGACGTGTTGGATTCCTCATTATAAGAGTGGTCCCCACTCTTTTAGTTGCCATGTTCTAGTGACATCAACTTCATGCCTGACTGCACAAGTGAAGTGATTCAACCACCTAAAACCATGTGAGCACTGGGGCTGGTATGACGGAAGTGCTGTGGCACTAGAAGGAAGGAAGAAGAGAGCAGGATCCCTCTGGTGAGCTACAACAGTTTAGGTTTTCTGCACTACTTCATCAGTTAAATTAGGAAAATGCCTCCCGTCTCAGTGACTTGCTATCCCTTCATCACTCATTGCTGCTTTGCCCCACTGGCAGGGAGAGATCATATGGACTGAGCCTGTGATTTGAGGCTGTGCACTCTTTTTCCTTTGGTGGAGTATGTTAGCTTTCACAGATAGTTCCCGTTCAAGACTCTCAGGCAATCCAGACAGATTTAATATTTCCCCTGGAAGTTTACTGTGTTACACCCTTATCCAGAAGACAGTGTGTAGATATTTTTCTTAATTAAAGCAACCTTTTAATTTTTCACTTTGTAGATATGCTTTTTTTTTTCTTTTCACAAGATAAGATACCATAACTTGTATTTGCTTGCCTAGCCCATAATTCATTGTCCCAAAACTCTGTTTTCCCCATTGGACCATATATTTTCTTCTAATCTGCATATTAGCAAATCTACATGTCATCTAAAAAGAACATATGGATGCACATTATTATTGGCTCTACATTTTTAACAGATATGTGAACGTTCAACATTTGTGCTGATTGATTATTACCTAGGTCTATTCTAGATATAGTGTAGCATGTAGTTCAATAACACATTCAAAATTCTTCTGTGTTCTAGTATTAGCATAATGTGGAGTTTCTCAGTCCCCTGAAGGATGTATAGAGAATAGGTTGATTTCAAAATTAGCCTATTTTAAATTTTTTCCTTTGGAAAAAGCTTATGAAATACTCTCAGATCTTGTGAAAATATGTATCTCCATGAGAAACAGTTCATTTTTTTTTATTTCTGGGCATTTTTTAAAAAATATATATTCATTTTGGTTTGTTCTTTTTTAATTTTCAGATCTTGAGTTTTCATCCTTCTCCTTTACTTTCTGTAACTTGAGTAAAAATGTATTGTATTTATCTTTTTCAAGTTCCTAAATATTTTAAATTGGGTTTTTTTTTCTTATTTTTTGCCTTTTACTGCTTTACCATTTCAAAGCTTCCTCACAGCACAGTAAGTGGCAGTGAGACAAAATTGAAGGAAAAAAATTAACAAAATTATTCTAGAATATTTGAAAAAATATTTGAAAAAAATAAAGCAGGAAATATTACAAGTGCAAAAATATATTTATACTCCTGTATTTATAGAGTTGACAAAGGTATGCAAGTTGTGCTTTTACATGTTTCACTGCTTTTGTTAATAGATTTTTTTTTTCTTTAGGTATCTGACTCTAAATGTCAGCATTGATTTGCCCAAAATTTGAACCTACGATAATTGTTTTCCATTTAAAAATTAGACTTTTTCATTAAAATTGTTGCATCATTATCTGACAATGGTTTTATGTGTATATTACCTGCATTATTCAGTATTTCTGTCTTTAGAAAACTGACTTTCAGATTAATTTTTGCTAAATTTACTGAAGAAAGCCAGGATAAACTGATTTTAAAATATTTCATAGCAATGCGTGTATCTACTATTATTTGTTTTGTATAATGCTCAAATTCAGTTGGGTAGGTTTGGAATGGTTTTTTAACCTGTTTTAACTGTTAAGTCCCTTCTCACTCAATACTATATAAGAACACAAGTGACTGAAGGTACTTAATAGGATAGTTGTATGGTAGTTTTCCATAGGCAAGCTGTGCCAATTTCTAACTCCTGTATAATGATTAACTCCTGTATAATACAGATAAAGTATTCTAGCAGAATTTAAAAGTAAATATGTGACTTTATCTCCAGATTTTTTCTTCTCCTGCTCTTTTAACCATAGTGATCATTGCAGGCTGCTGATCACCTTTGCTTACACATCTTTCCATTGTTGTTTACTTATTATAATTTCATCCCTTTTCATTTGGTTCTTTACCAATTGGTCTTAAAATTCAATGCTACTTTTCAACAGCAGCACTGGGCTCTGTCAGATCCACTCATAATAAACTTAAGGATTTTTGCAATGAGTTCTTTCAAATCCCTTGAAAATCTACTTTGTTTATCATATCACAACTCCAATTTTCCTGATTGTGCAAATTTATACATTTTTATTTCATCCTCAGCTATTCTTGCTGAGCTTTAACTCACCATGTTTACAAAGCTAGGGAGGTCTTCCTCCGTGTTTCTCTCAACTCTCCTATATAATGTTTTTGTGTTAGTCACAGCTTCCAATTTCTCCTTGATTGTCCTTCATGCTTCTTGTGGTAGCATGCAGGTATTTTATTATATTTGATCTATGCCTGAAAGCTCTCTGGGATTTATGTACCAGCACCCTTGTGAACTATTTGAAGGTTCTTACTTGTCTACTGTTAAAGAGCCTTTCTCCTTCCTATCATACCAAAGAATAATATTTACTTAATAAGTGTAATTGATCTAGCCACTAAATTCGTGGCCTGAAACAACTAATTGATCTGAACTGAATCACATCAATTTTCTGCTTTTCTCACTGCTTAGACACAGCAAAATATGAATGTATACTACATGTAAAAAACCCAGAAAAGAGCAAGAGAAGGGTAAGAGAGATTGAGAGGCATGTAGGAAGCAGGCAGCTACCCTGGCATTATACAAGGTGTAATCTGTCTTATTCCCTAAAGAGTTATAACGTGTATTGCTCCAATCCAGTCTAAAATTACATGAAAGAAAGCAGAGGGATCTTAACTTATCTCACTTATTTTTATACCTAGAGAACTCTCCCAAAATGAAGACACAGAGAGTCTGAATGTTGGTGTCCAAGGGTATGCCAGACTACAAATACCACTTACTGAAGACCAGCTGGCAAAGCCAAGCTTCCCATGGTCCCTTTCCAGCCAGGCTGGGGCTGTAGGTGCCCTGAGATGCTGGGAGAGTCTGCACCTCTCATGTCCCAGCCACAGGGCCTCACACCTGACATGAGCAAAATGGGTATTGAACATCAGCAGTAAAAATTTTGATATGCATAAAAAAGCATATGAAGAAATAATCTATTATCAAGTGCCTTCAGAAAACAGAAGTTTCTTTCAGTTTTGGATTGCAAAATATAAAATCTGTGTTATGACTTAATTAGTTCTCTGATAAAAATTGCTTGCTAATGAAATAAGCAAAAACCACTGATGGACCATGTGAAAATTAGTAAAATATTGCAATGGTGACCTTTATAATCTGAAACCTGTCAGCAAAAGTTTCAAAAATAGAAACCTCCTTCTATTAGATAATTGTGTGCAGACTTTGAAGTTACGGGTACAAACCCTTCATTTTATAAATGACTAGATGATCTTCAGAGGTCCCTTCCAAGCCCATATCATTTTGTGATTTGTGATCTCTTTTCCTTTGTCACTGAACATCAGGCAGGACTTATGTGCCATTGAGCACCTCTTTGCTATGGTGTGCACTTTTAGGTAATAAGTTTTGATTTATAATACTCTTGAAATTCTCATGTTTTAACTCAGCAAAATTTAAAACTCTCATTTGAAAATTTGAAATGTTGAAATGCTACTCTGAAAACTCTAAACATTCACATTAAAATATTTCCTTTGACAGTAGAGTAAGTATGATTGGTTGGCCAGGAACAGCCCAGAAACCAGAGAAAAGTAGGGATATGCAAGTACTGTTATGTTCATATCAGATTGCCAGATGCTGAAAAAAAAAAAGGAAACAAGAAAAGCCATCAAGCCGTATGATCCATAGAAGCCTTCCAAAAAAATTTTACTGAAGTTCAAGAACAGAGGTTTGTAGTCCAGTCTGTAAATCGTTTTGATGTAATCTAAAAGACCAACAAAGTGATAAGGTTAAAATGAAATATTTTTATTTCTCAAAGCAAACTTTATCAGAGTGAAACATTAAACTGCTTTGATTTTTTCAACAGTATTCTTTATAAATTTCCTGCTTTTGCATACTAATTATCTGATAAGCTCACCATTAACCTATGAATTTTTTGTCTGTGTCACTGCGGCACTTAGATTACCAAGGGATAGAGTCATGTGTTTTCACAGAGGAGGAACTGAAGAAAGAGGGGTTTAGTGATATTTCAATTGGGAGTACACCTCTTCTTTGCCTTACAGGACTTTGATTATTGTTTTTCATTAGGCTTGTTTAGTCTCACACAGATTTTTAAAGGGAGAGGGAGAGGTAGAAAGCATCATGTGAGTGACTACCTTGAGGTAAGAACTAGGAGGATGACAAAATGACAACACAATACAATCAGACCTGTTTCCTAATCTGTTGAAAAACAATTTAGCACATCCTAGTGCTATGGAAAATTTAGTAAGTCCCTCATATCCATTTAATCTTTGTTTGCATATGAGTTTACTCATGCATTCCTGGCTGGAAACTGAATGATATAGTGAAAATTATTGTAAGAAACTGCAGTTAGTTGCCCAAGCTTTACCAACAATATGTAGATAGTTCTTATCCTCAGTTACGGTCAATTTGTTTTGCTGCATAGCATTGCATCTTGCTGTAAGTCTGTTTTAGATGGAGCATTTCACCTTGTAGTGTACATTGCACTAATGAAACAAGCAGGAAGAGTAAACTTTTTTCTCTGATGTCAGGGGAGTTCACACCCATGAACCCCTCTGGTAAAACACCAGGAAAGTTGTATCGTTGGTACTGTCTAATGTTTTTTTGCCCCATTGATTCATGGATCTGGTTATGGACAGGAGATGGACCCAGCTGGGAGGTCTGCTGTGATTAATGCTGTGCCTGTCGAAGGGGCAGATGGCATAACACTCATTGGCTTAATAGATTTATTAATTCCGCCTCTGGAAGAGGAGGCTTGCCACATTCCTTTCCCATACTTGAGGATAAAAAAAAATCTGCAAGGTTGAGGATTGAGGCACTGTGCCAACAGAATTTGAAAATCAAAGATTCAGACACTTGTTTGGACAGAAGCAAGAATTACTGGCACAATACCACAGACGTAACTTTAAAAAAAAAAAAAAAAAGAAGATGGAAAATATTCAGCCACCTATGAGAGTAATGGATAGTCTTTTCAACAGAGAAGTTAAATATTCTGTACCCTCTTTTGGAAAGTGTTGTGATAATTAGGCTTGTATTGATCTTTCTATTTGTTTGTTTGGCGGCTGAACTGGAAAAAAACTAATTGGGATGAAACTAATTAAAAATTGGAGTGGTTTCAGTAGATAAACTAAGCAATTCCCTCTTTTTCTATATAGTGATACTATGTTTTGTGTTATAAACATGTATCCTTGTGCATCTCTTTCTTAGGAAGTGAAAAGTGTAGGCTGATTCTCTCGAACAGGGACCTAAGGAAAGCCATATGCTGTTTATTTATGTGATTGATTAAAGAGGTATATTGCAGTCTTTTCTCTATGTATTAGCTTTCCATTTCTTTTCTTTGTCAGCAAAACTATTTGACCTTTTTCTGAAATTCCTAATACATTTGGAATGACCCAAATTTCATTTTCCATCAGATTTACTATTTGTAACACAATAGAATGAATATATCTAGCTTTAGTGCCAAGGACAAAGAAAAGAGCAGTGATGCCAGGGACAAAGAAAAGAGCAGTGATGCCAGGGCTAGCAGAAACACTGAATGGGACCATGGTCAAGGCTTGTACTGTACAAATTGAAATGACTTCTCAGTTCTCCTGGTGTTATTTGAAACTGAATTCTCAAAGCTTGTGTATCTTCTTTTGTGCCTGATGTAGTTACTGAGAGAAAGTATAATAATCACACTTATTTTAGATGGGTTTTATTGATCAGAAGAGTGCTTGTTTTTGTTAGGGATGATTTTCATTGGGGAAAAAAAGTCTTCCAAGATGTAAATGTTATTAATATCTCCCATTGCTTCGTGATTTTTGTCTCTCCTCCCAATGTTCTTCCCACTTTACTTAGACTCGTGACATAATAACTCCTTAGTACCTGTAAGTAACCACTGACAAGGTTAACAGTGATTTAAATAGTTGCAGTTTTTGCAGCTGGCAAGATAAAGGAAAGTTCTAGGGAATCAAGAAATGTCTGTGATTATTTCCTCCACTGTGTTGACACAAAAAGATAAGAATTTACAAATTGTCTAGTGCAGATGGTCTTCATCACTAGTGATCATGCTGGAGTCAGTTCTTCTGGCTGGGCTGGAAGCAAAGGTGGGCTTCCCAAAACAGCAGGACATATGCATACACACCCACAAAGACCACAGATGGGCCACTGGGAAATCAATGAAAGCTAATTACTTGGATTTCCCTAGCTAGTGTTTGAATGGCTGACTTCATTATTATTATTTTTTTTCCGCTGTCAATAGTGCTCTGAGAGCAGCAGAATTGCCTACCTTTTAAAGAGCTTGCTTGACTTACAACTGTAGGAAAGCAGGCCACAGGTATTTCAATATCCTTTGTTTGTTTTTTGTTTAATTAAATGGTAACACAGTATTTAAAGACATATACATATCTTTTACGTTTGTAAGGGTATAAATGCAAACGCAGAGCCTTATCTTCATCTGACATAAATGATTTCAAAGGGAACAGGGATACTCGGCTGAGTACCAATGCCATGTCTTTGTCTCTTATGAAATATCTAATGTTGAGGACTTAAGAAAATATTTGTGTCTCATTTTTCCTCTTCGCTTAAAAGGCAGGTATTGTTGTCTCTTAAACTCTCATAGCAATAAATTTTCAAGGCTATTGAGTTGGTTGTCTAGAAATTACTCTCTCTGAGGTACATTTTACTGAACATATTGCTACCATTTATCATGTATTCTTGTCTAATAATTGCTTCATTTGAATTCTTTCTGCCTTCATGTAAATAATATATCATCTTGCAAGCCCTGGCTGCAAAACTGTAACATGGGAGGGAAGGAAGAGATGTCACTTTTGCTCTGTCTATACTCATATTATGTAATTTATTCATCTCCATCTCAGTTTGGTTTATAAAGAGGGAAAGGATTATGTGTGGAAAAATACAGGCTTCATTATTGGCATTTCCACTGGCAAAGCCACTACAGAAAGTACCATAAGCTTATAAGAAGTATAAGATGAGTGTTTAATATTTTTTTCATGTTATTTCCTTTTCCATCCTGTAAATTATATTCATTTATATATTAATAACTTCTAACATGTCTTATACATATGCTTAGTTTCAGCAGGTGAAACCCCCACCCTGATTTTAAAAAGTAATCTTTATCTAATGTGTAACCCAATATCTGTTTCTGCGAAAGCTCTACCTGCCAGAAATGAGAAAATCTACGTCACTCATTTCATAAAGCCAAATTCATGTGTGTGAGTCTCTGATATGAATATAACGGCAACATTCCAATAATCAGATAATAAAATTAAGAAACTTCTTCCCTCTCCTGCCTACACCACAGCTTAAAATGTCACAACTTTTAGAGGCATTATTCTTGTTTGAATCATTGAAGTGAGGGTGAGTTTTGGACAACAGCAACACAAGATTTCAACAGAAATACTAAAAAGGTCAGCTGATATCCTATGTTGGTATTGCTTTATAAGCTTTATTTTTCTTAAACAGCTTATTTTCTTTTAAATATGGTACAGCTTGCTTTGTTGATCAAGGTGGCTGTTCAGTTTAATTACCCAAAGTTCCTGCTCAGAAGAATTTTTTAGTATTAATTATGCTGTTAATTAAATATTGATGTCTTCTTTCTGAAGGCATGTTTGACATGGCCAGCCCGCTTCAGAGGAGGAGATACTGTCTTCTGATAGTTACTTGTCCAATGAAGGGCTGCAGCATACCATCATTGTATGTGGTTCATGAAGCTGGCCTAGAAAGCAAATCAGTAGGAAATAATGAAAGTACTTTGTATGTCTTTATACTCTTAGAAGGGTGTAGGAATATCAGAAGAGTTTCTTGAAACTAAAACTCTATGAGTTTTACGGTAAAGTCTTCCCAATGATTGTTATATTTTGTTCCTAATGTATCTCTGCATCTTCAAGGATCTCTGATCTTCTAGAAGATTTTAGTTCCTCCAGCTGCCAAACTCACTAAGGACTAGCCACTGCTCTTAAAAATTGCTGTGTATAATCAGATCTTCGGGGAACATCTCATCTACAAGTGGATTTCCCAGTTCAGTATATTCTAATTAACCAATACAACCTAATCATAGAGAACTTGACCTTGTTAAAATTAGTTCAATTTATCCAATCCCATTAAGTCAACCCTTTTTTAAGTTTAAAGCACACACAAGATATGTGAACTGATTATATTTTATTTTCATGGTGAAGTTAAGTTTTTCCTTATGGGGGTTTGATCTTGAATTTGGACTCTTAACTCAAGCCCTAAGTACTTTATATATCAATTGGACTGTCTGGCATGGCATTTTCTTTCTTGACAGATTCTTTTAGCAGTAGCATTTGTTGTTAAATGATTTGTTTGATTTTTCTTCCCTTCCAGGACTGTTCTTTTAACCTTTCTGTTATTTCCCACATACACAGCTTAAAATGCTGAACTTTCAAATATAAATGGCAGTAACAAGACTCATATACGGCATATGTTCTGCTTATTTCAATAACTTAATGTCATCTTGTAAATCTTAATTTTTCAAGTGCTTCCTACCTAATATGTTTATCTGTGATGATTTTTAATGACTTATTTTAAGTAGACAAGTGGATCTCTTTAATTTCATCTTGATTCATTCGTCTAGAGGAACACAATTGTAGCAAGTAAAATATTCATCCTGAAAGCCAAGATCTGTTCTATAGCAACCATATTTATCTCCAATACCATTAAAAGGGTCAAAGCATTTATTATTAGATTATATATTCACACTATAATGACAAAAGTTTCTTTCTCACAGTCCTCACTACTTTCAGCTTTTGTGAACAATAGATTTGTCCTTCCATTTTCTAGGCCATACAAAAAAATGTTTATCTGCTTTCTGTAAAGACTAAACAGATATATTAATACTTTGTAGGAAATATGCATTGTGTTAATCCAGAAAACCCTAACACAGAAGATATATAGCTATAGATATTTTATTCAATCATCCTTTACTAATTGATTTGGACTGCTTTTTCTCTGCAATTTGTCACGTGAGCATCCTTCTTTTCCAAGGAAATCAGATAACTCTTGAATGCTGTAATCAATGGATGCTTGATCAATACATTCTCCCTTCTATGCACAGAGTTAGTACAGTATATAATCAGAATGTTCAACTGACATTTCTAAGGAAATATTACATCTAGATTATATCTTTTGAGAACTAAAAAGTGCTTATTTGTCCGAGATTTTTAAAATGCATTTGGAGTTTGCAATGTAAGACAGAGATATTTCACTAAGCTCTCTGTGTACTGCACCTGAACTGTATTCTAATAGCATTAAAGTGAGAGAGACTGGCAACTACTACAAAATGGTTCCTTAATGGTATGATAAATGCACAGGAGTTTTGTAGTTGACCACATGTGTATGTTGGAGGGGGGCAGACAAAGTTACACAGTATATTAAGTAGAAACCCTTTCTAAATGCCTCTAATTTACAAAGTTTATTTTAAATGGTCTTCGAAACAATACTACTGACCTACTGAAATTTGACCAGTTTCTACCCAACTGCAAAGAGGGGGGTGGCAAGGGGGAAACTAAACAACCAAAAAAAAAGGGATTTTTTAGACAACAGAAAATCAACCAACCCCTCCATTAGAAATGGTGATCAATCAAATATCTACTTCCAGTTCTTTCTACAGGGAAATGTCTGACAAAAACTCTATGGCAAACTTCAGTAACTTGGTCTCTTAGTTCATCTTTAGTTTTTAGGGTAAGCCGACGTTCTAGATGCCTGAGTAATACACAAGAGAGGAATTGATATTCAAGTTATCTCAAATTTCTTGTGCAACTTGTATGAAGTTTTTCTCCTAAATCAACAAGAAAATAGAAATACGCTAACTTACAGAGGTAGGAATTATATAATAATTGAATCTATGTTATGTATAGCAAGCCCAATTAAAAAACATTATTATGTACAACACAACATACAAACATGCCTTTGAAGTGGAGCACCAGATGTATCGGCTGTAATTTGCCAACATCAGTGTGCAACACCAGCCCTCACAACACTATACACTTTGTTATGTTCAGAGTTTTCTTTTATTTCAGTTTTAGGGTAGGGAAGATATAGAAAGACGAATTGTTTCACAAAAACAGAAGTGAGATGGTGTTTCAATTATTTTTTTGAAAGGAGAAAAGGAAGTAGCAATGCAATAGAGAATATAGGATTTATTTCCTTTTAATTTGTAAATACAGTTTACGATACATTGGAAAGCACTGAATGCTGACTTTTTCAAAATCACTGCAGCCTTTGGCTAAACGTCTGTTACTGCAAGATAAATCTACGGTGGTTTTTTTCTGAAAAACTGAAGCTTCTAAAGAAATTATGGAGATTTGATTACCCAGATTGACAAGACCAACCTGAGGGTCCTTCCATGTTCTTTCTTATCTGTCCAAATCACACAAATGAAAGGTGCTCACCAGTGTTAAAAATGTGTCTTATGCAGGAAAAAATAAAGTAGAAGAAAAATTATAGAGCTCAGAATGTCTACTTACTTAAAGAAATGTTTTCATTTTGTTCATGAGTACTCACATGGCCAAACAATTCCCGAAACAACCACCTTCACAACTCAAGAAAACTGCATGCTTTTTTCATGTTCTCTTCTGCTTGCTTTGCTGCAGGTATGAAACTTTTCAGTATGTTTTTAATAGCTTAGTTGAAGAAATATTCCTCCCATACAATATGTAGGATGTGCAATAAAACAATGGGTATTTCAGTCTGAGGAAACAGCCAGACTTCTCCATTCTGTGGAGATGGTCACTGCAATCTAACATGATGTTCAGCTAATGATGGGTAAAATAAATATTTTCATGGTGGGATTTGAAAATACTGCCAAGTTCTTAATGTTCAGAAAATGCCTGAAAACTTGCATCTGCTCTCTTGGGAAGCTGCTATAGCAATGAATTCTGTCCCCAGAATATTTAACATTTTTCATTGCTCTTTGATGGCATATGTTCCCTGAGGTAGCTTACATAAGGTATCGTATTTCTAACTTGAAGCCAAATTAAGATCAGACATGCAGCAATTGCTCTTTGCTGATGTTTTCAGTAATTCATCACGAATGGCATATTAACTTAATCTACTTACATCTTTGGACACCTAAATGAAGAACACTTCTTTGCTGAGCGTCAATACTTTTGTCAAGCATAAGTTTTTTTATTATTATTATTTTTCTAAATATTGCAGGTTCCTGACCTGAAAATTTGCATTTTATATAAAAAGACCAAAAAAATGAAAAGAAGGATGTCAGATACCAGCTGAATGAACAGATGGGTAGGAAGCAATTTTTAGAGTCATCATCTGGCTTTGTAGAAAGCGGAAGGGAAAGTTTTTGGTTTCTCAGAAAAACACTTGACACTAGTTCTGAAGCTTCCTGGGATGAAAAGCTTCAAGCTTTGGATGGATCCTGGCTACATTTGCTCTTTGTTGCTCTTGCTGAATTATGTGTAAAAGAAGAAAATACTGGTGATTTTCCTTTCCTTTCCTTTCCTTTCCTTTCCTTTCCTTTCCTTTCCTTTCCTTTCCTTTCCTTTCCTTTCCTTTCCTTTCCTTTCTTCTTTATTGCTGTGCTCAGAAATTGCAGCCCTTGATGTTGTCGATGACTGCATCTAACCTACTTAGGCTAACATGATACTAATAAGTTTTTCTTCCTCCCATTGTGCATTCTAGATTATGATATCTATATGAAGAAATATAGGGGGGTTGTATTTGTTCAGTACAAATGAAAAGCAAATGAAGCAATAAATATGACACAGACACACAGGAGTGCCTATGTGAGCTAGTGGTGTTGATATACTTTGCTATCATATTAATCGGAAAATATTAGGAGAAAAGTTTGCCTTTTCTTTTTTTTTTCACCTGCTACTAACCCACAGGAAAATATAGCATTGTAGTCATAATTGGCAAAATAAAATAAAATTGATTTAACAAATTGAGATCTTCCATCTAGCTTATACTACCTAGATGAGTTTAGGACAAATAATTTATTTTTTTTCTAGATTATCACATCAAAATGCCTTATTTCTTTGATTTATAAATCTACAGTTTTTTCTGAAGAATGTTTGTGAGATGCTTTCCGCAGGATTTCTGGTTCCCTGGTTCCTTTTAGTCAAAGGCAAGACAGAGTGCACTTTCCTTGAGTGGATACATATCATGTTATACATAGGTCATAGCAATATATCTCAGAAATATCTTGACATCTGTTTGGTTACTCATTTCTAATACTACTTTGAAGTCCAAAGTACTCCAGCTAGTTTCCACTAAAGCACAGTAATGATGTATGCTAACATAAGAGTTAATGTGGTACTTTGGCAGATGCCACACTGGCTCTGCTTCATTCTTTGTTCTCTATGTTTTTATTTTGCCTCTGCTTTCTAGGCCAATTCAAAGCCTAAATTGTATTTGCCAAATGTTAGGTGATTTTATTTATGTTGAGGTTCATAGATTTGATAAATTCATTTTGGCACATGAAAGCTTTGAAACTGAAGCTTCTTTCAATGTTGGAACCCCTTCTTGGTGCCTTGGTTTATTCTCATTTTAGATTTTGTTATCTTTACTTAAATAATTCTAATATGGCTAAGGGTAGCAACTACTATACTTGTTTTATATCTGCCACCAGCCTTGTTCACAGAACAGCTTGTACAGCAACGTGGTGCTCTTCATTCAAATATGTTATGTGTCCATAACATTATATAACAGCTAGGTGGCATCAGCTTGCATCTCCCACATCCAAGTATTGCCTAACAGACTTTTCAGTCTTCAGGGTGGGAGAATCTGAATGTTCCTTGAGCATCCAGCCTGTTCAGAAATAACCTTCCATGGACCATTCCCTGAGGTAGTGGATCAGATCTTTTTTCATGTGGGAATGTCAGAAGCAGATCCCTTTGCTATTCTTATGAAAAGAAACTGGAATCCTTTGTTTCCATCTTCTGAAAATGAAGCTCTGACAAATGTAACCTAACCTAAGACAAGGAAAAAAGAAAAAACATGCATGGAAAAAATTATTTTGATCAAAGCTGGAAAAAATTAGAGTTCTGTGAACAATTGTCTGACATGCTACAGAAAGAGATTCGTAACCTTATGAAACAGAAAACATGGTTAAATGATCATTTAAAACCTGGGCAATTAATTTGTTTCATGATAGATGAAGGAACTGTCTTGACAAAAAGTGTGGAATTTTGTTTGGTTTTGTTTCTGATTTAGTTCCCCAAAAACTGATTAGACAGGAAGACCAATTTTCCCAAGATGTGAAAACTGAACAGTGTTTTTGTAAATGTAAGAAAGGTTCCCTTGCATACCTCCTTGTCAAAAAAATCCCTTGATTAGGTCAAACATGCTCATATAGAACAATGGCTTTACCCTCTGAGAGTTTTGTCATGAAGGTGTAGTCAAATGTTCATCTAGTTTGGGGCCTTTCCTTAGGGATAGTTCCTTGCCCCTTAGTTTGAAAAATACATTAATCAGCAAAATAAATCTTTATCGTAATATATGCATAAGGAGTGTGTGTATATATACACACATACCACATATAGGTATGCATGGGACAGATTGGCTATGCTTGTAAACTGCAATTTTAACTTCCTTACACAAAAGAAGGACATTCTTATAAATAAATACATATCTTTTTATGGCTAAAGTAGAGAATACTATCCCCCTTTCTCTTTTTTTTTCCCCCCTTTTCTTTTCTTTGCACTTTTGCTACCCATGTTACCTTTAAAAAAAATACACATAATATATAAAGAGAATCTAAAATATATAAAATGACTTCTTAAAAAATATGATGTAATTATTTTGATAATATTTATCTGCACATTTTTGCATTAATATTTGCACAAAATCTTAGGAAATATTTTAAGAAATTTTCTATGGAAGTTCACCTCATATTTTTCTTTTTTTCTTCTTTGTATTTGATTGTTGTTGGTTTTTCTTCTTTGCTAAATATCCCAGTCCCTGAATTACCTCATAAGATACAATTTTTTTTTATATTTCATTGTTCCTAATTACATACAATTTGAAACAATGTGAACTATTATTTAGAATTAAATAAGCCTATAAATAGGTTTTAAATGGTTACAGAAGAGTTAAACTTAATGTTGTTTTTTTAATCTACACATTGTATCTGCCTCATTGACTTCTCAGTGTGTCTGCTAATGAACTACAAGGTGTTCTAGCACATCCTGAGGCAGAAGCTGGGAGGAGTAACAATCTTATGAATAAATGCTATTAAAATCATTACATGACATGCTATCCTGCCATGATGTTAATCTGTTTGGGTATACAGTTAAGATGCAGTAGCAGGGGAACCAACTGTCTCAGCAAATGTAAAAAAATTACATTTGAACTGGAGAGCTGCTGTCAGAAAATTGATTTGTTACCATTCATCCTAAAAATTTGATCTGCCATTTATATTAAAAAGAAAAAAGAAAATCTGGGTGCTTGCATGTTTTATTATTTCCTTGTTTCAGTATCTCAATTATTCTTTGGAATATAAAATACATTTTAAAAGACTGATGTCTGAAAGCATTAAGATGCTAAAAAGCCATTTTCTTATTATTGATATTATGAATGTGTCTCTGACGCCAAAAAAATCTGTTTCAGTGCGTGTGGTATTAACTGCAGTTTTCTGTGATTTCATTGCCACTTTAGCTATAAGATCATAGAATCATAGAATGGTTAGAGTTGGAAGGGACCTTAAAGATCAGGTTGTTCCAATCCCCCTGCCATGAACAGGGACACCTCCCACTAGAGCAGGTTGCTCAAAGCCCCATCCAGCCTGGCCTTGAACACTTCCAGGGATGGGGCATCCACAGCTTCTCTGGGCAACCTGTTCCACCCAGTCTGTGGACTGTCTCACCCAGTGCTAAATCTCATGCCCTGTCTGACTCACACCTCAAGGCCCTTGACCTTGGTACAGGCAATGTGCCTCAAACCTACTGGCCTTGATGCATGGGGTCTGATGATGCTGGGGCACTGTGCCATGGCTCTGGCACTGTGCAGGAGCTGGCAGTGGGTGCAAACACTGACAGTTGTGGATGTCAGGTGTTGTGATTTCCCCCATGTCAGAGAGCTGTTGGATGCTGGGAATGTCTGCTCTCCTGCTATAGGGCGTGACTCCAAGCCACAACTTGATCAGAATGACCAAACACGGAGAGGTCTCTCAGCATATTGCAAACATAGTCAGACTCTACCACATCCTTCAAGGGGATCTCTATTTAGACAAGTGTTTCTGTTTATTAAAAAAAAGATAGTAAAAGGGGAGAAGAGCTGGAGTGTTTGAATCTGTTTGTTTAGCTGTTAGTTTGTTGAGTGAAGTATGGGTAAACATCTTGCAGTTTTTCCCATAAAATTTCTGTCTTAGTGAAGGCTGCTGTTGCATAGATGATACAGGGCACCACAGTAATCAGAAAAACACTTTGCTGGCTGTTTGGGGTGAAATTTATGTCATTAACTGGGATGGGATTTAACTCTTTAGCTCTGCAATGAATTTGTTTTCATATCATTATAGTCTGTGCAGAAAAAAAAAAAGGTATTTCTAAGGTTATTTTGATATTTGCTCTTGGGTAAGGTAAATCAGGGCATATAAATGTTTATTGGTTTTGATTTATTCAGTTAGGAGATGGCAACTGGGCCATCATTCAGTTATTTAAACCAAAATGCTCAGTGCACCTTGAGATGTTATTCTTTTTGCAAGAAGCAGAGAGGTACAACATCAGATTTGTTTTACAAGGTGCATTTCCTTATAAAAGGAAATACACTCTTGTAAATCACGATTTGGGATGAATACTAAAGTGGATTCCCCCCATTGTCCAAGATGTTCTTAAACACCTGTGTTTCAGCAGCTGAAATAGGATTCCAAATTTGTTTATAGATGACTTTAATGTCATTGCTTATATTGGGTCATTCCCATTTCTAATACTGAAGTGAAAAATCATGATTGGAGCATCCCTATGTTTTTTCTTGGCCCTTTAGAATCTATTAAGACACAATTAGTGCTACATCTAGGTAGCACTAGATGCCACTATTTTCTGTACTGAAATACATTATTGTCATATGTGAAGAATTCCTCAGGTCTTTTATATACAAGGTTATCACACTTTCATATACAACCCAGATCTATAGTGATGTACCCCTTTCTGCTTAGTAACCTGCTTGGAAAGCTAAATGACCTACATTTACATGTGTTTACAGTTCTGCTTTAGGAATGTCTAAACAGCTTTGTTGTCATTAATTTATTTTTTGACTGCAGTTCCTAGTTACTGAGAGCAGTATAAACACTTGCAACTTTAATATCTGTAAGTGTGCCTTCAAACTCATACATTTCTTTTAGCACGTATAGAATTTGGCCACTGCATTAGGTTGTTATAACAACTTACATTTGAATCTAGTTTTATTGCTTGTGCGTTTTCCCCAAAAGGCAAATCAGACCTTGAGTCTAAATGTTTATCACAAGCCCTAGGCACGTTTTGTAGATCTGTCAATAGATAAGTTTCTTATTTAAGTCAGTTCTGTTGATTATAGTATTCTGTATAAATCATGGCAGATAATGAAGAAAGTTTTAGTTTCTAAAAGAGAATAAATATTGATATACTTACATTTTTTTGGGAGAGTCATAGTTTTATATCAACTGAATTGAATATTAATTTACAGTGTTTAAGTATTAGGTAATGCGTATGTTTCAAGATTAATGTAGTACTTAACATGTAGCAGATTAGCTATGCTTCTAGTATTTTAAGGAAATATCTCGGGCATGAGTTATTGAAAAGTGCTTAGCAAAACTTTGTAAGGAAAAAAAAAATTAACTCATCTGGTTTTCAAGGGGTTTGCCAATTCAAATATGTTTCTTCCTGCCGATAATTTTACATGGATTGTGTACTAAAAAATGATTGTCAGAGCAGGGTAGCTCAGTTTACTGGCACTTAAGAAATTATGCAAGTAAAATAGAGAAGAATATGGTTCTGCAGTTCCCAAAGTCCTGTCACTGGCACTGGCACTGGGAAAAGAATGAAGTAAAACTTGTGGCCCGTCAGTGTACTTGAAAGATATCATTAGAAAATTACCTATCAGCTTGTATTATGAAAGATCCCTATAAACTTTTCTTGGGCAAAATCACTCTTGGTGACATCTTTGTTATTTGCAACCTCAGTTGACACTCAGGGAACACTCAGCCTCTCGCCACAGAAATGCTGCCTTGCCCCCCTGCCTCGCTGTGCTCGGCTGCCACTCACACACGCTTCCCTAAACACTGCTATTCTTTTTACACACTTTTCTTCTCTAAGGAAACTGTGGCATCCTGCCCAAATAATAGCTAAGATGCAAGGACTAGACTGCCACCTCCAGGAGAAATGTAGCTCTACTGTGGCACTCAGTGCCAGGGGAAGACAAGCAGACTTTTGCCTCTTTGTAATGCATAGCGGCATGGGACAAGAACTAGAGGGTGGAAGAGGAAGGCACCTTCACCAGATTCTCACTTTCTACCTTCAACTGCTTTTTTGGACCTTCTTGCCTCGTTTGTTCAGAGCCCTGAGGGCACTCTCAGCCCTGTCTGCCCCTGCCCATACACCCTAGAGCTCCCTCCACACTGCCCACAGCCCAGGACCCAATTTTGTTCTTTCTAGATCCACCAGTCCCAGCCCCAGTGACACCACAACAGGGTCAGTCTCCAGCTTGTCACAGCTCGGCCCTTCCTGACGATGGGTCCCAGCAAGCCTACATCCTAGCCTGGGCCCTAGTGCCCAGGGCTGGGGCTGCCCCAGTGCCCCCTAGATGCCCCCAGTCCTGGCTGGGATGCTGGGAGGTACCCTGGCCTGCCCTGAGCCCCACCATGGGGAGGTCCCAGCCCATGAGGAGCTGCCAGCTTTCAGATCACAACAGCCTTTCCCTGCTTCCCCAAGACAGCAAACCTGATACACTATTGCAATTATACCTGCAAACTGAATTACAGAACTCCAAGTGAAGGACTTCATTTCATTTACAAAGCCTTTTAGGAAGATTTTTTTAAAAGCTGAATTTCCTGCGTAATCATTAGCACCTGCACCTTAATTACAGAATCAAAGAAATATTAGCATTTCTGCCAAATTCATGTCTTGGTGAAAGTGTCAGCTGGCCCAGCTGGAGTCTGTGTAGAGGCTCAAAAGTGGCAGCTGAGGCAAGGAGCCCAGTCCCTTGCATGTGGTTCTCCTGTCTGCAAATGATTTCCCCTTGCTGCGAGGAGGAGGGACCAACGATGGAAATAACCTCTCATCAGGAACTGCCCTTGAAACAGCACATGTCCATCTTCCCCAAGACTACCATGCCACAAAAAAATAACATTGCGAGTAATAAGGGCAGGGCCATGGCTGGCAGCACTGGGGGATATCTCATCAGGGAGACCCCTCCAGTGGCAGTGAGTTATTGGGAACAGGGAGTACTTCTTATGGCCAACCAGGCAAATAAAACACAGAAAAAAAGATTAAAATATTACAGAACCTGTGAGCAGATTTTTCACTAGATATTTTTAATTTGCTATGTACATGAGACTTCATCACCACGAATTTCAGAAAATTGTCATGTTTGCCTTTGACACAGAGTCTCTTTTATGGATTGTGTCCTCTTTTCTCCCCCTCATTTTTGGTTGTTTTTTTTTTTATTTGTATTGTTTGTTTTATCTCTCTCTTTATTTTACCATGATACAGTAAAATAGAGACATGGATGGGAAACTTACTGTGACTAGCAGTCTGAATACAGACATCCACATTCAACATGTTAACTTAATAAAGCTAAGTATAGCACAAAGCTGCTATTTGGGTTTTGTTCTGGTTTTTATATCTGCTGCTGACAGACTGTCCTTTTTCCCCTGTATGATTAGGCTTCTTGAACAACGTGATGTAAAAATGGCTTCTGTGACTAATGCAGAATGCAAAAAATGAAAACATCAGAAAGCATGCTATAGTCTTTGCTTGCAATAGTCTGCATTTGCATAAATTACAATGTTTCCTGTCATACTTTTATTAATTTTATGATGCCTTTTAAACAATAATTTAAACTTAATGCAATGCTCCCAATATTTAATTTAAAGAAGCCATCTCCTGATCTTCTCATGTTTAAAGCTGATGATGAGATAACTGTCTTTATAAATGAATTACCATTGGACTGTGACCAACAGTATCTGAACTGAATCCATTAATTCATAGTTCATCTTCAAAAGCAAGTCTGTCATTAACCTTTTTGTCCTCCATCCCTTTTCCTAAATAATTTGCTACGTTCTTTATCAAACATGGAGTGCAACAACTTGTACATTTGCAGTCAAGCTGCTGAGGAATTTTTAACTAACAGCTTTCATTGCAGAGAGTTCAACAAAACTTGATACTTCCACTGAGAGCTTCAACTAAATTTTGATCAACACTGTTACCCCACTGTTAAATGTGGAAAATTCTGATTTAAATGAGAGAAACATACAGATTTCAGAACAGCACGTGACTGAGGAGGAGGCAGAACTTTCCCATTAAAAGCCTAAGTCACAGTCCCTCTGAACGCTCCCAGAAACATAAAATTACTTCCCTTTGGTGTCCCTCTTTCTGTCTGCCTGTTCACCACGTGCTCTCTTCCCTGCTGCTTCTTTATCCTTCCAACCCATCTCTATAATTGTTTATTCTGTGTCTCATCAACAGATAGTGAATAGGTTGGCAATGGTAGAGAGCAATAAAAGGAAAATCAAATGGTCTTGGATAAAACATATGCTAAAAAAAAAAGAAATCCACAAAACTCCCAAAAAACAGAATAGAGAAGGAAAAAGGAATGGAAAAAGATGAAAAATTAGCAAATTTCTGGGAAAAATGAGGCCATAGGAGAGAGGTAAAATAAAAGAGCTCTATGAAACAGCTGGAATAAAGAAATACAAGGAAATGGCACAATTTCCATGTCAGCAAATTTGTAAATCCTATTTGTATTATAATAAATTATTTCAGAGCAGCATTCATACTTATATATTATCAGATCAATAACAATTAGATTATTTTATTTATGTAAGCACTTACAAGTGTCGCTATCGCTCAGATGACCTGGCAACAGTTGCATAATCATTTCTTGTTGTGAATACTTCAGTATTTGATGCTCCACGCAAACTTGATTCAAATCCTCTGTATGTACTTTTTCACTGACAGCCAGAGTACCAATGCAAACACTTAGTGCAATGATCTGTGTTTCATTGTCAACCTGGGTGAAATCTTGGCCCCTCCAAAATTGGTAGGGCTGTATGTGAATTGGCAAGAGGTTGGCTGACATCTAGCAGGAGTCAGGATAGCTCTGGAATAAAAAGCAGGATAACTGTGTTAAGTATAGCAATGCTGTGCTCAAAATAAGTCCTGTTGAGAGGTGAACCTATTTAGTACATACATATCACTGACCTAATGGAGCTATTCTGCCCTAGGACACAAGGTAACATTTCTGTCTGGGTCCCCGCAAATGGAGAGATGTTACCAGCTGAGGTGAGAATTAGCGCAGGCATTTCCTGTATTGTTCATGACCTTAGATTTGCTAGTGTTTGCTAAGGCCTTATCATTATTAGCAATGTCACCCTATTGCAGAGAACAAAGAGAAAATTCTGAGAAAAATGTGTCCTGTGAAAGCAGGAGCTGTAGTCCAGTGGCATATAATTAAGCATGGAAATTTCCCAGCTTGTTTTTTTTTTCCTCCAGGGAACATTAAGAAGATTTTTTTTCCTTTTCAGTGCTGTGTTTGACTGATATCTCCAAAGAAAAGGACTTTACTAATACAGTAGATGCCTGTGTTGTAGTGATACTCCACCTATATTAAAGCAGCCGCCTTTCATAAAAGAAAGTATCTTATGCAGCAGGTTGCAAACTGTTGGGACTTGCTGATACAGGAGGCTGAGGAGACAGCCATAGCAGCAGGGTCAGAAAGGGTTTAGGCATGTTCATAGGCAGCAGCTTCACATTAATACATGTAGAAACTAAGTCTTGGTAGGGCTATGCTTGCTAATATGCCAAATTCCATATTGGCCAGGCTCCTGTGATCTCCTGAATTAACATCTTCTCCTGCTTCTTTATGGTGAGGGTGACAGAGCCCTGGAACAGGCTGCCCAGGGAGGTTGTGGAGTCCCCTTCTCTGGAGATCTTCAAGACCTGCCCGGATACAGTCCTGAATAATGTACTCTAGGCAATCCTGCTTTAGCAGGGGTGTTGGACTAGATGATTTCCAGAGATGCCTTCCAACTCCAACAATTCCATGATTCTGTGATTGATCTACCCTAGGGAATTGCTTACATCCTTATTTCTTTTATCATTGCAGAGCTGCGGAACTTTAAAAAAACAACAACAAAAAACCCCCTCAACCTGCTCTGTAATCAGCCTGTGTGTCTTTCAGTCCATACATCATGTATTTTATATAAAAGCGCTTCTCTCTTTTCCAAGTTTGTCAATATCTGATTTCTCACTCAAAGTAAAGTATCAAAATCTGAATCCCAAAATTGACTGCACCCTTAGAATGTCTTTCTGAGTAGTAATTTAAATTTGCATTACAGTCCTTAAACTTTTCCTCTTAATTTAGTTCTTTAATTTCTTTGCAAAATAAATCATTGCTTCTGTACCGCATTGCTGCTGGGCCTTTGCTGTGATGATAACTAATTTGACAACAGCTCCACTATATGGAGCTTGTTTGTTTTTTTTTTTTACTTTAGACAAGCTAAATAACCAAAGGAATTATCATTAATAGAGGACTGCAAGACATGTTTTATTCTTAATAAGGAAGATAATTTAGTGATTTTGTTTCTGTTGTGAATAATTGGGTACTTTTTTTTTTTTCCCAAATGAAAAGAGGTGCTGCAGATATTACAGATTTTAAATGTGGTATTGACACTTCTTCCTATTAGGAAAAAATGTAGGAACTGTATAGTACTCTCAATGGCTGTGAGATATCAGTCAAATTTGGAACACTTTCTATACTCTTATCCATATATAATATAAAACATCAGTCTAACTTTGTCCTTCTTGTATATGGTCATATCAGCCTAAAGAAAAGAACCTTTGATCATTAGCTTTTGTTTGAATATCAGCAATCATCTTTTGATTTAATAGTTTTGCTAACCTATCTCTAAGTTTAAGTTTCCCAGTTGGTCCACAGTAGATAACTGAACTACCACAGTTTTTGTTTTCATCTTTTAAAAAATTGCCTTTTTTAAGTCACATATTTTCCTAGAAATTTAAGTCGAATGTTAAATATATGATGCATCACATTTTTGAACAGTTAGAATACTTTACTACATGATTATATCTTTAGAAGGAAAAAAAAAACATAATAAGTTATTAATTTTAAAGCCTTAACTGTATGATATTCACTTTAAATATTTATGTTGCTTCTTACCTTAAGGGTAGTTGGAGCATGTATTTATACTCTTATCTGTGCATTTAGCAAACTAATTTACAACTTTATTTTCAAGTGTTGCATTTACTGTGAGCAACAGTCATGCTGTATGCATTTTTATGAACATTGTTATGAGTTTGGTTTTTAAAAGGTATAACATAAGAAACTACAATGCGAAATTATTGGTAAATATAAATTCAACATTATTGCCATGTATATTCATACTGGTGATCTCATTTAAAGAAATATACTTTTCCAACTAGAGAACCAAAAAATTCTACTTGATCCATCTTACCAGGTTTCCTCAGGGATTTTATGATAATTTGAAATATTTTTTTTTTCTATCTACAAGTAAGATAAGATTAGTAATTCTTAATGAACTACTCTGGTTAGAATGGGAACATCATCCTACAACTCAATTTAATACAGCTGAATTACATTAAATCCATGTGTGGGACCTACTTCAGAACAAGTATCAACATAAGATGTCATTCAGGAATGGGTGCTATGCATTAATATGGATTCATTAATCTAATTTTTATTAATAGGTAAACCAAAATGAGTATATGTGATGGCAGGAACTGCCAACAAGCTTGCTTTTCTGAAAAAATTAGCCCACGTTTCCACCAGTCGAAAACTTATTTGCTAAATCTGTTGGCAATGCCAAAGCTTTTATGGAAGTGTCACCTTTAGACTGGTCCAAGTCTTCATGTAGATAAGACCTTTCCCTGAAATATAAAATGATACAGTATTTTCTGTAGTGTAGACAACAACATACAATTCAGAAAACAATGAGCATGATTGTCTTTGACAAAAAGCTCAAATGCCTTCCCAAGCCTGCAGACCTAACATAGAGAAATTGTACTCCAGAACAAAAAACAAAGAATACATGGTCCAATAGATAAGAGAATAATCATACTGATTACTCTAACTGATAAAACCATACAAATAAAATCAGGCTCATCAAGTGCTCTTGACTTGAAATGAGAAAAAAAAAAAAAAAGACTAATATCTTTATATTTCAAATATACAAATTAGGGCAGAAAGGTTTATCATTAATAAGTAAATGTTCAAACAATGGAAAATGAATAGATAAGAGTAAAAAACAATAAAAAATCAAAGTACTTTTTAATATTGGACAAAGAGAAGCAATCGGTTTGGCACAGGATTGCAACATCTTAGGTGTTCTCAGCAAAGACTGCAGTAATTCTTCCACAGGATCCTCAAGCCTTTCTCTTAGAGTTACAGAATGAGGTATTAGGTATAGTCAAAAGAAGTAAAATCACTTCCATTTTTTTCTAACTGGTCAATCTTCTACAGTGACCAATATAAATTCCTCAACAACCTAAAAATGAAAATTCAGTTACCAGAGAAGAGTTCACCTTGTTGTGTCAAGACCATATCTTACTTGCTAAGAAAAAGACTGGTCTTTTTGAGTTGAAACAACATGATGCTTTCATCTTCCACTGCAGGAAAGACTAATGAAGATTTTGCTATCTTGGCACCACCTTCTCAAATGTCTTTCATTTCACAAGCACCCATGTCCTCCAGTCATATTCTCTTTACATTTAAGGGTATAATTTTTGACAAAAAAATGTGATTTGGAACATACAAATTCAGAACAGTTCTACCTTCTCTATCACACAGAAGATTGGACTAAGATGATCCTGGTATTGCCTTCTGGTCTTTTTAATCTTTGAATCTCTGGGAATTCTGATCAGTTACAGATAAATTATGTCAGAGATTAGTATAGCCTCCTAACACCAGGAACATCTGCACAAAAAGCCTTAACTAAAATTTTGTTGTTCCTAAATTGTTCTAAGAAATCATTCATGGTAGTTGTTTTCAAATTCTTTCATTTTGTGGACAATTTATCATCCACTCATGGCAGCTTGCCTTTTGGGCCTCCTTCTTCTAGATTTCATTTCAAGAAAATACGGTGCTAGATTGTACTACTAACAGCGACATTACGACCTTGAACTGAGAACTGATTTAATATAAATTCAGCTTCATGCAGATTGCTGAGCTACTTTACTGTAGACAAGTTATGTTCCTTTTTCTATAAAATGGCAATACAGTTACTGGCACTACCTTGTTGACAATGGCCTACCCACGTCTTATTTTTCCAGGTTATTTTTTTAACATCCCTTCTTGGGCTGTGTTTGTGATCCTTATAATTTCACTGTTAATTGCAAGTTTGAACACAGGTGCTTCATGATAAAAGACATAATGAAGATGGATAAAAGGCAATCATGAAAGTTTGTAGATTTTTTTTTACTTATTCATCTAGTTTAATTGCATACAACTTTCTAGAAAGATTAAATAAGGGACAGAATTTGACTGCAGAATTCATCTGCAGTGTCGTTGATTGGATAGTTGCAGTGTTTGAATGGTTCTTTTGACCGTGTGACAGCGTAGTACACACTGATAGCTGAAAATCAGTGTTATTAATTACATGATGTGAGTCAGGCCTTCAGTTTGCAGCAGAAGTCTTCCCTCTTGTGTTCAAAATAAAAGACCAAATTTTTTAAAGATTCTAACAATGCTATTGCCATATAGATTGAATTTAATAAATTATTTTGTTTCAAACACTGAAATGTTATCTCATTATTTGCTATGGTGTTTAGAAAAGAATAAATCCTATTGAATTTTTAATAAGTAACCTCTGACAAAACATAGGCCAAATATTTTTGAGTCTTTTAGTATCGTGAAGTGCTATATAAGCAAGATGTATTTCTTTTTCATGTGGATAAGGAATTATTTGTGAATCAGCCAGTAGGATCACTACCTGAATCCATAATCAGAAAAGATAGCTTTAGTGAAGGGCTGATAGCTATCAGACTGCATGCTTCTTTTAGCATTTTTTGCTAACGCTATTTTTGCCCTTATGGCTTCATGTGAGACTTTCAATTTCAGTTCGTATTGTGGGGACAAAATGATTGTGCAGTAATAGATTTGTTTGAGTGACTTTGTTCTCCCTTTCTTTATGATATGTTGCAGAAGGGCCAAACGATTAACTATAATGACTAAAACCACTAAATTTTAGGTAGCACATTATTCCTTCTGTAAGCTTTAGCATGTCACATCCAACACTGAATTTTTCTCTTAAACCCAGAGAAACACAGACTATTCCATCTGATTCTTTCCCTGTGTCTAATGCACCATAAGCCTTCTATCTTCTATAGGATAGGGTGTAACTGGGAGTCAGCTATATCACATAGTTTTAAGTACAATTTGGTTTTGGCAGCTGCACATATGTTAACTCTTTCCTGCTTTTGTATGGTCTTTTCGGTGACAATCAAAAGCCAGAGAGACCCCAAGACTTTCTACAACTTTCCACAAAATCAACATATACAATGATATCCTCTGAGAGAACATGTGTGTGGCTGAGTGGCTAATACCATGCAAACCATATCAGCCTTTATATGCCAACCTATACATTTCTGATATATTGTGATCCCTGCCTCTAATCTTACTCCAAATCTTATTTTCACTTACAGTTAATTAGATGGACCTTGTTCCCTTCAGGTCAGATTATATGCCAGCACCAAAAGGGGAAATGGTTTTGACTTCTTAACTTTTGTTATTTAAGTGTTACTGAGCTGAATTCTGCTAAATTAACATTTAGCAATATAAGACCAGAAGCAGTGTTCAATAGAACATGTTTCAATGAAGTTGTTCCTTTTCTGGATGGGAACTTCAGTGATACACACACGATCTTTGTATCACTATCCTTATTCCTCCTTTGTTGTGCTTTTTAAGCTTCTTTTCAAGAAAGTTGTAAATATATTATTTTCCAAGTAATTGCTACATGATTTGCTTAATGTGTTGCCAATATTTAATTCCTTATAGGCAAAATGGCAGCCATCTTTAGTGAAGAAACAGTGGTGACTAACACCACTTTTTCTCATTCCTCGCAAAAGCTGCAAAGATACCCTTCTTGTTAACTATCATCATTAATAGTAAAAGTCAACTAGGTATATAAATACACTTTACTCTTTAATCCATCTAAGATAATTAAAATTTTATACAATTGTTCTCTGTGTCTTTCTCGATTGATTACCTGTGACTTTAAGCTCCTCCAGTACTTTCATTAAGTATACCACTTTTGATATAGAATGTTTCATAAATGTCTTCAGCATATTATATTATACAAAAACTTTGGAAACAGTTGTATTTAACAGCTATTATATCCACATGTTGTTTAACCTGAGCTAAATTCCTTCAGGCACAGCTTATCTATCCCTTAGGATTTACAGAAGCAGAAGGTAAAATAATCTGTGTCTTTCACTGTGTGCTCTGCCAGAGGTAGAGCTCCTCAGGCCTTTACAACAACTTGCACTGTGGGTATCAGAAATCATGTTTATAAATGCAGGTTTGGGGGGCAGCCTGTGACTCACAGAATACTATCTAGGACTGTTAAGTGTATATTTTAATACGGGACAGAAAAAATGCCATCTTAATTATTATAATCTCTGTAGGTTTGATGTTTTAAAATTTACTTTTAAATATCAGTTTGTACTTTTTTTTTCTGATATATAAATTCTATCACATTGTTTTCTGTTCTTTTTTTCAGAGAAAATAGGGTAGAGTCTGGTTGAGGTAAACTGGATGAGAAGGACGCTTTCTAACAGACAATGTAGGATATTTCTGTTTTTCACGCCTGCAATCTTCTCACACAGAAATTAGCATTCATGAGTCATATCAATGTTCATTATTTATAAAACTCCTGACCTGAATTCATTCTTCTGAAAACCATGCCACTTACTGTGCGTTTCACATGGCTGAAGTGAAGTAACCACAAAATTCACTCTATTGTCCCTATAAGAGAGGCAGGTATAGCGTATGAAACTTGTAGGATTTTAGCTTGAAATGCATTCAAATAAGCTCTAAAACCACGAGATTTCTTCCTCTTTTCTTTAAACTCATCTGATTTTAGTGTTACATATTTTCAAAAGTTTTATGTTTTTTGCCAATGGTATAGCGATACCAAATCAGGCTGTCTGTTTTATTCCTATCATTTAAAAAATTAGCTTTTAGTATTTAAAGAATTAGCTTCTAGTATTTAAAGAAATATTTTGGTGTCCATAGCTTCAAAATTGTGGAAGGAATTTCTTTGAATGGAGTTTTCTCCTTTGATATCCACACTACTAAATGCACAGAGATGTTACAGAGTTGAGCAATCACACAACTACAGGAGATAGAGTGGAAAACACTTGTTAGGGACACATACTTGTTCTAATCACTCAGGTAACTTGCAGTCATTTTCTTTTTTTTTTACAAAGTACATATGTAAAATGAGAAAATTTAGTCTCTGAATAATGAAATGAGGGAAACAAGTTCTGTATCCTTTTGAGAATGAGGGCCAAATGTAGGCCTCTACAGGCTTTGACACCCTTTTGTAGTTAAAATATGCACTCAGATTCCTATTTTTAAACACTAATATTTGAACATATTGGCCACTAGGAATATTTGGAATACAGAAATGCTACTCCAGTAATAGTGGTAAACGCTGCAGAATTTAACTATTTCTCCCTATTTCTTCTATGAGAGACCATTGCCTCTACCCTGTTAATGATATAGTTATACAATAAAGCGTGAACATGCATGCACAGAAAACTTGCAGTGACATCAGGATTATGATGGTAGTCTCTTCCTGAAAATCCCTTGACTTGTGAAACCTGGAATGAGAGGCCATTGTGCAGCTCTGAACAGGTATTGGAGCAGAGAGTGGGGAAACAAGAAAAAAGAAAAAAGAAAAAAAAAACAGAAGAAAAAAAAAGGGCTCACACCATTGCTTATGCTCTAACTGTATTTTAATAGAATAGTGGAGCCTAGTGAGCTGTCAGTGTGGCACCTTTCATGAGCACAACTATAAATACACTTTAAAAAAATTGGCCATAAATCATGTGTTGTCACTGGAGAACATAAAAGGAAATTACAGTTTTTCCAATGACAACAGCAGGGGAAAAAAATCACAGCTCTAAAGTCACCTCTACTCTTATTTTCCATTCTAATCTAGTATGCTTTTCATTTTGCAGCTGAACGATTGATTCAGTTAGGCATCAGTTTTCTTAGCTGGCTTGATATCAAAGACTTTAAGCATTCGCAGCCAAAGAGTGGATTCTTCTGAGCAATCAAGGGTTGTATAGGGGACTGCAACGCCTGCAGGGAGGGAGGGCAAACCCACTAGTAACAAGTAAACTCAGACACAAAAATAATGCTTCTACATGGCACAAAACCGAGAAGATGCAATGATCTTGTTAATAGCTCTTTTCCTCCCTTCTTGACCTCAGCTGATTTTGATACGAAGGAAGACTATCCTAATATAGCCTTGCAACCTAACAGCCTTCCTGTGCAAAGAGGGGATGCTTTTTATTCCACTGCAGTAAAACCTTTCTGTTGTGCAGAGCAAGAACAGAGGTGATTGTAGAACTTGGCCCTTAATACCAATACACAAACTCTGCAATCGCTAGCACTTATGATCAGCACTGAAGCATGAATTTTAAAAATGAATAAAAATCATGTTTATTCTACCGTATCTGTTTTATGTCAAATTCTTGGATCCAAGGATATGCTTCCAAGCCCCTATAAGGCACAAGACCTGGGTAATGCTCAGTTCTGACATTGTTCCCAAAACCTAATTTTCAGAGGAGGAAAACGTGTGTAGGCTGAATAGGAAGGACAGTAACTCTAACATGTCCCAAACCTGGTTGATGAGAGATCAAGGATCCCTTTTTGTGCTAAGGCACTCCTGAGAAGGTTAATGTAAGATACAGGCAGACATTATTTATCTAGGTCCCATTTTATTAACACATTATAAGTCACATGAGAGAAAGCCTGGAAGGGATGCACAGCCTAGAGCATGTGATAAACATCTGACAAAAAACTAAAACTCTTGAATATAATCAGGTCTTCAGAACTGAAATTAAAACTTATGTTTTTTGTGTGTCATTGAGACATCAAAAACGGCACAGAATGGAGAAACAACTGTATATTTATAAAGGTCTGGAAAGAATTCAGAAATGAAATTCCAAATCTGAGAGTTAAATCCACTTAGAATAAAAAAAATACTGGAATAGGTCTGAAAAGAGAAATTGCATTTAGGGAACAAAGGTACATAACCAAATGTTAGTGACGTTAAGCAGCGTAGGTCTGGAATCACTCTTCTTTTCTGTAAAAAAGTAGCAAATATGGCTGGCCTGAGCAATGTGAGTGTTTCAACCGTGCTACATCCAATGCCCATTAGTTAGAACAAATATACCTTTGACTTCAGTACGCTTTGGATGAAACCCTTCATGCATGCCAAAGCTTTTCTCTAGTATGCAAAACCTAGCATAATGTCTAGTGCGATTTACTCAAAAGTTACATTTGCTCTCTGGTGGCATAGTAGCAGTACTAATGTGAAGGAAAGGAGGTGTGTCAAAAGCTGACCAAGGGTAGACAGTCCAAGGCACATATAACCCTTTCAACTTCATGATCGACATTATCCAGAACATGTGAAGACACTCTCGAAGGTAGTTAACACTGGTATAAAAAAAAAAAATAGAGGTTTTGTTGAAGACTTGAATGAAAGAAGAGAATTAATTAAAAAAATAGTAGCAAGAATTTGAGAGAATCTGGCAAGCTTCCACCCAAAACATCATGGTAGTATCATATTTTTACATTTTTTCTTTATAGTTGTTGGCATATTTTCTTCCAGCCTTTGTTTTCTTGTTCATATAGATGCAGCAACTATTTTTGCTGTCATGTTATCTTTCCATATGGATGATGTCAAAATGTAAATGAAAAAAACCAAACCATTGTCAAAAGCTCACCTCTCCATTGTGTGTGCCTGTAGGTGAACATTTACATGGTAGCTGGATTTCTGTCTTAAATAAACAGCACTAGACAGAATTTCGAATGCATGGTTTAAATATTAATGAAAATAAAAGTTACTTTTAAACATTATCATTAAATCTATTTTTAAAAATATGGATAATTTTATCTTCTTTAAAGAAGGTTTTTGATGTATGTATTTTCTGAAATTATTTTCAGTGTAGCACTTCAATGTGTTTGGGATTCATATATATGATTAATTGCTGATAGGTTTGACACTGAGAATAATTAAAATGGTTCATTTCTTCTGAATGAAACACCTAGATTTGCTAGATGAAATGCAACCGCATTATGTATTCATCTCATTCATTTCCTTTAGGATTACAGAAAACCACAATCACTTTAAAAAATAATTTAAAACTATGCCTGAGAAGGTATAGCAAGAATGCATACTGTTGCTTCCCTTCATGCAGTGTAGGTTGCTGGGTCCAGTAGATGACAGGCAGATTCTACAAACAACCACAGAGGCACTGTATTTTCTTCACTATCATGACATAGGTGCAGGACTTCCATTCCTCCCCATGCTGGGTTTCCATGTAAGGGCTAAGCAACAGCTGGCCCTATATTACAACGTCAAGCACAGTACTCCATTTATTTCCATGTAATTACCCAGAGAAGTTGTAGATGACCCAACCCTGGAATTCTTCAAGACCAGGCTGGATGGGGCTTTGAGCAACCTGGTCTAGTGGGAGGTGTCCCTGCCCATGGAAGGGGGGCAGAACCAGACGATCTTTGAGGTCCCTTCCAGCCCAAACCATTCTATGATTCTATGATAGGACACTTCATGATTTGCCGTAAAAGGCAATGTCTCATCTGTACACATGGCAGCAAAATTCTAAATCCCACAGCTGAGGAAACTGCATCAAGGCTTTCCTATTGATATGGAGGCTCATTAAAGGTGAGATCTGGCATTTTCATCTTACAGTTGAAAAACATTGTGACTTATAGCCATTGATGCAAGTCTTTCCTTTGTGGATGTGATATCCCATATAAACTTTTAAAAAAGTAACATCCAGATAAAGAAGCACAACTAACTTAGATATTTATTATTCTCCTTCCTAATAAACTCATAAATTTAATGTTACAGAAATATATTCCATGACTGATTTAATGACTTTAAGCCATTTTTCTTCTTTTGAATTCTATGTGCCTTCTTTGAAGAGGTATATTTCAGAGATAGAAAAACTGTAGGCATGACTGTAAAATCTAGCAGGTTGATCAATAGCTGAACAGAAAATCCCCTATTTTTAGCACTTGTGCTAACAAATATACACTTGCAAAAATAGAGGAAGTTCACTGCCTCTGACTGGCTTTGTAAAGCCTCAGAAGGCAGTTCAGCTTACACAGAGCATCCAAAACTTACATACAGAGAGGTGAGAGCAATAGTGCCAGTTATCCCGCTGTTGGATGAAAAAAGCAGCACATTAATTAGCTCCTTTTTCTTCTGGCATTATCTGTTATTACAGAATATAATATACTTTCCCACACACTTGCCAGGAGGGGCTACACAACCCACTTCCCCACCTGCACCTACTGCTGAGACTAGCTTTAAAACTCTAATGTACTCTGACACTTCTGTGTACCCTGGGAGAGCATAGCTGGCTTCCTCCAGTAATCTGGCCTGTTAGCAGGTGCTGCAAATCTAGAGACAGATGTTAATTGATTCACACTGACGGCTTTGGCAGGTTCAGCTCGTTAGCGTACCCTGAATGTAACTGCAGTCGAGAGTATCTCCCTGTGCAGAGGAATTGAGGGTTAAGTAGTCCTGGTGTGCTAATAAGACTCTACCTTAGGAGGGAGATAAGTTTGTGCCTGCTGCCTATTTGCAATTTTGCCTTATAGTGTAACTGGAGAAAAACCAAGGTTTGAGGAGTATGTGGGTATGGGGGATGTTAAATCCTGGGTGACTCTGAGATTATCTTTCTATGTACAGGCAACTACATTTTTAGCTTTGTTTGCTAATCCTAATTTTGATTTATCTCTTGGAGTGAAAGTTTTTTTGAATTAGAGTTATTTTTTACTGCTAGATGTAGTGATTAATACTGATTTTGTCCTTTAGGAGTTGTAGTGAAGAGAGTTTCAGAATAGGTGTTTACTTCCTGTTTGATGGAATTAAGTCTCTACCTATTGCTTTTTCATAGCTATTGTTATTAGAAAGTAATTAGTGGGAAAAGAGGTAAAGAATCTCAACCTATGAGATACCAAGCATCTTGGTTGTCACTGAGAAGACTAGGATTCCATTTGTGATATGGTCAAAGTTAAGAAATGATACTGTATTTTTTTTGTGATGTGAAAACAAAGAAGATACATAGATCTCCTGTGTGCCTTTATAGGAAAGTGCAAATAACGTTAGGCTTCTTTTTCATGTCAGTCCTAAAATGCCTGTGGTATGCAAAGGCTTGTTTTATTTTAGACCAAATGTGATTTGAAACTCTGGTCTGTTAAAGTGACTGAGGAAAAAATGTTCAAGTCTTACAGCTCTGTGTTTTGTTTTATAAAACAGCCTTCTCATGAAGCTGAGAGGACTTTTTTTTTTTTCTTTAAAGGTACACTGTACAATTTCTAAGCTTGTAAAGTAATGTTTACCCAAGACACATCCTGTGTGTAAACCTAAGGAAAAAAAACACCTTAAAATTAGGTAGGACTGTGTGTAAACCTAAGGAAAAAAAACTAAGGAAACCTGTGTGTAAACCTAAGGAAAAAAAACACCTTAAAATTAGGTAGGACTCTTTCTCTGATGAAGACACTTGCAAATTAGGATACTCTTGGCTAGTGAAGACACAGCTATTGGATGTTATGAAGATGAAATTACTGTAAAAAAGAAACAAGTTTTTCCTAAGAAATAGCTCAAAATCCATGAAGTAGTGAGAAAGCAGGTTGGTTGATTATTTTGAAGGTAAGTATGGACAAAATCTGATTTTTTTTCACATTATATGAATGTTACAGAAAATAGGCATGACTTTGAGATTCTGACTGGAAACTCGGTAACAATGGAAATCTAAAGCAAAGTATTCAAATATTCTCTTTTCCATCTCAGCTGTTGGCACTGCATACTGATCTTCCACTTTTTTTTATTTTTCTCCAGCTCTAAAAAAATCCACAGTGTCAGCTACATTACGTACTTGCTTTTTTTTCCTGTTTATATCAGACCCCAAACTTTATGCTCATTTTCTGGTTAGTAAATGATGATCAGTGAAATCCCTATCCATTCCCCTTAAATCCATAGCAACAACTGTTTTTCTGTCTTTGTGACTGGGGGAGGGGAGTGGAAGAGATACTAGGCTGTTTAAGTGATCTTGTACCGTTGTTCAACAGAGATAAGTTTTTAATCCACTACAGAGAAGAAAAAGGAACATTTGTGTGACAGAGGAGATACTGGCATGATGAGAAAGTGAGATAACTGTTGGAAAAGCTGCCTGTAGGGCCTTTTGTACTTCCAAGTCACCCAGAACTGGAGAAGCATTTCAAGTGCGTCCCTTAATTAATGCAAGAGCATGTGATAATTTAGCCTCTGAGAAGCCTGGGGTTTAAACTTTTTAAAGTTTTTTTTAATTTATTTTTCAGTCTGACAAATGAACCAAGAGGATTTTCTGTCGTTGTTTAGGGGGAAGCAGGGGGAATGGCTTGGGGAAGCACTGAATACTTAAACAGATTTGATCTATTCAAGGTTGCAGTTAGAAGTGCCAGCTTATTTTACCTAACATGTTGTTTGTCTCATATAATAAATGTAAGCATGCAGTTTTTATGGCTCAAAACTACTAGTAGGTTATATAATATTGGTGAATCATAGTGTTGTGGTTTAGGCCGACTTGGCCTATGATGGTGACAGATGCTTTCCCCCCACTTTCTTGCTCCAGGAGAAGAAGGGGGAAAGATAAAGAGACTTATGAGTTTAGAATGAACTAAACTACTTTAATGAAATATTAGTATAAAAGTTAAAATGAAAATAATGAAATAGGTATAATATATACAAAACCGTATCAAGCTCCCAGCATGACATCACTGGCAGGCACTGGGGAAGTCCTGGACTGGGAAGTTCCTAGTGACGGATGGGAACTAGATTCCAAACCTAGAGACGGGATCACACGGATCAGAATCAAAGGCAGATGAACAGACAGGGTCCTCTTCAGACGTCAGCCGTTGAAGAAAGAAGCCTGACCCTTTGGTCCCTTAGCTTTTATGCTGAACATAGGGCAGATAGGATGGAATACCCCTGTTGGTCAGGTTTGAGTCACCTGTCCGGTCCACTCCCCACAGGTGGGACTCCTCTAACTTTTCTGTTTCTGACCCTCTAATGGGGCAAATAACAAAATTAGCTGACCTTGGTTGTTATAGCAAAAAGTATAAGCAAGAGTTTCTCTGCATACCATTCCTTGGCTTGAAGTACAAACATTGGTCTTATCACTTTGAGAACAAACAGTTTTCTCCACAATATGCTGTTAATTTCAAAGAGTTAGAAGAGTCCTAGCTAAGATGTAAAATTACTGAACAGAAAGTTGGTTCTGTTTTACCTCAAACCAGGAGACATAGCCTGGACAAAAATTAATTAAAATGTAGAAATCTTGAAAATCAGTCATTCAGCTCTTTTTGAGGCATCTAGTTGATAACTACTACCTCCAGAGTGGTATTTTTCCAGTGTCTTGGTAGATAAGAATTTTAGATGCACCAAGTGCGCCCACCCAAATAACATAATTTACAGGAAGTAAAAGGTGGTCTTCATAAGGCCTGTGATAAATATTGCCACAGTAAACAGCGTGGCTGGAAATGATTATTACTTTTGCCCCCCCGCCCCCACCCCCCCGCGTACTCCTATCCCTTGTATTTAAAGGTTTGCTGCTGTCAGGTATGCTGCATTGCCATTGATTTAGTTGATGTTACTGAGCAGCTTTATTTACAGTAGAATTACTGACTTCTTGTTAACATTTCCAACTAAGAAATGACCTGCCACTGTGTTGATGTAAGTAGTTATTGCTCACTGTTGTCATTCTAAACCTTACTGTACTATTTAGGTGCATACTTCTGGTTCATCTGACTATTCTTTGACAAATAAAGACCAGAACAGTGATCTAATACAGTGACAATAGCCTTCATGTGATAGTCAGGAACATTCCTCAGTGTCATGCATGAAAGATGACTTTTGTTGCCATAGTGGTATTAGCATCATTTGTCTTTAAAAGCTGACAGCTTTTTTTCTCAATCTCTTTAAGTGTTTGATTGAAAGACTCTGACAACTGTTTGATATTGATCAGTGAATGACTGAATGCCCATTGCCAGCAGTAGCATTGTATCATTCACTAAAATGTTCTTTAATGCACATACTCAGGCACTTTTATTTTTCTCAACCTCTTTATCACTTACTATATTTTTTAGTTTTTTAAAATAGTAAATATGGATGGGTTTAGCAACTCAGCAGGACAACGATGCTATCGCTTTCTTGTTCTACGAGTACTGATGGAGATTGGCCACTCAAGTTATCCTGTGATGGTTGAAATAATCCTTCAAATAGAAGAAACTATTGCTTTGTCATATGTCATGAAGTGCGCTGCCCACTGCCCCTGCCCCTCCCCCTCCCTTTTTTTTTTTTCCCCTTCCTTCTTCCCCTCTGCCCCATGTCTCTTGTTGCAGAGTGCCAGCGATTGACATTCTTGGAAAACATGTGCTGGAGTCCTTTGCCCTGCCTTCTTTAAGATATTTCATTCACACTCGGATGTCTCCTCTCTCATAAATATGTGTCTCTTCCAGTGCCCAGCAGGACTGTGATTACTCTGTCAAGAGACACTCAGTTGAGATTCTAGCAAGTGAAAGAGACAAGATCTGTCCTGTACCTTTCCACAGGAGAATAAAAGGATCGTTGCTTTGATGGACTGAAATTACACCTTCTCTTAAATATATCCGCGTCTTTCTGTAAGGTTCCTCAGCAGCTGTTTCTGAGGATGGTGATGTGTCAACCATATGACATTATCATCAATTAGGATTTCCCATTGCGTAGAATTTCTTCCTTCTCAAGCATTTCAAAGCAAAACTATTCTTTTTTCTCCCAGGTTTATTCCAGTGCCTTGGATTTGTTGGTATATGCCAACTACTTCTTCACTTGTGATTAATTTCATGTAAAATTATATGAAAATATTAAAATTACTATATTAAAATTATTTTCCTCAAATATGAGGAAAAACTTCTTCCCAGTGAGGGTGACAGAGCCCTGGAACAGGCTGCCCAGGGAGGTTGTGGAGTCCCCTTCTTTGGAGATTTTCAAGACACGACTGGATGCAGTCC
>JAHREE010000363.1:22901042-23056516 GCA_033628505.1 Tringa tobata | reverse complement strand
AGTCCTTTGCCCTGCCTTCTTTAAGATATTTCATTCACACTCGGATGTCTCCTCTCTCATAAATGTGTGTCTCTTCCAGTGCCCGGCAGGACTGTGATTACTCTGTCAAGAGACACTCAGTTGAGATTCTAGCAAGTGAAAGAGACAAGATCTGTCCTGTACCTTTCCACAGGAGAATAAAAGGATCGTTGCTTTGATGGACTGAAATTACACCTTCTCTTAAATATATCCACATCTTTCTGTAAGGTTCCTCAGCAGCTGTTTCTGAGGATGGTGATGTGTCAACCATATGACATTATCATCAATTAGGAATTCCCATTGCGTAGAATTTCTTCCTTCTCAAGCATTTCAAAGCAAAACTATTCTTTTTTCTCCCAGGTTTATTCCAATGCCTTGGATTTGTTGGTATATGCCAACTACTTCTTCACTTGTGATTAATTTCATGTAAAAATATATGAAAATATTAAAATTACTATATTAAAATTATTTTCCTCAAATATGAGGAAAAACTTCTTCTGTCCAGAAGACAGAGCCCTGGAACAGGCTGCCCAGGGAGGTTGTGGAGTCCCCTTCTTTGGAGATTTTCAAGACCCGACTGGATGCAGTCCTGAGAAACATGCTCTAGGCCATCCTTCTTCAGCAGGAGAGTTGGACTAGATGATCTCTATGGTCCCTTCCAACTCTGAACATTCAGTGAAATTCAGTGAAAATGGTAGTTAATGTTGCACAGAAGTAGAAAAGGGAGATGCATCTAGTGAAGGAGAAGTAGTATAGCTGTTTGGGCTGCTAATTAGGAGAATCACACTTTTCTTTGAAGGTATGGTTGGAACTGGCCACAGTAATTCCTGTTCCGTTACTCATGAAAGACCTTCACCACCTCCACCACGTCCTTGCTCCTTTTCTTCCCAAGTGGCTGAGGTTGTAGGGTTTATGGGTATGACTAGGAGGCAGCTTGCTTTCTTCTTTGATCTAGAGCTCATATCTATTTTATTGCAAACACACCAAACTCGTGTTTGTGTCTGTCAATGTGTTACATTGAACCCTGCTGAGAGATGCTTAGCAGTAAGAGGCAGCTGTTTCTCAGTAAGCTTTCCATTTCTAATTGACAGTGTGAGTGTTTGTCTCTCTGGCTGAGAGTATGCACACTCAGTGGGAAGTGCAAGTTCAGCTGGAAGCCCCGATTGTCTCCCTTCCACTGTGTTCCTTTACAAATGCTTGTATTCCTCATTAACGGAAGAGAAGCTGTCTGTGTCTGTCTGGCCATTTCAACAGGCTACTGACTATTATAGTGTTAGTCCTCTGCTGCCTATATAATTCATGGGTGATCCTAATTCTGTGGTTTTCAGGTAAATATTAGTTTCATTGGAACAACCTAATAGTATATTTATAGAGGGTTTCTATGTTATGGAAATTATGTATAAATAAAAGATTCTCCACAGATTCTCTGCATTCTTCTCTTCTCAGTGATCAACACAGTACCTGTTGATGATAAAGTCTATGCATGAGCTCACACTAAAGTGCAAACCTATGTTAACATAAATAGGCCTGTGGCGAGACTTTGGAAATGGTATAGCTGATTTAATCAAGGTTTATAGCTGTAACATCAATGGAGCTAGTATGTACTAGGTTCATCAAGAGCAGTTTTTTAAGGACTTAAACATGAGAAATAATGGAGAAATTAAGTAGCAGGATGTCTAGACATACTGGTATTTACTTGCATTGAAACTGTGGTATCTTCCATCTGGATTAGTCTGAGGTTTTTCAGCTATTGTCATAGGAAAAGAGGAGAGCCAAATATAGCAAAATTAATGCATGTCTGGAGTCTTACATACTTGCGATATGATTTGCTTAGTCATGGAACATAAGATTACTAAGACAACTTGAAGTGATTTCATGGTTTGTGCAGTTCAAAAACAATTACTCCCAACTTAATAACTAGTAATATTGTGAGGAGCCTTCGAGGTTGTCTGTTGGTTTTTGTTTTTTTTTTTTTAAATGTCATAAAACGTGACCTCAAAGTGCAAAAGCTACATTTATTTCAGAGAGGATATTTTCTACTGAATTAACCTGACTGTATGGTGGCACCGGTTGTGTTTTTGAGGTATGCACTTTATAGCACCCTCGTGGAGCAGGGAAACATTACTATTTCTGCTGAAAAGGGGAGGAGGAATCAGTCTAAAAAGACTACAGGTTTCCCTGCAGGTGAACCGGGACACAGAAAAGCTAGCACAGATGACACCATGTTAAACTTAAAGTGCAATCTTATCATTCAGAAACAAGCTAGACATAAATACTTCTGACATGATTTTTCTTTTTTTTTTAAGGTTAATAGTTAATGCATTATATCAGCAGTCATAGTAGATTTGCTCAAATTTGGTCAAATAGCCCAATATGGACATGGCTTTAAGCATTTATGAAGGGTCTAGATTGGAAGCCAGACTTGGCAAGCTGATACTTAGGAGCAGCACTTCTGCAACTCAAACTATAACTCTCTGCCAGAGGTGGTAGTGTTCTTACATGATCAGAATATGTTTCCCTTATTAAAAAGCAATATATATTTTTATTCTTAATGTTGTTGCTAATCTGATATTAACAACATCTGGTGGTGATAACTTTTCAACAAAGACTGAAAGAAGAAACAATTGGTTCCTGGAGCTTAGCTAATCAAAAAGATGACTTGGCACCATTCACGTGGCATCCTTGTTTCTGATTTATCTTGTATAGTTGCATCACACTTTGTATATGTCATACTGAAAAGATCACAGAAGAAATATTGTCATTTACTTTGCTTTTGATTTCCACTCAGTGATTTGCAAAACTATAAAAATATTATTGTGTGTTCTGTGGCTGTGTTTGAACAGTGAGGAATGGAATACAAATTCAGCACAGGGATGGGTTTAATATCCTGCTGTTTTAACTCCACTGTAATATAAAATTCTTAATTTCTGGAACACTAAATGCATGACATCCTAAAGTTGGTTGTTGTTTTTTTCTACTTATTCCAGAAGTAAAATGTGCTTTGTAACTGTTACTTTATGAGTTTGGCTTGTGTTGTGTTTTTTTAAAATGCTTTTTATTACATGACAATATTTTGAAAGTGCATCTTTCTGTGAAAAGAGAACTACAAGAAGAAGTGTTTAATTCAGTGATGTATTTAGTTGCTTCATTCAGTTGCCTACTTGGAGCTTTTTTTTTTTTAATAATATTAATAAAAAGCTAGGAAAAAAATGTGGTGATATATTGCCTTTTTAATTTTAATCTTATTTGTGCCTTAAGTTTAAAAAAAAGTTTAAAAAAGTTTTAAAAAAAACACCAAACCAAAATAAATTTACCAGCCCTCACAGTGGTTAATCACATTTGTAAGCATTTAAAATTAAGATAAAAGCAATTACTCAATCAGAATGACAAAAATTCAGTAAATTCAGTTAAAAGAACTTAACATATTCCTTGCAGAATCTCATTAATATTTGTATTATTAGCTAATAAAAATGTCATCTCAAAAGCTAGTTCGTTAGGAAACAATTAAAATTTAATCTAATAAACAGCTCAGTGTGGTGTTTTAATTCCTAAGTAATTTAATTTAGCTGACCATATAATATTACTGCAGCTCAGAATTGTGATTTCTAAGTAATTAAAGTAACACGTAACACTTGTTCATTCCATCAGATAGCCAAAATATTTTCCAACAGTTTAGTCCTTGATAAGTAACCCTGTGCTTCTAGGTGCAAAAGGAAAGATGACTTACAGTAATCATTCTCAACAGAAAGAAATGTCTATTATAGACATGTATGTTCAATGAAAACTTTCAAAAATAATAAAATAGAATATTTCATTTCCTCACTAATCATAGAATGGTTAGAGTTGGAAGGGACCTTAAAGATCATTGAGTTCTAACCCCCTGACACCGCCCACTAGAGCAGGTTGCTCAAAGCCTCATCCAGCCTGGCTTTGAACACCTCCAGGGATGGGGCATCCACAGCTTCCTTGGGCAACCGGTTCCAGCATCTCACCACCCTCACAGTAAAGAATGTCTTCCTAATATTAAATCTAAATGTCCAATCTTTCAGTGTAAAACCATTACCCCACTTCCTATCACTACACTCCCTGACAAAGAGTCCTTCCCTATCTCTCCTGTAGGCCCCCTTCAGGTACTGGAAGGCTGCTATAAGATCTCCATATACTGATTCTTTTTTCCCCGCTCGCTTACTACCCTTCTAAGAAGAACTTTTTTTTTTTTTAGTAAGTGTTACTTTTGTTGACCTTTTATATTATTTTCATTAAGGTTGGTCTTCAGTATGAGAAATACTATGCAACATAGGACTTTTCTTCATTACATCATCTTAGAATATCTAAATGTGTCAGATAATCCTTTTTTCTTTTTTTTTTTTTTTTGCAATATGTCGTTATTCACTTGCAAGTCTGTGAATATTCCAGAGGTTTCAATTCCTCTTTGAGTTATCATCATACTATTAATTTAACAGTAAAGATTAACTTAATTAAAACACCTTGTCTCTTGTGTGCTATACCTGTGAGTCATAAGTCAACGTGCACAGCTGATAGGAAAATATATACCTATTGAATCGAGAGTAGTCTGTATTACTTGCTAATACTGAAGAACTGCAGGCTACAAAAAGAGCAGTCTGACAGTCCTTCCAGTTCTGGAAATCAGTGGTTTGGCAACTGATTAAAAGCCATAGCTAGAAAGAAAAGTCTGGGGGGAAACTGGATAACCTTCATAAAGTTCAAATGAAAATCTGTAGCATGGGCTGCCCACAGAAGTCTTTGTTGATACAGAGATGGTGGGTTGAGCTTGTGTGCAAATCTTTCATCCTACCTAGTTCTAGAAGTCACCAAGCTGTGGTTCCTCTCACTGGTCTGGGCTTCAATACTATGTTTTTATGCAAATATTTTTATACACTCTTAAAGGACTAACCTAATGTTAGATTGCAAATGCTCAGTTCGCCATTTTGCAAGACAGCTGAAATGATGAATGGATTTGGAGTCTTACAGCAAAAATGTTTTTGTAAAACAGCAGGCTGAAAAAGGGCAGACAAATAGAGGTTTGTTATACTTCTTATACAGCACTTCAACTCCAGTTAATACATAATTAACACAATGAACACAAATTTGCATCAGTAAATATAACTATTGTAACTGAATTCTCATATTTATTTTCCTAAAATTCTATGTTTAAAATCTATTAGCGGAACACCCAAAATTAAAGGTTCAGTCTAGGTCATATCAAGATACTCATTTACAGTCTGGCACAGTCGTTATGGAAATACATATATATAAATATTTTAATTTATGCAGGCTGAACTAGGAATTAAATCCCATGGGTTTTTTTCAGCAGAATGAGAAGCCAAAATAACCAATATATTTTATCAGTATGAGAAGACGTTTTTTAATTGGAAGCTGTAGATCTGTGTTGGTTCCCTTTTTGGAATTTTTTTTTTTTTTTAAGGGTAATGCTTTGTTTTGAAAATATTGGACTGGAAGATTTCAATCTCTGATAATTTTGATCTAAAAATACCCAACACTGTGTTCTCATTACTATTCTGGTAGGCAGTCCTTTGCTTCTTGCATATGTAAGATTTTAAGCAGCTTTTATGTAGGTAATGAGGCACTGGAAACTGTTTTATTCTGTTGAGTTCGGTTTTTTCAGTGATCTTTCTTCAATGAAACTTAGGAAGTTTCTTATTTTGTTTCAAATAATTTGGTCTTTCTTGATTAAAGCTAACTGCCTTTCTCTTCCCAGAAATGTTTTCTTTTTGGTGGCTTTTTCTTAATAGAAAATGGAGATTATTCAGCTGGCAGTGTTGCCTTGGCCTTTACATATCAGTGCTATCAATTCTTTGAGGTGCCTGGTGGTGCTTAGGGATTATCAAGTCTATACGGGATCATATAGTCTGCTCCTCAGACTTGCTTGCCCTTATGAACCTTTTCTGATTAGAAAGAAGGCAGCTGTAAGCTTAAACTTGATATGTTTCTGTTATAGGCTTATCAATAGTTTACAAACCTGCTTGCTACTTGGAAACTGGATAGTTGAGCATGTGCAAGTAACCTCTCTAGATGTTCAAGTCCTAGGTGTAAACACCTGCTAATGAGGGAATGACAATATCTTAATTCTTCTCAGCAATTAAGGTGTAAGGGGTCCCTTGCTTTAGCCTTACTGGGAAGGGAGAAGCCACTGCAGCAACAATTCCAATCTGATTTTTGGTGGAATTTTTATGAGCTGTTTTCCCTCTTGTTTTGCAACATTGCAATTGGATTTGATTTTTTTAAGTAGTGAATTAAATTACATTAGTATTGAGAATACATTATTGAACCTTTGAAATTAGATACTTTATTTATCCAGAACTTGAGTAGCTGCATTCAGACAACCCCAGGGATCTGCTGCTGCTTCCCCTGGCCCACTCCGGTTTAAGTTAATCTGCAGTCTTACAAGATTCACAGCCTGGGTGTTCATTTCTGTATGACTCCTTCCACAAAACCCTCTCTGGCACAGAGAGCCTGTGTGTTAACTTTTCTGTAAAGACTTCAACTGTCTAAAAGGCTGTTTGTAAAGATCCATTGATATGTATGAATGCTGCAGAAATCGCCATTTAAGAAGACAAGCATTTGACTGCAGGAACTAAATGAAGTGTAAGTTGGGATGAACACATCTGGAAGAAATACAAACAGAAATAAAGATAAATAGTTTTTTTAAGAAATGCTCGTGATGTAAACTGGCAACATTCTCCTATTCTCTTCCCTCCAAACTACCAGTTTTCTTTGTATAGACACCATTCCCATAAGAGTATATAAATGCCACAATTTAAAAATCATAGTGATCTTGGGCACTTTGTTCCTTTGCCTTATTTTAGGGGCTTAACCTAAAGGCTCAGGTTTCTTCACGTCTTGAGCAGGATCACAGTTACTCAAGTTCTTTCTCTCTGGGACACGGACTACTTATTCTAGGCATTGTTAGAACCTCACTTAGGCTTACCAGGTTTTGTATGTAATGGTTTCTTTGTGCCATGATTACTCTGCAATGATTAGCGCCTCACTGTTGGAAGCTTTCGTCACCTCTGGGGAATGGATAGCTCAATATAGGAGGCATAATGGCAGCCCTGGGTATGACTGCCGATACCTGATGCCAAGAACAAGAAAATCTGGAAACGCTGTGTTCACTAACGATTCCTGATAGCCAAGTAAATTGCAGCAATAGACAGTTGTCTTCTAGGAGATCAGAGTTCTGGGAGAATTGCAGACTGAGAGCAAGTGCTTCATAGGTCCTTTGCCCATGCAAGTTTACTTCCTTGTTTTTTTCCTCCCTTCTGCTGTTTCTGTGCTTCCTACTATCTTTGATTAATCCATCTTGGCTGATAATTGATAAAGAAGTAAAAGCAGAGTGAGAAACGAGTCTTGCTGGCATATAAGGACTTTGCCAATTGGTTTATTCATATATCATTTCTTGTTCAGCATTTGGACAGCAGCCAGACTCCTGCTGGGGGGTGGGCTGAGAAGCCTGTAGCTCTCCTGTTGGCGATGCCAGGTGCAGCGTGTGCTCCCAGCCCAAGCAGCAGAGGAATACTTCTGAGGTATGCCACCTTCTGCTCCCAGCAAGCAAGAACACACCGACCCGGATCCGGAACAGACAATAGAGCTGAAAGAACCATTGAACTTCCACATGCCGCAGGCCAGCTGAGGAGTAACAGTGGCTCCTCTGGCTGATAAAGCATTTCTAAGGGTACTTAGAGGACACAGTGTGCAGTGAGGTTGTGGTTACTCTGTTCAGCAGGTGAACAACACAGATGTATGTTTTTCTTTGTGACATTCCTATCATTTTTATTTATCTTCTTTTTACCCACTTGGGGGAATTGCAAGGGTGTTACTGAGAATGAAGACAGACTTAGTTGCTGTTGAAGGGTTGCATCCACATTCGGATGTTTCTTGTCAAAAAGTTGCACCAAAGTATAAATATGTGTGTGTCTGCAAAAGTGTGCGTATGCAATTAAGGAATAGTTTACAAACCACCCCAAAAGTTCAAATTTATGAAAGAGAATACTTTGTCTCTGAGTTAATAAGATTTATTAAGTATTATAGAGCCTTGAGTGTTGTATTACTCATAGTAACCTGATATTAGTGATAAAATTATCTCAGTTACAGATTTTAGTTCACCCTGAACTATCAGTATGTACTGTACAAAACTCTGCATGTAATACTCAACTGTGCGAGCAAGTTCACCATGGACAAGCCCCTGGCAACTGCAGGATATTGTAAAACAAGCATTTTCAGGTTCACATACTAGCTGTTTTTCACGTGCAATTGTTTTGCAAAGACAATGCTGATGAGAAGCACTTGTTGTTTACTCCTACTGTATCACATTCTGTAATGATAAATGTGTTTTGAACAAAACGATATTGGGTCCATAAAAAGAAATTACTCATGTGTAAATGGTAGTGGAAGCCCTGCCAAGGGAATAATGAGTCTCTAGGAGTGTACTCATTGGTATTCAAACAAGGAAAAATGCTGAAGGCAGTGGTGTCAGCTTAATTTTCTTCTCTGATCTAAACCTCAAACACTGGTGTAGTCTTTGTAGCTTGCAGAGAATACTCACAGATTAATTCCATAAGAACTTCATATATTGCTTCAGGGCAACATATTTCTTGAGTAAATTCTACTTCTGTAGTGTAAGACTCATCACTATTTATATTTTAATTTGGTATATTCATCCCAGCAAACGAATTGCTGAGATGATCAATAAGAAAACTCTATATGGGTGATCTCCTGACAAACTGCTCTCATGAGGCAAGTAGTTAAAAATACATGCAGATGAGGAGGGAAATTTCATCTTTATATCAAGGATATTTTCATGGAGTCCAGTTTTTCATGTCCATCTTCTCTGCCTTGCCAGGTTTTCAGATCAAACTGTGGGCTGTTGGATTTTTTTAGCTGTTCTTGTGTGGTTTAAAGAAAGGTCTGTTGTTCAGCTGCTATGTGAGAGAGAGGGAAGAAAGTTATGGCTGTTCTTATATATGTATGTCAAATGATTTGTAAAGCATTCTGCAGATTAACATGATGACAAAATCATCCAGGTATCAAAACTTTTACAGAATGAATTACTTGTGTGCTGGGTAGCTCATTATTCCAAGCAAATCTTTGTCTCTGTGCAGAAGGAGATGTTGACTAGTTGCGGTTGGTTTGGGAGGAGTGGGGATTTGTTTGAGGGAGAGAGTGTTTTGCTTTTTTTGGGAGGAAGGGCTTAACACAGCAGGAGCTACCTTCTCTGGAAATATTTTCCAGAGGGGTTATATTTTTAGATGCATTACTTGGTTTTTTTCTTTATTTATTTTTTTTATTTCTTCTTCACTTAGTCACCTACGAACTTGTAAAGATTGTTAAGCATCTGAAGTCCAAGATCACTTCCAAGCCTTTGGATGAAATAATAAACTTTTTCCCAAACATTCAAAACCCAGAAAAATATAGTACACTGCTGGTTTGTTTTTAAACAAGGATTTTATAGCCATATATAACAAGCACCTAGTTTGGTGTATGTTGGGGGTGGTAGTGGCGATGTTTCTTGTTTGTTTGGGTTTTTTAAGTTTACTCCTTAAAGCAAAAGCTCAAAAGCTATTCCAGCTGCCCAAAACTGGTTTTGAACTCTTGGTTAGTTTTCTGACAAACAACATTGCAGCCTGGATCGAAGCTCTAAAGAAAAAGCCCATCAACTATAATGGCAAGGCTCAATTGTACCTTATGCTGGCTGCCATGGAAACTTTCCTATGACAAGATGTTAGATGGCAGAGAAGCAGGGTGGAGAAAATAGTCTGACTCAGCCAGAAGCAAAATCCCACACTCAGGTGGAGCTGAGTGCTTGATTATAAGCTTAAGTGGTTGGTTTCTGATTAGAAAATCAAGTAGTAGGTGCAATAACTGAAGATATGAAATCTTATTAATGTCCTAAGTCCATGGCTGTGAAGTTGTCACTCTGTGTTTGAGAACCATTTCAGTTTGATACATGGGTAGTGTATAACACTGTTCCTTCAATGGAAAGCAAGTCCTGTTAATCTAAATATTTCTCAGAACTTGTCTGATTTTCCTTTAACACATATTTCTAACAAGTGGTCTGTGGAGAACTGGTGTGCTTGTGAACATTCAATAGTGGATCAGGGACAACAGTGTTTTATTCTAGAATGATTTTCATCCCTTTTTCCCCCTCTATTATATAACATTAAAATTATACTATTATAATTTTTAGCTGTTTCCATCATATTAGGGATCATATTATTAAGCTTTAGCCAACGTGCATTGAAAGGAGTTTTTAAAAAAGGGTTAGAAGGGCACTCTAGTAGGCTTTGATCGGAACACTGGTAATAGACATGACAACCCCTTCCTTTTAGCTAGCGAAATTATTAATTCAGGAAATGGTTCCCAATGAGAGAGTAGTCACATGGGAGAGGAAACATCACAACCCACCAAAGTGTATCACAACTGCTACTGAGCAGCTGAAGGTTACATCTCCTGCAGTGTGTTCTGTCATCTTACTTGCTCTTTGCTTTGACTAGTTTACAACTTGCATGAGTACTGGTTTTAGTACCTTTGCCATGATAGTATTTAAAATATTTCTGTTTTAATTACAAAATTCTTATGCTAGAACAACTTTTCAAATATTTTTAAAGATTAATGATACACTAAAATGGATTAGGAGAAAAATGGTATTTTGATAGTGAAGACAAATAAAAATATGCTCATTTTGTCTTATTCTTACAAAGTGGAAACAGCTTCTACTTGTATGAGGTTGTGTTTTCCCTTCTTTTTAATAAAGTTTTTTTAATGTCTTCTGCCTTGCCAAAACAAACCTAACAGATTAAAAATTAAACTAATTTGCATGAACATGACCAATGTCTTCCCAATTTACATAAGGAAATAACAAGGCCAGATTTCAAATAGTGTGTATATTTCTGCTCTTTTGATTAGTGTTGTTTTTTAACTATATTGGGTTTGCGTGGCAAGGTTTTGTTAGTGGGGAAGGGCTACAGGGGTGGCTTCTGTGAGAAGGTGCTAGAATATTCCCCCATGTCTGAAAGAGCCAATGTTAGCCAGCTGCAAGATGGCCACGCTGCTGACCAAGGCCAAACCCATCAGTGATGGTAGTAGCACTTCTCTGATAACACATTTAAGAAGGGAGGGGAAAAGCAGGTGGATGCACCCAAAGGAGACAGTGAACTTGTGGGAAGACCACACTGGAGTCCCCAGGCTCCTAGCAGGATTTGTAACCGTGTGGGGGACCCATACTGGAGCAGTCTGCTCCTGAAGAACTGCACCCTGTGGAAGGACTCATGTTGGAGAAGTTCATAGAATCATAGAATCATAGAATCGTCTAGGTTGGAAGAGACCCTTGGGATCATCGAGTCCAACCATCTACCCTACTCTACAAAGTCCTCCCCTACACCATATCCCTCAGCACTGCATTTAATCGTCTCTTAAACACATCCAGGGATGGTGACTCAACCACCTCCCTGGGCAGCCTATTCCAATGCCCGACCACTCTTTCTGTGAAGAATTCTTTCCTAATGTTCAGTCTAAACCTACCCTGTTGCAGCTTGAAGCCATTGCCTCTCGCTCTGTCATTAATTACCTGTGAGAAGAGACCAGCACCAACCTCTCTACAGTGTCCTTTCAAGTAGTTGTAGAGAGTGATGAGGTCTCCCCTCAGCCTCCTCTTCCTCATACTAAACAGCCCCAGCTCCTTCAGCCTCTCTTCATATGATTTATTTTCCATGCGCTTCACCAGTTTTGTTGCCCTCCTCTGCAGTTACTCCAGCACCTCGATATCTCTCTTGTATTGAGGTGCCCAAAACTGGACACAATACTCAAGGTGTGGCCTCACCAGTGCTGAGTACAGGGGCACAATCACCTCCCTGCTTCTGCTGGTCACATTATTTCTAATGCAAGCCAGGATGCCGTTGGCTTTCTTGGTCACCTGGGCACACTGCTGGCTCATATTCAGCTGCTTGTCAATTAGAACCCCCAGGTCCCTTTCTTCCAGGCAGCTTTCCAGCCACACTTCCCCAAGCCTGTAGCGCTGCATGGGGTTCTTGTGGCCCAAGTGCAGAACCTGGCACTTACCCTTGTTGAAACTCATACCATTGGTGTTGGCCCAATGATCCAATCTATCTAGGTCTCTCTGTAGCGCTTCCCTATCCTCCTGGAATCAACACTCCTGCTTATCTTGGTGTCATCTGCGAACTTGCTGATGATACGCCCTATGTCCTTGTCGAGATCATCAATAAAGACATTAAACAGGAATGGTCCTAACACTGAGCCCTGAGGGACACCACTTGTGACCGGCCGCCAGCTGGATTTAAATCCATTGACCACTACTCTTTGGGACCTTCCAGTCAGCCAGCGCTTGATCCAGCAGATCGTATGCTCATCCAGGCCATGTGAAGCCAGTTTTTCCACGAGATTTGTATGGGGGACAGTATCGAATGCTTTCCGAAAGTCCAGGTATACTATATCAACAACTTTTCCCTCATCCAATAATCTCGTTATCTTGTCATAGAAGGAGATCAGGTTCATCTGGCAGGACCTGCCTTCCATAAACCCATGCTGACTAGGCCTGATCCCCTGGTTGCCCATTATGTGGGTTTTGATGGCATTCAAGATGACCTGCTCCATGACCTTCCCTGGTATCGAGGTTAGACTGACTGTAGATGGGTGTTACATTTGCCACCCTCCAGTCCATTGGGACCTCCCCAGTTAGCCATGACTTCCTGTAAATGATGGAAAGCGGTCTGGCAAGCACGTCTGCCAACTCTTTCAGCACTCTTGGGTGCAGCCCATCCGGTCGCATAGATTTGTGTGCATCCAAGCGGCATAGCAGGTCACTGATCTCTTCCTCTTTAATCATGATGCCCTCAATCGTTCATAGACGATTGTCACCTATGGGAGGGACCCCACACTGGAGCAAGGGAAGAGTGTGAAGAATCTTTCCCCTGAGGAGGAAGGAGCAGCAGAAACAACGTGTGATGAACAGATTGCAACATCCATTCCCTGACCCCCTGTGCTGGTTGAGGGGAGGAGGTAGAGAATTCAGGAATGAAGTTGAGCCTGGGAAGAAGGGATGGGTGGGGGGAAGGCGGTTTTAAGATTTGATTTTGTTTCTCATTACTCTACTCTGATTTGATTGGTAATAAATTAAATTAATTTCCCCAAGTGGAGTCTAATTTGCCCATGACATTAATCGCTGAGTCATCTCCTTATCCCAACCCACGAGCTTTCATTGTATCTTCTTTCCCCTGTCCAGCTGAGGAGGGGAGCACTAGAGTAGCTTTGGTGGGTACCTGGCATCCAGCCAGGGTCAACCCACTACATTAACCCTTCCAAATCATGTCAAGGTGAACAGGAGGTTTTGATTTGCCAACTTTGTACTATTCATTTCTTAACAGAAAGGTGCTGTACTGAACCTAGAATAAATTTTCAAAATATTGGAAAAAAATCATCCAGACTATAAGACTTGGCCAAAAATTGCTAAGAGATATTTGTTTAACACATAGTTATTCAAAGCATATCAGCAGTGGTAAATGATGTGATGACATCCTCCATCCATTAGCCAAATTATTCATTCCCTTCCATGATAAACTAAAAATCTGTAACCCTATAAATGGATTACCAGGCCTCAAGCCATCAACACAGCACCTTTATTTGTATCTCATTCTTCACTAATGCTACTGGGGTGTTTTTTTTTATTTAATGAAACTGTGGTTGGCTGGCAGTGTAAAATAACAGGTGCGTGTCTCTCATTATTAAAATAATTCTTTCCTGCAATTAATTTTTTTTCCTTGCAGTGCTGTTGGCAAGTCATTTAGGTTGTAAAACTAGTACTTCTGCCAGAATGTTGCAAGTAACATGCACGCTGCTACCAAATGCTTTCCTTTCAAGCACTTGAATATAGTAGCTTTATACCTAAGAGTTTACATTCATCAATGAAAGGGAATTCCCCAGGGCTGCATTATCTTCTCTTTAGATGTACTGTTATGTTTCAGAAACACTAGACTGGACCAATTTGTATCAAATGCTTTTTTATGGCATAAAGGAAACATTAAAAACAAGGTATAAATCAGAGCTAAACCTAGTTTTGCATGAACCCTATTTGCCTTTGTGTGTTCATATTATAATGACTCGGGGGAAGACATACGTCCACAGTAGGAGCTACTCAGCTCACTAATGCCGTCTGAATTTGTGTACCAACATATTAATGGTAAGGTCACAAAGTTAATGATGTTTAAAACTGTATTGTAAAATTTGTCTCAGCAACCTCATAAAAAGTAGCAACTAATGAAGTACCTTTGATTTGTGGTAACACTAACCTTGTTTCTTCAGCAGCAAAGTGCTAAGTTCATAATTGTAGCTGGAACACTTCTTTGATTTGTATTTTATTTTTTCAGACTATAATTTTCACACCTATTTTAATGGGCCAAGGAGAACTTGTACACAGAGAAACAGCATCTATCCTTCCAAAAGTTTCAGTGCTGTAGGCAGTCCTCAGAGTTTTCACTGCAGCTCTGCACATAAAGCCTCATTTCACGTAAACACCTTTGCATCGTTAAATCTGATAATGCTATTGCAGTTTGCACTGTGTAAGAAAGAAAAACTTGGATTTCTAATTATAAAACTAGTGTTTTTATTTAGAATTCCTGTTACACTGAACTGGGATATGCATAACAGGAAGCATGAGTAGAGTTTAAGGATTTACTGTAAATCCAAATAATTTTAACAATTAAAAAATTTAGTTGTTAAAATTAATTAGACTTACAGTCCAATTTAAATTTTAAATATAAAAATTAAAATTAAATTTAACAATTCTAATAGCCCAAGCTGAATAACGAGTATGAAAAAATATCATGAATTATATGTTTTAAATTATTGTATTAAAATATATATAAATATATGTATACACCTGGTACCTATTCTTTTATTCTGATGTTATCACTCTTTAAATGTTCTCCTGGGCTATAAAGGTGAGCCCACAGTCTTCCCTGGGCAATATCAGGAAAAGGGAAGTTGAAACAAGCCCTTTGGTATCCTGAGGTTTTCACTAGGTGGACAAGGAGGATGCTTAAGGATGCTTAAGCATCACAGAAACGTGATGATGATGCTTTCTTCCTCCTGACTTTTGGGTTTCCTTAGAGCTCTTATTCTTCCCATCCCTGCTTGCTGCTTTTCCCCTGCTCCCAGGGAGGGGGTGAAAGCTGCCCTGCAGACCTCCAGTTTTTCTCAGGGGCTGTTTGCCAAGTGCGGACTGCCTGGGGCTGTCAGCCCCTTCCTTGGTGGCATTCACAGAGCTGGAGCTCAGACAGGCTGGATAATGGGCACTTGGCCACGGGGCACCAGGTAAACCCAGCTCAGTCCTGCTCAGGCCTAGGACAGCCAGAGCAGAGCAATTCAAAGCCTGTAACCTTGCAATAACTGTGGAATTGTATTTACTGGGTTGCATACTTTGTTTTGGAGAAGTGGCTAAAGGGTAAAGAGGTCTTGATACCAATACATTGATATATTAATTAATTTTTGTGTGTACGTGTATACATATTCATTTTGGGTGGTATGTAAATAACAAGATGGAGACAATGGATTTCAACAGTGAATGCATATTCCATCTTGTATAAAGCCAGTTGCAACTATCCAAGGATCAACTGCCAGGAAGCTATGAGGTTTCAGAGTAACAGCTCTCCTACCTTTAAATAAAGAAAGCCTTTCACTTAAAAAATGTTTTCTACTTATATGTCTCCTGCTAGGGATAGCTAGTCCTGTTCAAGGTCTCTTAGTTGTATCCATCGTGCTCTAATTCCACCCTTGTGCTATAAATCAGAAATCTCTCAGTTTGGAGCAACTCAGAAACTGGAAGGATGTATGCAAAGATTTCCTTTAAAAATAAAATAAAATTTAAAAACCCTTCCTAGAAAATAACAGTATTTGTAAGGATTTATGTGAAATCCTGTAATTTTTCTCTATTACAATTTAACTTGAAATCAATGAGTTATTGGTTGAATAAGGACTAAACAGTCTGGAAAGTAAAATTAATAACTATTTATAAACAGATTTTAATTTTCTTCTTTAGATTTATATCAGCAGCATTCCATCACACTTCACTCATGGATCTGCTAATGTAGGATTATTCTCATAAAGAGTTATGTCCATAATAAAAAGTGCATTCAGTAAACTGCCTTATTTATTTTTCCCCTCTTTTTCCTTTTTCTCTACCAATTCCATTTAAACTGTGGCAAAACTAAGCCCAAGAGTATACATAAATCCTTCTTGAAGCCTAATTAGTTCAGCTGTGATGTCTTTTTAATTTCTGGTAATAGCTACAAAATATGGTGCATATATCTGTATAAGAAAAGCACTTAGGACATGCCAAAACAGAGGCATATAGCTACATACAAACATGACCACAAATAGGGTCTTCTGAGTAACTCATCAAAATACTTTGGATTTCACAGCAGCAAAGCCTTCAGATAATTATCATCTTTCCTATGTTCTCCTTAAATCCAAAAAAATGGCTCACAGCCAGCAGCTCGGGTAGGATGGTGATGGCTTCAGAGGCAGAAGACAAGATCATCCCCCTCCAACTAAGGGCTGAACTCTGAAAACTAAAGGAATCTAAAGAATTGCTTATGGCATACAGAGGAAAATTCTCTCCAGAAATGCTATTGAAAAACATCTCTTGGATACAACTAGAGATTAGTGTAGAAAGAAATAGAAACATTCCATTCTGTTTCAAGGTAGAGGTACCTTTACTGGTTAGCAAAGTTAATAGAGGTAGAATAAATTTTTTTTTTTCTATGGCTGCACCCATTCATATAGGCATACAATTTAGTAAAGTTTGCAGCTGTGGTGTGGATTAATGGTTGAAAGTCTATTACATTTATCAGCGATTGCCAAGTCAATGCTAACATAAGCTGCATCAATCAGTTCAACTGAACCTTTGTTCTCTGTTCCAAACACATGAACCCTTATTGAAGGCTGCTTGCATATTTTTATTTTTTTTTAAATTCTACCTTCTTTTCTTCCCCACCTTCTCTCATTTAGCTCCTTATTAGTTCAAATGAAAACTTCTTCTCTTCAAATATGGCCTACGTAACTGTTCTGCACACCTTGTAGATGCTGTTCTCCTGTGGTGAGTCTATAAATCCCAGTTTCCCCCTGCTTGCAAGTGTTTTGGTTTACCTTGTGCATGTTCAAGGTGCATGACCAGGATATCTTTCTGATTAAACTGGACAGCTGCCAAGAGGCACTAAGACCACGGGACCAGACTCTAATTAGTCTGAAATGTTGCTGCTGGACCCCAGCTGTTTGACTTTTGCGTCCCCAGCATCAAAGCTGTTGTTATATAGATCTGGCCCAATTGGTCTGCACTTTATGCTGACATAGATGTATGCATTATTGTGTCTTCTTGGCTTCATCTTTTAAAAAAATCAACACCTTCCTATTGACATCTGTGCTGTTGTGCTAGCTTCCAATTTCTTGTAAAAGACTTCAAAAGATCAGATCAGCTCCCCCAAGTTGTATGGAGATGACTTTTGGCGACTTAATGATTCAGTAATGATGAATAAAGTATTTTGCTCAGACTTTTGTCTTGACTATACCCTTTTAAAATAAACTGTAACACTATTATCTTGGACCATATTCTGCTAGACCAGTTTCTACCTCAGTGTAGAACAGCTAAGCAAAGAGCTTGTAACTTCTATACCTTTCTAAGTAAAGAAATTAGACAAGAACACCGCAGTTTCTGTCATTACACTATACAATGAAGAATAGTGTATTGTATCATTTCATTGTACTATTACTAGTATCAACATTGTGCAGTCTTGAGAACTGATACTATCTGAAAAAATCCCAGCTCTTCACAGTTACATCATTTAAGCTGGTGCTTGTAATAAGGAAGATGAAAAAAATATTTGCAGTATGCCAGCTATCAGTGAAAAATGGAGAGTAATAAACTATCCAGGTCTAAATGCAGCAATAGATCAGAAAAACTATCTAACCATAACAGCTGCTGAAGATCTTAAAATGTCTTTTCTATTTAAACATAGCCCAAGGTTTGGTCTAAATGTACCTATGAATACATCTAAAAGAAAATGTCTATAAGAATCATATTCACTTTGACCTCAACAATCCATAATGCAGAACTTCTCTTTGTTGCACTCAGGAACTCCATAACTTTTCAATAAGAAGTTTGGGTGACTGATAAACTCTTTGCCTTAAGTCTTCATATGACTTAGTGCAGTCTCCAAAATAATGGCCTTTTTTTTTTTTTCCTAAGTTTTGCATTAAAAGGAAGGATCATTGTGTTAAAGGATATAGGAAAGAGACTTCTTAATTTATGTATTACATGAACTCATGTATAATGATAGTTCATAGCTTCAGGAGCTGCTGCTACACAGAACTTATCTGAATGATTTGGATGAGAGTTTTTTATTTGCTCTAGCTGTGGTACAATAAGTATAGTCAGCAGGGTATGTGAGCAGTCAGTTCCTGCAGTAAAATACATGTACTAGAAGATACATAAAACTGGTGATGTAAAATTTTGAGGAATATTACATTGCACAAGTGCTGAGGTGAAAAGCTGTCTTTATGGATCTGTTTTGGAGCTGGGCAAGCTTATAGCTGCATGAGTCACAAGGGTTTACTCTTACTTGGTTTTCTGAGAGGATTTGATTTCAACGGCAAAATTGCCATGCAGGAGCCAGGGTTTGGTATTAATGTATCTGAAAGAACATACACTTTTGGAGAGGGCAGATAGGTAGAAAAAAACTTTGCAGCGTCAAAGATAATATTTGATATGTGGGAACACAGTGAGATGATTGATTAGATTGCAAGGTTAATTCTTCTTGGTAGAAAGAACTAACCTGCATGAAATTGAAAATAATTATAATCTTGTTCAGCTACTAAAACCATGATGACTACATTTTTTTTAATCCTGTGATTGAAGTATGTCTCCTTTTCTTTTCAGTGTCATTACTAAAAATGCTTCCACCATTTTAAATGTATATGTACATTAGAAGTAAAATTTGTCTATTTTTGTTTCTGAATATTTGCAGACCAAGCTGATAAATTCATTATCATTTAGAGGTTATTAATAAGTATATAAAAATTTACAGTATCCTCATGATTTCCATTAAGAACATCTTAAATAAATGGAACAAACATTTTGGTTTTTTGTGTTTGTTGGGGTTTTTTTCCTTGTTTTCTAGTATCTAGTATCCAAAGAACTGTACCACGCAAAAAGATTGCTTGGTGTAGTTCCTTTGGGAACATGAAGATCTGAAATGAATCCTCAAGTTGAAATTCCATTCAGAAGTTATATTTTACATATCTCATGAAAATGATTTTAAGTATTTTTTCCTAGTTAGATAAAATTTTAGTTTGAATATACATATTTGTATAAAATGCTAATTAAAATGAGAAGCTTTTTTATGAATGAAGAAGATTTCTATATGCGAATTTTCCCTTCTGTGTCCACTTATATCATCTGATTGGAAAAACTGCACTGCAAACAACTGCGTAAACACATTTTCACTTTCTTCTTGTTTTTAAAGTCATACTTAAATCAGAGTTTACAGAACTCTGAAAGCTTGTTTGGTAAACTCCTGGCTGCATTAGGTTTATTTGAAAACTGTTGTTCACCTTAATATAATTAAGTTTTTCCATGGTTGAATTGCATTGCAGATTTCTCTTTGAGAACATAGGTGAATGATAGCAAAATGTTTTAATATCATGGGCAAAAAATGGCTGACAGAAAAGGTGGCAAAAGTAGTTTCTTATAGTTCAGGAATGAAAACCAGGAAGGTATATAAATGAGTCATAGTATTTATGGCATATTACAAAAATACAGACAAGCACAAAAATGTTTGATTCCATGATGATTTAAAAACAAAACCCCAACAAACAAAAATCCCCCAACACTACATGGAAAAGCAATTACAGTTAGTTTAGGATGTTCAAAAAAATATCTTATGTCTTCTGTATCTAGGTTTGCTACTAATGATTGTGTTACCTCACTGACTTTTTTTAAAGTTAATTTCCTTTCAAGTGTTGCACGCAGTCATGTCTGAACCTTTGTGGAGCTGTGGGGTTTTTTTTTGCTTTTGTTTGTTTTTTTTTTACTTCTCCATTTATTTTTTTATTTTTTAACTCATACAGCCATTGAATCTTGCATGTAACTATCCTTGTCTCTACAAGAATAATATATAGGTGGGCTACTATAAGAAATCTAACAGGTATTTTCTGATAGTTGTTTTCCAGATCTTGGAACTCTGTTATTCGATCTCTTAGCTCTGTCTTCACAGATAAGTAAGATATAAGACAGAGTAGTTTTCCAGAACTGTTGAAATACAGTTCTTGTTCTGCAAATGATTGGTTTTTTCCTACTCCAAAAGATCAGTGTTCTTTAACCTCAAAGATTTATTGTTTCTTTTTATTTTGTGAAAGAGATGATTAAACATCCAGTATCAGGATACCTTCATATTGACTGTATACTCTTTCTACTAAAAAGAAATGTATATAAAAATGTGGTGATTAGATATCATGAATAACCAAACTCCGATTCTACAACCAGTAAACTTCTTTGAGCCATGCTGCTTCCTTCCCATCTGCAGAAGCAATGTGTCCTTTTAAGACTTCAGTACTGTAAATAGACAGACAGACTAGAATGTTTTAGTGGCAAGCTCAAAGACTTCAAGACACAAAATTCACTAATTAAATCTATTTAAAGCATTTTGAATAGACTATTGTGATAATGCACTAGAAAAAAGAATGGAGATAGAGAGTTAAAGAAACAGTCAAGAAGAAAAATATAGCTGAAATCTCACTGAAAATAATTCTTACATTATCAGACTCATCTGTCATATTTCATAAGGTTTTTAAGAAATGTTGAATAGCATTCTGCAAATAGCACTTAAAATGATGCATTTCTCTATGGAGGCAAAAGTCTTTGGAAGTACTTATTCATGGGCATTTGGGGACTATGACTTGTCAGCATTTGTGAGTATTATCCAAGTAATAACCCTTCAAAGATATCCCAGCATTTCCAAGTTGGCAATGCTCAGCTTTATTGCAGACTAACATCACTCTTACAAGCATCTGAAACAGCTGTTAAACCATCAGTCTCTGCAAAAGAGCCATTACTTTAGTTCTGCTTCTGCATATGAGCTCTCAAATATTTTTTAGGATGATTGCTTAAGATCAGGTGACAATATGCAGCTCCTCAAACATCCAATATCTAAAATTTTGTTCATACTTGATGGCAATATGTTTAAGAACACTGAAACATATGTTTTTAGAGGCAAATCATCTAAATTGCTAAAATTCTAGATAGCAATATTTTAAATTGAAGAAAGATGAGAAGAGATGCCTTCTCATCATGTGTACCAGCCCTAAGGCTGGACTGCTGCTGGTATGGAAACAAGTTACAGATAAAATATTCTCTTGTTCACCCTATCAGCTCAATGTACAACTTCTGAATATGACTTATCATCACCATCAGACTTTATAGATACAAGGTTGTGTGAATATATAACTGTGGAGCAGCTAAGAAAATGATTGACAAGAATCAAAGTAAAGAGAAGATTCCATTCAATTTCTTGAGACTTGCATTGTCTGAGCCTGCTATGCTGGTGCTTTCTAACATCAACAACTGGCTTAATAAATATTTTTTTTAAAGTGATGAGGTAGAATCAAGAAAAATTGCTAACACCTGATATACTAAGGGGATTTTCTATATTTTTTTTCTCCCTTTCTCATCATTAGTTCATCAAGATATTAACAGTTATGAAAGTACATATGCTATGAACCAGTCATATTTAAGATGTCTTAATATTGATGTAATTAGACAAGAGAATGCCAGCCCTAGAGACTGATACTACATCAGTGCTGTAGAATGTGGAAAACAAAAGGATATGTGTAAATTTTGCGAGGAGGATTGTAAATACGCTCAAGTGACTCGCACATGGGGCATTGGAAAACGCATCTATCATGCTAATTGCTGTTTGGTCTTGAGCCTGTGAGCAGAACACCCGCACTGAGATAACATACGCCTGTGATGGGCCCAGGGACACCTTATCTTGCCACTTGAGCTTCCTGCCCTGTTGTTGGAGAAGATCAAAGCACAAGGGGGAGGACTATGCCTGCTGGAACTCTTGAAATACCAGCTAAGCAGGGAGGTAGGCCCCCCTTTGTTCCTTCTACTGCACATTTTGGCTGCTAAGGACTCTGGCTAAGGACTCTGGCTAACAAGGACTCTGGCTGGTTTTGTGGTCCCTGCATTCCCTGCTTGCGTGCCTCCAGTCGGGTGCTGCTTCAGAAACTCTCCAAGTTGTGAGGTATTGAGATTAAACTTGTTCTGTTCCTTTATTTGTGGTCTCCTGGTTGTTCCTGCGGCCTACCTGCATCGACTCACACACTATATAAGCAAAGCACTAGAAACTTCTCCTGCATGAGAGATTCCCTTCTTTAAAGTGGTGAGAATGGCTTTCAGTCAAGATTCTCCCATGACTTACAGGAAGTTATCTATCCTCCTCAGGCTGCAACTGAAAGTCAGCATCCTTGGGCACAGGATGTTCTCAGCCTTGTTTGTCCTCTGAACCCCGAGGAAATTAACTGTATACCAAGAAACGTGGAAAAGGAATACAAATACATCCACAAGTTATAGTAGTCGGAGCTGCTAGTAGCTCTCCATTGATTTTAGTCATGAGAGTTCTGGGTTTTTGACCTAAGGCACGTGGAGCTGTCGTATTCCTACAGATAAAAAAACACTTCAACTTTGGTTCTCCTTTTTTCTAACAGACTTCAGCTATAAGCGGTTTCACCCTTGAGAATGCATTTTGCAATAAGATGTTGTTGATTCTGGTACATTTTATATTACAGCAAACCTTTGATGTGTTTTAATTTTACAACTGGATTATCCAGTCTAATGCTCATGCCCCCAAATCAAATCTAGAATAATGCCATTCATGTCAGCTCGATATCTGTCATCAAAAATGTGTGTGTGTGTGCTTGTAGCAGCTGGCTTAAACACTAAACTCAAGCTCACACAATATTTTCTGAACAACTTGATTATTTTTCTTGAAGGTAGGAACAGTTAAATGGCTATCAGTGTGTTTAACCTTAGAAAAATAAATTGTGCATTCCGCAAAAATTTCATTAAACTTTTTTTTTAAGTTAATTGTATAAAAGAAGAATCTTCAGACACACTGGATCCAAGAAATAGAGATGTTTGACAAAATGCCTGGCTAGAGCACGCTACTACTTATTTCAGCTATACAAAGCACAACATGAAAAGACAACATAAACTATACTTGCTACTTTACAATAAATTAAAAAGCTTTCCTTTTACACTAAGTCTAGGGTAAAAGTGTATGCATTCAATATGAAAATGAAATTGAGTTTGTTTTCCTCAATTCAGTGAAAGTCTGCAATGCACTAATTGATCTCGTAAAGGATTGAAGCTTAGTTTCCCTTTGCATCTCTAAGATCTATGTAAAAGTCATTAGTTCTTAATTATGGAAAGACTGTAATGAATGTTTTATTTCTGTATTAAGTAGCACCATACAAATGTTTGCAAATGTCTTTTCAGCTGAGTGTATCTCAACTGGCATGATTTTGTATATATCTGTTCTTTTTGGTGATATAAAAACTGTATTTGCGCTTTGATTTTTTTTTTTTTTAGAATATTCTCTATGGTGCAATTGAATTGTTAGCATCCTCTCTCTTTAGAAGAATACGTCAGCTCTCAAGTGTCCAGTAGTTCTTTTTATCTGATGTGGACTCTTTAAAACCCACAAGCATGTCTAGGTTATCAGATTTGCTTTAAAATGCTGCCATTCATCTGTTCAGTATAATGCATTCTCAGTTGGGAGTTGCTATATTGGCTAAAGGCTATGCCACACTGCAGCTTAGAAAATGAGAAAAGAAAGGCAGCCAGGCTCAGGCTAACTATACCATTAACTTTCCTTCAGCCTGCAATATATCAACAGAGCATCAGACCTAATCATGTTTTTTATAGCTGCTCTACCACAGCAAATAATGATCAGAGATATTTATTCAGAAAGGAACACTGATTATTCCTTTCGAAATTTGCTGTTCTTTTAAACGTGATATGCAGTGATTGCCCATTAATCTTATCATGCATTTTTCTCTCTACTTTTAAAAAAATATTCACGCTTTGAATGCTAGAGGAAAAGGAAGAGGTGAAGTCTTTACCTGTAAATGGCAAGATAATGTACTTGACTAACCCCACTGAACATCTAACGTAAATGGTGTTATGTTGCTTTTCCTGCCAGTGAATATTGTACAGCCATGTATATTGATTAACTAGTGATGCAAACCAGCTCTTTTCTGTGTCCTATTGACTGGATCTATTTTGTACTTATAAATACCTAATTGGGTCTCAGGGCAGTAATGCTTTTAGTTTATAGGCAGTTTACTTTCATTCCATGTTGACAAGATTGGGTTTTAAATATCATGGGAGCACAAGATCCAAAGCTAATCACCTTAAGGAAAATCAGTCAAGCCTTAAGGAAAATTGGTTTTAGTCAGGGTCTCTGCAGAATGTTTTACTGGAAGGAAGGAGGATGTGTCAGTAATAGCAAAAATACCAGTCCACCATGGCATTTGTCTGTGTGTGACTTGTGAAAAGCATTGGGTAAATTCATTAAAAATTACAACAGTGGGCTGTAAATGAGTTTTACCTGGAACATCCTTTTTCATGGATTCCTGCCTAACAGAACTACATACTTAGATACTATCTGCAAAGTAGAGAATAGCTAGCAGAAGCTGAAATTTGTATTTTAGTTTAGATTTCTACTTTTTACTTTACTTCAGAAGGTAGGAAATCAACTGACTTGTTTAGAGTAAAATATAAGGCCTTTCCATTTTATTTTGTTAGAATATATGTGTGAATAACTATTAGTTACTGTCATTTCTATAAAATAGATCAACAAGCAATAGTCTAATTTCTTGCTTTTCAAATGTGTACCTACCTGTTCTGTAATTAATTGCTTGAAAGCTTGTATGAAACTAGGTACATAGTCAGTTGTGATATATTTCAGTTGATTGCAGGTGTAAAGGGCATTATTTAAGGCATGGTCTCTCATCTCCTGAAACAAAAATAAAAACAAAGAAACAAAACCAAACACCCTGTGGCCACCAGCCTGCAAGGTAGTTGTTCCCCAAGCAGCTCCCATGCTACTGTGTGTAACAGCAGTGGAGGACACAGGAATTCTATGGATATGGGGAAAGGCTGCTGAGCACCAACATGAGTCAACCTCCAGCTACTGCTGCTTCATGGTATGAAGGCTGCAGCCGGCTCCTGAGGCAGTGTCTTGATGCTGCTGGCCAACCTGGCCACAGCTACGAAAAGCACTACAGCACTTCTTCCGTTTTCACTTGGGTGACAGAAAGTCACATTACAGTATCTCACAGGGCTCTCATGAGAATCAGTACTTAGGGGTGCTAACAGAACATGTAGAACAAATTACAGAGGTGCCACAATTATGCACAAACACCCCATGCTTGTTCTGTAATTCATTCCCCTTTTCTGTATTTGGGGTGTAAGAAGAAAAAGCAAGGAACTAATCTCACCAAGCTTCAGTCTCGATAGAGCAAGCTAATAGAGATAATTGTTTGCATAAGAGCATGGCTAGAGAATACTGACACGCTGCTAACAGATAAACACTTCCCCCCATCAGCTCCTACTCTCCTTGATTTTTAGTGCACACTTTAATACTGCAGACCTTAACCTCTTCTGTTCTGCTGGTGTGATGACTTCTTTTGGTTATGATTCCCAGGCATGCCTGGTCTCTGCTACATAGCCCATCTACAACTATTAATTTTGTGCTGATAACTCCTGACCATGTGTATGTTTTGAACCGTTTTGACTCTACTGATTACACTTTTTCTCTGTTTGTACAGATGAAAAAGTTCAAAGAGACCTCATATCTTCCTAGAGCTGAACAGCTTCTCTCAACTGAAATATTTTGTTTCCTTTCAGCAGCTGTGAACTTGGTAGTATTTCTCATCCTTCCATTTTCATGCTGCCAGAGTGTGTTACAAGGAAATTAGAGAGGAGCTGCGAAGGGCCAGCTGTTGAATGTTTAAAAAATAATGGTATGAGGAAGCTGCAGGAAAATGCCAGATTTTAAAAAGCGAGTAGAGATGTCAAAGTGATAGTGAATGTCTGACTCTTGGCACAGAATGGATAGTTGCAGCTCAGGAGTCAGATCTTAGTCCCTTTTATGCTCTTCCTCACAATCAGAAACAAGGCATGATTCAGGCAGGAAACCTCCAAGGACCTGTACGTCCAAATTCGTCCATTTTTTCCTTGATACCTCTGCAGAACTGGGAGCCATGTAATTAAGGGTGCAAAAGTTTCCACCTTAACAACAGCTTCAAAAATCCCAGCATTCTCTGTTTGCACTGTTTCCCCCAACCCTGACCAATTCCCAAGAACACATGGACCTAAGACTCTATTTATTTACTGGAGGAGATCTAATAACACTTCCAAGCTGTTTCCCAAGATAGATAGGAAATGAGACTGGGATGGGGGAATAGGGGAAATATGGACATCAATACGGTTTGTGACATATTGAAGTGAAGGTATCTTCTGTTCCTGTGCATTTTTTTTGTGATAGTCACTGTCCTGAAGATCTTTATTATCTTTCTGCTCAGCACCTGCTCATCTTATTCTTAGCCGGGGGCTCTCAGTGCTACTGGAATGAAAATAATAAATACCTGCTTTACTGTGTATTCCCACTGAGCTTCCTCTGTGAGATTACTTGCAGTAGCCAGCACCGCAGCTATGTGTTTGGAGATTTGATCTTTAATAATTTGCCTGAATCTGCCCACTGTGCAGCTGGAACACATGCTGATCTGAAGGGGACTTTTGCTGGAGACCCAAGAAAAGTAATGTAAGCAAAAAAGGGGAATCAAAACCATGTCTGTATTTGTTGCATGCATTATGTAAAGTCCATATCTCAAATCTCCACAGAACTTCTTGTTTCAAAGAAACTCTGATTCTAAACTGAATTCTATCTTCTCACTCCAATGTATTCACTTTTAAAGCTACTAAAACTTCTAAATGGAAGTGAAAAACCTATATACGAAATTAGATCTCTCTAGGTGTTTAAACAGTTGGCTCTTTTTATTTATTGTATTAAACTATGCTTAAAGAAAAAATGTTTTATTCATGCAGATCACTTATGCATTACCATATATTTCAAATAAATATTGAATGTTTAATTTCCTCAATATAGAATGTAAATCATGCTGGAAACCTTTTCCTGAAAGCAATTAGATAGTTATTAAAAAGCTTAAAGACGGAAACAAAACATCTAGTTGATAGTTTATTTTTAACGGCTTGCTCAAAGTAGTATTTTGCTAAGCTTAATAACAAACATTGTTGCATCTTTATCTCCTCTATATAGCCTCTAGTAAAAATGTGTTTTAAAAATGTCTGCTGAGAAGATCTTGAGAAAAGAACTTTTTTGTACTTTACATATATGCAAATGTATCCTTTTGTACATGTGGGAATAGATAGCTAGGAAGTAGGTAATTACAGTAATGAGAAATCACACAGAACAGTACATATATATTTTCTGTATGATTCTTTGACTTGTCAGAATAACCTTGTAGCTCATTCACATTAAGAGTTTTCATTATACAAGAGATACCTAAAGGGTTTCAGTGGCATGCACTATTATCTTCTAATAAAACTGGAGTCAATACTGCATATACAGACTGTATCTTATCAGACAGACGAGCAGGGAGTAAAAGATATTGATTTGAAGAAATGCTTGAAGGAGTGACATTTGCAACACAATGACGTGTTTAATGAGAAGGCTTACGACTTGCCATAAAAAGCTTAACCATATCCTTATGTTACTTAGGCATTATTGTTCAAAATAAGTTAGATTAAATGATTTATTAACTACCTTTAAATATCTTTAAAGAAAATATTTTTTTCTGTACTACTTATGTACGATTATAGTCAATATGCTTAATAAGTGTTTCTTATTGCTAAAGATGTTTCGTCTTTAGTAGCAGATTTTAAAGAAAAGATTCCACAACAGTCTTGCCATATTTTAACAGTGACAAAAAACTACAATTTCAAAGGGAGAAAATGTACCTCTAAATCCACTCTATACGATGCATTAGGAGTTTAGTGATCCTGAGAAAGATAGGCTTGCTAACTTCACAGTTCTTAAACTTGATCATTACTCCTACAATAGTGGGTAAATTTAAGAAAGTGCCGAGGAACTGAATTGTAAGAGGTATAATCTCTGCTCAGTGGCCAAGTCAACATGGGAGCCCTACTTTTTTTGCGTAAAGTCTAATTACTGGTGGAAATGAAGCGAGCATTAGTCTTCGAATCAGCATAACTGAAAGCAAACTCCTCTTCCCTGGCACACGTACTACTGACGGAAAACACATTCAAACCCTATCCTTAATTAAATTTCCATGTGGCCAAGTGTTCTTTAAAGATCCTTACATTTCCCTTTGGAGAATCTGCATTATGAAACTTTCATGTAGCATTGGATTTGCTATATGAGGTGCGGTTGTCATCGGTACATTTCCTGTGCTTTATAAGGGTAGGATGTTGCAGAAGTGTAAGACCAACAAAAGATGTTCAAAAAATCAGGTTTTAATGGTGTCACCAAAAAAAAAAAGATAGAATGATAAAAACTAATAGGGATCTTATACCGCAAACACTTTGGCAGACATAACTTTTTCCAGATTCAAGATGTCATTTGGGAACTATTAATGCACATGCTGTGTGCGGTCGACATGTTGAAGGAGAAGGATGTCATCCAGAGGGACTTGGACAGGCTTGAGAGGTGGGCCCATGCGAATCAAATGAAATTCAACAAGGCCATGTGCAAGGTCCTACACACGGGTCGGGGCAATTCCAAGCACAAAGATAGGTGGGGCAGAGAGCAGCCCTGATGAGAAGGACTTGGGAGGACAACATGCGCCAGCAATGTCTGCTTGCAGCCCCGAAAGCGAATCGCATCCTGGGCTGAATCAAAAGGACCATGGCCAGCACGTCAAGGGAGGTGATTCTGCCCCTCTACTCCGGTCTTGTGAGACCCCACCTGGAGTACTGCTTCCAGCTCTGTGGCCCCCAACATAAGAAGGACATAGACCTATTGGAACGGGTCCAAAGGAGGGCCACAGACATGAACAGAGGGCTGGAGCTCCTCTCCTATGAGGACAGGCTGAGAGAGCTGGGGCTGTTCTGCCTGGAGAAGAGAAGGCTCTCTGCTCTTTTAGCAGCCTTCCAGTAGGGTCTACAGTAAAGGTTTTATCTTTATCTCTTTATTAGGGACTGTAGCAATAGAATGAGAGGTAACGGTTTTAAATAGAAAGAGGGTAGATTTAGATTAGATATTATGAGCACTGGAACAGGTTGTAGATGCCCCATCCCTGGAAGTGTTCAAGGCCAGGCCGAATGGGGCTTTGAGCAACCTGGTCTAGTGGCAGAGTGCTTGGAACTAAATGATCTTTAAGCTCCCTTCCAACTCTAACCATTCTATGATTCTATGAGTAATGATACAAAATGCATCAACCACTCACCTAAAAGGTGAGGACACTCAGTGCCAGGTCAATGTCTTGATCCAAAGACAGGTCTTCAAGTGACAGAGCCACTTCTCTGGAGAAAACCACGTAAAAGGGGATTTATAGTCTGGTCAGGTCTGAACTGTGGTCATCTGTTGGTCGTGGCCATGTAGCTTTCATTTTAAGGAGTCTCCAAGGCAGCCTCATTGGCTGAGATGGTGTTTAGGGCTCAGGTATCTGGGATACATGGCTGGCGGTTGTTTGCCTAGGTGACTGGCAGCTCATGAGCTTCCTGCCAAATGAGCTGTCAGGCCCCTGGGCCACATGTTAGACCCGCAGGGAGGGGAGGGAGTGTGTGTGCTTCTCCCACATGGGAATACAGGAATGGGGAAAAGAGAAACTGGATCTGTTTCGGCGCTTCATTTCCTTCTTCTGGGAAGCTATGTGTTTTTCAGGCTCTGCTTTCAAAACACAAATTTCCAAAAATTAATGATAGGTTCCTATGACTAATGCTGCATAAAGCCAGAGCTCTGTTATTGCTGCTAACTTTGCTGAGAACAAAAAAGTAATAGTGTGTTAAAAACACAAAATTGAAAAAAAAAAAAAGCTCTGTTTTATTTCAGTAAGTCTGCTGTTTAAGAGAAACACTTTTTAAGAGAAACATTTTTTTAGCCATTGCTGAAGGCTTCTAATGCTATCAACTTGACTGTGGGGCCACAATACGTTTTTCATTTAGTAAACATTTTACCAAGCCAACAGAACTATAAATTATGAATAAACCTTTAATGAAAATACATGAATAGGTAATACCAGCTACAATCGCACATTATTTGCAGTAGTAGATATTGCCTAGTATTATATTTAAATTACGCAGTTCAGAATAATTTGGTATATCTCAAGTGATAAATTATATTGTTCTGTGCCACCTTAATTATATCTTTTGACATGAAAGAAGCTATCTGAATGCTTTGCTAATTAATCTTGTCACTCTTGACCCAGAAACATACTGTGTGTGGGTTGTTTCAAATTGCTGTGGTTAAAAATACTAAATATATAATTTGATTAATATTTATATTAAGAGTACTGTAAATCCATCCTGCTGGGAAGAAAGGTTTGAAAGCTGATTATTTCTACACCATTGTGCAAAAAGTATGGATGCAGCATTTTTTTACTTCATTTATAAGGGTATTTACTTTATTGTTGCCTACACTTTCTATTGCACTGACCGGTCATTGTTTTTCTCCTAAGATGATCTGGCAGTTTTGCATGGTGCAAACATTTGTTCATGCCAGTATATCACATCTCTTCTCATAAATCAGCAGCTATACAGCAACTCTTCCTTCCAATATCCCATTTTTTAAAAAAATGTAGTTAAGGTAGGATCTCCTTAAAGAGGTGATACATTTCCAAATGAAGAAGCTAAAATCTAGGCATTTGAGACATAAAACAAAAGCTATATCCTTTCCCAAGCTCAGTAGAGAAAGTAAATGGGAAAGCATCTTCAACTTTAAGCACTCATTATACTGTCAATAGATCTAACCATTTTTAACACCTTAGTTCCATAAAACAAAAAGATTGTACTTAAAGTATTCAGGGCTCCCTTAGCTATGAATTATCCCCCAAGAACCTCTGCATATCAAGCAGATCCTTGCTGCTTTTCTCTCCTTAATGTTTATTCTTTCACTAAGATCAATATCTTTTCCAGTGTCATAAGGATTCGTTTGTGCGTTCTTGCAATATATATAACTGCACATCTAAATGTAAATGCACTGTTAGAAATGGCTTCCTTGCCAGAATAGGGGATTTTAAGATTCCTCAGACAAGTTCTAGGGAAAATGGTGATTCAGGCCATTTAAATGTGTCTTTCCTTGCTACACAGTGGTATCTGTGCTCCACTGCAATGCAGGCAACTCCAAAATCATTTAGTATATGACAGCACAATATATTGAAGATATTTCTGGCTAATATCTTTGCTGTTCTCTATTGTCAACATTCAAAACTATTATTTTTTTTCATTTTACACATGCTGCAGAGACTATCTAACTTAAAATTATCTTGCTTTGGAAATAAGTGGAGAAGAGATTTTAATTTGTCTGTGGAAATATTCAAAACTTTTTATCGCAGTCTAAGATCTTGCTGTAGAAAATCAGAAAAATCAGTAGATAATGTGGAATTATATTCAACCCCTATATACCTCGTTACAAAACCTAGTTAACAGATTGGTGTGTCCTACATTCATCTTCCTACTTTTGCTCTTTCTCTGCTTAACAGAGGTACTAACACCTCCAAGTGTTTGAGTGAGAAACATTTTCAAATGCGAAGACAGCAAAATTGTTCCTGTTGTCCTTGAGACAGCTGTTGTGGTGGCATCTATTTGGCCATTAGCAGACTAGGTCAACTAGAATTAATGATATAAAAGTCTTCTCATATTTTTATTTATGTGTCAGTATGGTCTTTTTTCTGAGAAACTCCTTTGGGCATATAACAGAAGGAAACAGGGGATGTTGTAGAAAACACCTAGGACTGTGCGGTCTCCTTGACAACTTGGAAGGAATTTGAAGCAGTATAATGGCAGTCTGCACTGTTTGGAGAAATCTTCCCAGTTCACCTGTTCTATTCATCTGGAATTTATATACCAGATAAATGCCAAGATCTGAAAGATTACTGTATCGCAATATTAAACTCTCAAAATAGGATCCGGAGTTTTCAATATGAAGATATTAACTTCTTTAGTCTTAGGGCCAGTATTATTCAACTCTTCTTAGTAAACTTATGAGGTTCTCTCCCAGCTGTGAGATGCCTGTGCATTGAATTGTGTCAGTTGTAACTGTTCCTCCTGGAGTTTGATCTTGCCTTTCTATATACAAATGTGTTAAAAATCTATATTGTGATTTGAAAAAAGGTATGGACAATCTGGGGTTTAGCACCGTTTCTGCAGTGTAGTAAGTGTAGTAAAGACAGGAAATGGCTGGTAAACTTGTGCTATCAGTTCTCTAAGGCATTGCCTTTACACTTTTTTCTCCCTTGGGTGGCAGTAGTTTTTCAAAAGACTTCAGTATTGATTAGCAATGCTAGGTTCATATTAGACCAGAGGAAAAAGATTGCAAAGAGAAGATAAATAATCTTGAAAAACAGATATGTGAGAAGAGTCTTAAATGGAAGTTGCAACCATTTTGAAGGATGTCCAGAAATTTTGGTCAAATCCTGTAGCACTCCTAGAACCTAAGGGCATCTCTTGCTGTCTTTCATCCCTGTTAGAATATCTCTCAAGGTCAGGGTGATGATGAAGGTCAAGAGTTTTATGATGATTACCAAGGCTCTACTAGTAGTGATTCAGATGTGACAAGAATGTCTAAATTTTAGACTGCCTACTTTTATCAAGTAAGTGCTGAAAAGAAGAAAACTTTCTCATTCCCCCTTTTGCCTGCCTATTAGATCTACTTCCATGTATTTCAATTTTATGATCAATGAACACAAAAGATCAGTAGACACTTGTATTTTGAACTACTGGTGGGTTTTTTTTCCATTCCACTTTTAAAGTTTGACTTCAGAGAAGAAAAGGAGAGAATTACTGGTAAGCTTAGCAGAACCTGTGATATCATAGACAATGAGGCTTCTTCACAAGCTTTATACCACATCATGGAGCTATACAGACTGTACAACACATATGGGCATGGGTTTTTTCCACCACTTACTTAACTAGACGAGCTAGGTAGTGGGAGGGAATCGTGGCTCCAGGGTTCAGAGTGTACCTTCTGTTTCAGAAAGTAATGTATGAACATACAGAAAAGGTAATGAGGAAGCTGTGACTTTACTTGAAGTAGTCGGCCTCTACACAAAAAATGAAGAGGCTGTGGGGGGAGTACTGCTTTGGAAATGGCCATAATATGTACAGTAGTAATCAAAAGAAAGCAACAACAGTTCTGTCTGTGTGTAGAGTGAATAATTTCCTAATTCACATTTTTGTTCTTTGCATCTCTTGCTTTTCTCTTGTGTACTCGATAAGAGCTGATCCCAGGTGTGTTCATTGTTGATTAAGACAATGAGCTTGTAAAAGATTATTGTATTTGCATTTCAATAGTTGCATCTTAAATGTTTCTTTTGAAGTAAACTTAAAGTTAACAGATGACTGTGGATATATTACTAAGAAGTGCAAGGGATGCACAAGAAGTCCTGTATTTTTTGTGTTTTAATTTTCTAGAACCTGTTTAAATTCCATGCATAAACTGTCAGAAGCATACACCATAGGCTCTTAATTAAGGATTGACTTCTGCAAATTTGTCGTGTATCTCCAGAGATCCCTTCCAACCCCATGTGATTCTGTGATTCTGTGAAATTGTTAGCTGGAAGCCATAGCATATCTCTTCCTAGAACAAGACAAAAAGATGTTCCAAATCAAGCAAAAAAACCATCTTCACTCAAGAGCTGGGGGTCTTTAGCCTGGCGAAGAGAAGGCTGAGGGGAGACCTTATCTACGTTTACAAGTATCTAAAGGGTGGGTTGACGGATAATGGAGCCAGACTCTTTTCAGTGGTTTCCAGTGACAGGACGAGGGGCAACAGGCACAAGCTGGAACATAGGAAGTTTCATTCAAATGCAAAGAAAAACTTCTTTATGGTGAGAGTGACAGAGCACTGGAACAGGCTGCCGAGAGAGGTCATGGAATCCCTTTCTCTGGAGATTTTCAAGACCTGCCTTGATGCAGTCCTGAGTAATGTGCTCTGGGCAATCCTGCTTTAGCAGGGGAGTTGAACTAGATGATCTCTAGAGGTCCCTTCCAACTCCAACAATTCCATGATTTCGTGATTCCGTGAAGAGTCAATGTTAAAGTGACATTTTTGTCAAGGGGTGCCAAGGATGTCATGAAACCCAGAAGACAGGCCAGAAATGGGTCAGGTTTTGCCTTCCTTTCTCTTACCAACACTGAGAACATGTGGAGGAAGGGAAAATCTAATGCTCCAGAAAAAAGTAAGTGATAAAATACTGAAAATTTCCTTCAAGATACCAGAAATGTTAACTATATTAAGGGTATGTCAATAGACTATCCTGGAAGCCTGGTCATCTACATTTATTATAGACCAAAATCGTTTAGTTATTCTGCCTTAGCACAATTTTATTAGGAACAGTGGGCATCCTCATAATTAAATGCTTTGTTGTCTGTGCTGTTCTTAAGTGTGCAATGACATCTTCTTGGTATAGTTCCCCATTACAACTTAGATTTTGTTAGCTAAAAAAAAATTAAAACAATCAAATTCCCAGTTGGAATAGAGCAGTCAAATAGAATGCAGTTCTGTGTAAGTTATGTGTAAGCTAATTTTCTGGCATTAGAAGGTCCACAAAATATACTTTGTCAATCGATTTGAGTTCATCAATGTTTTTACTTCTTAAAGGAAAAAATTATTCCTTTCTTGATGTTCAACAAAAATAATTTAAAAAAGGAAAAAAAGGTAATAAATCCATACTTGTAACCAAGGAAAAATCTGATTGTGTTTTATGGATATGATCTGGTCTTCATTCTTTCTTTCCTTATGAAAATAGTCTCTTAACAGAAATTGATTTTTTTGTAGCCTCATTTGTTTAATTAATGATGCTATGTATGCTATTGAACGGTATAATACAGTTTTAATTGGAATCATTGTCTGTGGCATGATACAGTCTTTTAGTGCCAATAGTGTCACTTTTTTCTATTAAAAAAAAATGGTCAGAATTTTTCTTAGGGTAGAGACTCAATAAGTAGAAAGTGCATTCTATAGAAGGTATTATTTATCTTAAATGTTTATTACCTTTTATCTGTCACTCCCAGTTTCTCCATCTGTTTTCTCCCCTCAAACACACAAATACTCTCTGTTCACCATATAATTTGGTTTTCATCTTGTTTTTCACAGTTTCTCAAAAATAGGTAGCAGTAAAACTTTCAAAGTCAGAGCATCAGATCCAGTCCTGTCATAACTTTGGTTATGACATAAATCAAACAGAAATCTAGATCCATAGTATTTGATCTGACAGCAGGTTAGACAATATCATCCATCCCTGATCTGTGGCCACATTAAGAAGTCAACATTTCTTAAAAGTTACAGAGTATCAGCTCTTTCTTTCTTTGTGATAAATCAGATGTTCACAAATCAGGATGGATATAGAAAAGACTGTCTCCAAAACATAAGATAAGGGCTGAAATAGAACTCAGATTTTGAGAAGGGTTTTTTTCTTTTACTAAAACAGAAGGTAACCTGGTGTTCTTGGTAATAATAAGCAAGGATTATGTGGCTTCAGGCTTTTCACATGCTGTAATATTAAAAAAAAAATCAGTGGTACAAGCAGGACTTACTAAACAAAATTTCCATCTCATGGCAAATTTAAACAGTTTCACTTTTGCTATAAATGAAGTTAGTTTGCATTTTCAGAACCTTTAGAAAGAAAACAACTTCTGTATATCAATGCAAACATCAAAATAATCAAATTTCATTTCTCTATGATACATAAACTGTTATTGAGTTAACCAAAATTGTTAATAAAATATTCTGTTTCAACATGTGTCCCATGTATGATATACTAGATATGCTAATATTATTCTTAGTTGATTTCACTGAAAAATGTGGTTTCTAAGAGAAAATTTCTTGCTCAAATATTTCCAGCAGTTCAAAGACAGTATTATATATACTGTCAAGACAGCATTTGGGATACTACATTCTGATTTTTTCATTTCTGTAATCTTTAGTTATTGACATAGTTAATACTGATTCATATGAAGTGGAAAGTGTCTTTTATTTGGACACTTACACTAACTTTAAAATAGTTACACAGTCTTGAAAACATTACAAATTATAATATAATGCAATGAAATCTCAATAAAATAGAATTCTATAACTATATGGAAGCATCCAAAAAATTCATAGAGTTGATGACCACAGTTTATAAACATGACATAATTATCTTTAGAAAAATAAGTATTTTTATTATAGAGTTAGCTAAATTGTCTACAGCTTTATCAGGGTTTCAATAAATAGATACTCTAATGAAAAATTGCATTAAGCGTCTTTTTCTCTTTTCAGGCATCCCTAAAGTTTCTGTTATAAACATGTATAACATTTCAATCTACATTTATCCCAATAGACTTTGAGTACTAGTTTCACTATTTAATGTGAAAAAGCTAATTCACATTAACAGCACATTAATCTATATGGTTAACACTTGTCTTTGGTAATAATTGCTGTTTAGTTTATAAAACATTCATTAAATGTCTTACTAAATTCCATAAAGATCATAATAGGCATTTAATGGATGCTTTTTAAAGTGAAGTAGAAATTACTTTAGATTATAAGTAACTGTAGGTTTATAAAGCCATCATTATATGTCTATTAAGACCATTTTACTTAAGTGTTCCATAATTAGAGAAGAGCCAGAATTTTAATTGCACATTTGCAAACTGCTAACTAGGACTTCTGAAACAAGCTCTCCTTTTATCCTAGCCACTGTAGAGAAAGTTAAGACTTTCTGCAGGTTTAATTTCTGAAAGTTTTGGGTTTTTTTTAATTTGTAAGTAATGTCCTACTATATTATAATCAATGCTATGGGTCAGAAATAAGAAGGTACCTAATGTACTAATAGTTCCTTGAAATTATTTCTAATAATTGAGAAAAGAATTATAAGATTAATTATTGTTTGTTAACTGTTAAAATGAAATCTGAATGGGGACTGTTTGGCCCAAAGTATTGACAAGGGGATGCAGAGTACTTTTACTGGATAATTAGCTGAAATTAGACAAGAATAACAATTTTGCCCAAACTAGCTCTTTTGGCTGAAGTCTACCTCCTACATAACTTCCCAAATCATAAAAATATATTGTCATTAGTTCTATTGTATTCAGTATCATTGGAGATGCTAAATAGCTTTTTCTTTTAATCATGGAGAACATAAAGTGTGTTCAGCTCCTAGATATACTCCAGTGTTGAAACAGTGTTTTTGAGGATGCTAACATTGTCCAAGTCCATTCTGGTTTGTTCTTAATTCATAACAGATGAAAATCTGAATTTAAAATATTATTCCATCTTTGTATAAAAAGAGATTTTTCACCTGAAGTCTTTATTTTAAAAAAAAAAAAAATTATCTTGGACTTTGTCTTGACTTCCATGTAAACACAAAACAGGCCTTCCACAGCCAAGGAAATATGTACAAAGCCCATTGGTGTCTCATTCTTTTCAGAAACATAACTTTGACCTTGGTGATACATCAGATTATATTTCCAGGATGGGCATGTGGATTCAGAAAGAGAGAAGATCTTGGTGTGGTATGGTCTCCAATGTAAAACACTACATGACCTGCTGCTTTTTATATTGTTTTGAATTTCCCAACTGTTTATTGATGTTCATATTTTCTTTTCAATGTGGGCTGAAAGCAGAGGCACAAGTGTTTGCATTTAAGTATCAGAATTTCAGAAATGTAAAAATGACAGAAAGTTAACCCTCATCTCACACCCATCACTGCTCCCTGTTCCATTGCATCCATATCCTTTCCATTACGCTCAGTTCGAGGCTGAGGGTACATTTTCTCTGTTCAGTTCTGTTATGCTTTGCTTTTAAGTCTTGCATCAAATACATTATGTTAGTGCTTATGGCCCCCAAGAGTTAATTAAATGATGTGACTAACATTCATGAAGGCCATTTTCTATTAAAATCCTTCTCAAAATTTGTTGAATTTAATAGGTCTTTCCCACAAATACATTTAACTTGCTAGCAATTTTATAGAGTATACAAGCATTATACATGGATAACTCTATGCTTTTCTAATATGAAGTTCATCTAATATTGCATAGGCTGGGGAAAAGACAGTTAGGTCCTTCTTTTCTAAAAAACTTAGAACTTGAGACTAACAGTATAAGGAACTAGAAAAAGAGAGTGGTATATAAGAAGACAAAATGGCAACTGGTTAATGACTTAAGACTTAATGACTTAATTAAGAAATAATGGAGAAATAAACATATGCAAAATTACCTGATACTAGGAGAAGAGGAAGACAACACCAGAAGATGAACCAACAAGGAGAAAATAGGGAAGAAAAAAAAGCAGTAATACATGAAGTCCATATAAAAACCAAACCAAAACAAAACAAAAACCAAACAAACAAACAAACAAAGCAGGAGCTGGAGAAACCAGTTGGACATTTTGTCAGGTGGCTGCACTGGAACATATTTAACAGCAAGCCTGGCAAAGAAAGCAGCCAGACTAGGTTAAATCCTCCACATTGAAATAACATTGTCAGCTGACAGTTGCACTTTGGGCAGAGCATAATTTGCCCTGAGAAGCACTGCAAGGGAATCATTGTATTCTAGTAGAGGAACTGGTATTATACTCTCCTATGAGGTCATCTATTGCTACAAAAAAGCATCTATAAATGACTTTAATTTTTCTACTTTAAACATTACAAAGTCTGCGCCTGCTGAAGCTGGCATTCAAAAGGAAAATGCTCACAGGCACCGTCTGTCTTGCTAGGATAAAGCTTTGAGTCTGAGTTGCTTTTTCCTTTGTGCTCAGAACAATTTAGAATTTTGTATTATCTTATATATCAGACTTCTGTATTTCAAGTACGTTCCTCCAATAGCTGAGTTCTTAGGTTTGGTTTGAATAATAACTATAGAAGAAAGCCCTTTGTTTTCTGAATTCCATATTTTGTTTCTTGTTGCTTGATATTCTAAACATGCAACTATTTATCCTATATCTTGGTGTCACAGGAGTGTTCCAACTTCATTAACTGATGAAATATTAAGGCAGGATACTTATTCTTGTATAACTATACTGAAGCTTTAAGGTGCATTAGTGACTACGCTTTTTGTCTTCTAAAATCACCAATTAATACTCCGGCTGTGCAAATGTACAAGTAATGTATGAGTACAAGTACATTCAGTGCTGGCCAAAATAACAGTATTATACTGGCAACCACAAGTGAATGGCTACAGAAGTGAAGAGGTGCAGACAGCCTCATAATCATGGCATCAAAACTTGTTGTTATGGAAACTGAGTTTCCTAGGACACATCTGCAGATCTTAAAATATTTCATCTTAGCTTATAGCTAGAAGTTTGCAGCTGCTCTCTGCTTACAGTATAAGAACTTGCTAACAGCTTTTCAGCCATCTGTGGTACAGCAAAATGCACTGCAAACTATTCAGAAATTGCTTTCCTCTGAGAGTCCAGCAGTATTTTCCCCAAAATGTTCAGTTTTACTACATTCTTCAAAACATTGTTTCTGAACAGAAGTACAGCTTTTTGACAAGTATTCATAAATGCAGCAAGGAAGTAGTGACTTGTTACTACCATAATAAACCCTGAAGTCCTGAAGTCTATGAACTGGACTTTGTCACTGTTTCTAAAGCTCCATAATTTTCACTTACATGAGATGTATACCATACTGCATTAAACTATTTGGATTAATTTAGCTCTTAATTTTTCAATGAGATGCATATTTATTCTTTCTCAAAAGGCAGTACAGTGGAAAACTTAAGAAATGATAAGCAGCTGACTATATACAGTGATTTCTTTTCCTGGAAAGGCTTTGACAACCAGTATTTGTTCCCTTTAATTTCAATGCCAGAATTCATCTGATTTTTTTTTCTTTTAAAAATGTCAAAATTCCTCTAGAAATAAAAACTTCATTGTATATATAAGCCTACAATGGATGGTAATATCTTATCTTGGAATACATGATTATTCATTAGGCTGTAAGTATTGACTGATATTTATGTGATGTGTTATGGTAAAGAGATAATAAATAGGATATGAGAGAAAACGCCCTAAGGTGAAGTCTTAACTTCATTGAAAATCAATGGCAAAACTCTTATTGCCCATCACTGCGACAAATACTTTGCTGTCCATGTGAGAACTAAAATAGAGTTTAATTTATCCACTTGTGAGAACTTGTATTATGTGATTATTTTATTTGGGTTTAATTCTCTGTTATTTCTTCAGGCAAAGCTCCAATTGAAATCGCTTGTCTCTTGCAATCAGTGGGAATTTTTCCTAGGGAGAACATTTTGTCAGCAGTGCAGTATTTGTTCTTTCTTGTTGTTTATCTTTTGTCCATTTTATTGTTTATCTTATAGGAGAATAAGGAAAATAGACAGCTTTTTAAAACTGAGTAAAATGAAAAGGAAAGATAGACCACAAAAAAGAAGTAAAGATTAAATAGGGTTAATCAAGGTTAAATTTATATTGTGGATGTGGAATTAGGACTGCCTCACTTGAATAAAGGCTCTGTCACTCCTTTATTCGTTTTCAAAGAAGTGTAAGAAGATAGCATAGCAGAAGGCTTTGAAGCAGTTGGCCCTTGAGTCTGTGTGCTCCTTAGTGCCATGTTTTACTGTTTCCTACATGGCTTCCTGCCACACCAGGTCCTCAGGACGCTGTCTGGCAACCTGCTCCCAGGTAGCTGCCTCTCCTGCTTTGTCTTGGGAAGGGGCTGGATATCCAAGCCATCCCCACTTACCTGTTCTGTTTTGCAGCCTGCCTTTCCCATATCGGTAAAGGTCCTCTTAGTGGCTGCCACCGCTAATGGAACCCTGTTGTGTCTCAGAGGCCTTTCCATATAACTTGCCAGCTTGCAGTGCTTCAGGGATGCCAGTCTGCAATGGGAAAGGCTACTGCAGGTGGTCCACAGAGAAGCATCAGCAGTGGCAGAGCGTTTGAGGAGGAGTGGGTCCAGATAGACACAGGGCAAGGAAGGCACTGCTGGTCTGCATATTTTTCAGGGTCGGGCATTCATCCCCACTTGCCTGTGGGGGAAATGGCTGGCTGACAGACAGACACACACCACGCTTGGGGTAACATTATTGGGGTCAAACGATTTTCTCTTGCTCTCTGTAGCATTCACCCCTTATTTTCACATTACTTGGAGCTTAAGGATGGATCTGGGCTGTTCTGTGTGGCACTAGTGGGACCTGTCCACCCTGAACTTCTGCTCTTCCTCAGGAACCTGTGCTGCAGAGCCTTCTGGAAGTCATCTAATCTTATTTACTACACTTAACAGGGAAAGAGTCTGTTCCTTGGTAGCTAATGGAGTAGTTGAGTTGTCCCTGTTATTAGTGTATCTAGTTTCTGGTATTTGCTTGCCTTTACCTGCTGGAATGAAAATCCACCTATTAATTTTTGTCCATGTATAAATACTTGTAGGCTAAGCTCAACTCATATTACCTTTTCTTGCATATTTTAAATATAGATTGAGCTAAGGTTTATAACTATAGGCGGGTTTTAAAAATTGAAGTCACTCACATATCACTACTTTTAAAATCTGAGCACCCTGTTGATATGTTTTGTACTGTGTCCATCAGTGAGTTATAGCCTCACTATGATACTGGTAATAATCCTATTCAGGATTCATATGAGCTAAGGCCTCTGTTAATTTTCTCTACGTCACCACAAAGAAAGGTACAGTTGTGATAGTCATTGAATAATTTCTTACAAACTCAACTAAATATATTTGCTAATGTCATGTTGCAAGTTGGCTATAACTGAAAGACATAAAGAAAAATTGGAATAGAACTTACCCTCAAATTACCATAAGACATTGAAATTTGTTAGCTTTTTTCTTTCATCTCAGAAAGTAGTTCATATTTTTGCTATTGTTTTAATAAACAAACAAAAATGCATATCTAACAAAATACTTCAATGTTTCTAAGCTTTGTAATAAAGTAGATACTCTAAAAATGACATTTATTCATGTTTACAGGTTTCAGTATTGTACTTTTCAAAGACTAATTTAAATTTATTTTCTAATTGGTGTCACTTCTCTTCCCATGGAAAAATGGAAAATGGTGATATTAACTTTAAAAAACAAATCCATCCTTTTGTTATATACTAATGTCAGGCAAGATCCTGAAGAACTGGGGGGGGCGGGAAAGCACTTTTAGTTCTATGTTGGATAATTGTTAAGCAAATCTTCCACTATCTGTTTGATTCTGGTGTGAAGAACTGGATCTGCGATGGTGCCAAGTGTCCTGAGGGCTAGCTGAATGTACTAAAAGAAATGGCAAAAGCTATTTCACTTTTTGTACACAGTTAGAAGCAATTGGGGGGAAAAACCAGCCTCAAACAGTGAAGGGGGGGAAAATGTTCCCTGTAATCTCTATACATTTTTCAGCACAAAATGATACAACTCTTCAGTTTTTTAGCTTTTGTTTTCATGAAAGAAATTTAAGAAGGGTCTCAAAAAGAATAACTTCGCCTGAAAAAATTCCAAATATCCTACTATTATAAAGAGAAAGCAGTTTAAAACAGAATTTATAATTAAACCCACACAAGATTTTCAAATTGCATATTATTAAAGATATACATAAACACTATAAATAAAATTAAAATTTGATATACATATAGCTGTATAATACATCATATACAGCTAACCAGTCATTCTCATGGGAAAGAACAAGATCATTTATTTTCAACTTCTCCATTCTGATCCATTTCATATGTATGATCTTGGGTTATGTGATGATTTTCTGCTAAACTTTTCTATTGTTGATGGTAAGACTTCATCTTAAGACCTAATTAATATCTGTCAGGCATAGTCATTATTAACTTCCCTTTGAATTAAATTATAAAATAGGACTATAAATTATCATCTGGAGAGCACTGTGCAAAACAAACAAAATATGGATGTTGATTTTCCAAATATATTATATACATTGTTTGTTTGAAGATATAGAATTGCTCTATATTGGGTATGTTGAACAAGTGCCCAGATAATTATATATGAAAATAAATGCACATAAAGGCAATTCCATTGCATTTTATATAACAGCAATTATTTCTCTGTTAATAAGGTCAGTACTATTCTGAAATAGTTGTAAAATTAGGAAATTTGCCTCTTATCACAAGTACTTTAAAGCCAGTTTTAGTGCTGGAGGAACAGAACAGGTTGACAGCTTTGGGTTTTGGCTAGTATACACTAGCACATCAATGGAAAATATTTACAAAACATTTTCAGCAGAATAGCTGAACTCCATGCCAAAAACAGCTAATGAAGGGAAGAGGGAATAGGACAAGCTAAATAAGTGACACTACTGGTGTTCTATTAAAAAAAAAATATGTGCATTTAGTGGTTCAGACTCAACTTTTTAAAGTCAGAATTGCTTATAATTTTAATATGATGCAAATTATATTTTTTTTAAAAATTACAATCATTTACCTGTTTGAAAATTTTGTCGTGTTATTGAATTACTGCTGATTTTTACATGGCTTTCTTACACATACTATTTTATCTTTGTCATTGTAAAAACCTCCATTTGATATTGATGAAACTAAGCTTTTTTAATTCCTATGGGTTTTCCCTTTTCTTTCTTTTCTTGATATCAGATAGCCTTAAGACATTGTTCATTGTTTTGTTTGTTTGTTTGTTTTTTCTTCTCTGCTAAACCACTGAAAAGAAAAAGGACACCTTGCCCATCTGATGCATTGTGAAAACATGCGAGAACTGTAGCATGCCAACAAAGAGGTAGTGAATCCAGGTGCAAGCCAGACAATTCCCAGACTGCTTTGCTGTTGTATACAAAAGAAGGACAGCAGAGAAAACAGATGTCCAGATATGACTTCTAAGACTTGTAAGGCGAGTGAAAAAAATGTGACTCTCCAGTTAAATTAGCTTTGAAACTATATCAGTGTTTCAGTTTAGGAGTTTTATCTCACGTTGGCATACACACTCAGTGCAACACTTCAGTAGATTTAGCAAGCCGGGCTGTAACCAAAGTCACGATAGCTAAGAATTTAGTTTAGTTGGGTTGAAGACACTGGTACCTATAAAGCCCAAATTATCCTTTTTCCCCCATGACGTTTTGCACATTTTTTAGTTCGTTAGCCAGTTCACAGATGTCTGTTTCAATATGGTTCAAAAATTTGCTAAAAATGCATTTTACAAAGCTGAATGCAATAGGGACTGAAGTACATTTGTAGACCAAATCTTGTGTAATACCATTGCTTAAAATTAGACGTGTGTTAACTAAATTCTTAAGCACTAGTTTATGATAAAAAACACAGGACCTGAAAGGATTTTCTTCTTTTTGGCCAGATTGAAGAAGCCAGCCAGTTCTTATTCTATTGGGAACAGTCAGCACTTGGTAGGAATTTTTATATCTCAGAATCAGTCCAGTGGGAATTTTTTTGACATCTCAAGAAAAATTCTAAACCCTTTTCCTCACTCACAGGTGACCAGTGAAAAGCATAAGCCATTTCTAGTGCCTCGGATATTGTTCATGGGATTAAAAGGGCACTTTGGATTGTGAAATTCTGGAAACTGAAATGTTGCTATATATTTCATGACATGAGATTATGCTTTGCTAAAAATTCATCTTGGAATTAAATATTCCGAACTTGATAGAAAGCAGGTGAATACTAAGAAAAGCATTTTTAATTCCCACGAGTCCTCTTATGTTCCTGATTTAACTTATCTGACTTCACATGACCATACGCATTTAATAAGCGGGTTACACTGTAAAAATGAAACGCAAGCACATAAACCTCCTGTTATCACTTTTTGCTCTCACTTTCAAAATACATCCTCTTATATACTTTCAATGTATTTTCTCATTCAGCACAAGAGAGGACTCATCCATGACAGTGAGAGCAGAGCTTGGCTTTAGCTATTATTTCACATAGGTATCATAGCTGCTTTTAGCATTTGCATTTGGGATCAAAATGATACAATATCCGTTTATTGCAACATTTTTCATAGTTGCTTTTCTTGCTGTCAGTCAGGTCTCAACCCTTAATCAGCAGGGTTCAATCAAAGAATCATTATTAGTGTTGTGAAAAAGTACTACAATAAGATCTTTTAGAAATAAACTTCAAATAAAATAATCTTTTATTGGCAGAAAAGCCCTTCTAACCGCAGTTATAATTATTCTGTATAATGACCTTGCAAATATCTTGGGTCAAGCCACATTCACAGCGTAGTCCAATATTTCGAGACTTTGTATTAGAATTTGAGTTTCATAATCCCCCTCTGTTCCTCTTGTACATCTCACACTCACCTGTTCACACACTCATGCACATTCACATATCCACTGTACTACTCTACAATCAAAGAGCAAATCTTCTTTGAAAATGTTCTTTATCTGCAATACAGGTGGAATAGTCATACTGTTCACATTTTGAAGTGACTGAAGAATGTTAATAAACCCCTCAGTGCTGTTTATCTTCTGGCCTAGGATGTTGAGAAAACGTATTTTGTTGATGTTATTGGTTTTGATTATTTTTTTTTTTAATTATGAAGTTTGAGTTGTTCTTTGAGTCATAAAGTCAGTGACTAAACTCAAAACAGAATTCAGCTTCTGTCCCACAGTCAGGCTATGGCCCCCACTGTCATTAGTAGCAGATCTGTCGGCCACAGGATCTCCCACTACCAAACATCTGATTGGAATCAAACATAGACATGTAAGTCCATTTTTATCATTTAACCCCAATAATTCATAACGCACGTTAGAGTTTATGCTATATTTTTATTATGTTTTGGTTTTTTCTAGTTCTACGACTCTTGCAGAAGACCAGGTGACTTTTCTTAGGGTTTTTTTATGGTGCTTTATGGTAAAAGAATGGCACCAGACCAACATTGACATCTGTGAGCTGCAAGGTGATTGCATAGAAAGTGCTCTGCCAGGTTTTTAAAGAAGGAGCCTTGGAGCCACATCTGTTATTAGATACAACAGGTGTGAGCTAACAGTTCTATGTCGATGAAGTAAGAGAGAAAAGCAAGGTACATCCTGGTTTCTTGTCCCATAATTTTGATTTGTTACCTCTTTGTCTTCAAGTCCTATCAGAGCTCATCATTGTGTCAGGTACTGTACAAAGATAAAAAAGATGGTTTTGTTTCTTAAGGTAACTCAATATATGCCTTTCTTCATTCTTTATAAACCACCTACATGAAGTGATTAGAGCTTTAAATAACTACTTTCACCTGATTGTCTTTCTCTTTTCCAAATCCTACCTGAGCCTTCTAATTAGTAGTATCCTGAATATCCTGTGTTATCTTTTTCTATAGATGCTGCCCTCATTCTTCCTTTTCTTTGTCCTTTTGTCTTCCCCCCTGGATTACAGTTTCAGAAAGCTCCAGTCTAGTTGAATTTTTGAAGCAATTAATATACCAGATAATTGAAATACTTAAACACTTAACTAGTTGGAATATCAAACTAATTAAAATACTGAAGTGATTACTTCTTTTCTGTTATTATTTAACCATATGTATCTACCCACCAAGTTTTAATAAATGTTTTAATGAAGTTAGTGTCAGATGGATGTAGAAACATCAGCATTGTTAATGGCAAAACATTAATTTCTCTGAATTGTAAATAATACCTTCTTCCAGTTAACTACAGCAAATAATGTAAAGTACATGCATATTGTTTGTGCATCAGCGGAGATAGCACATCATTTGTCCCACTGATAGGGTGTTGAACACAAGCTGGTTATATATGCCATTGTGTAAACCCCAAGTCTCTGGAAAAACTGCAGTTAAGAGCAGTAGTATTAGAATGTAATCACCAGAAATACTAGGGATTCAAGTTTACTGCCTAGTAAATGTAATCATTTCTGAAACTTGGATTTTCCTAGTTTCACACATACATAGGATTGCCTTCTTTTTTTCTTGATCAAATCTTTGCTATAACTCAAACACTTGTAAGAACTCACTTTTGCAGTTTCTGACTGGATAGATATTTGAGAAGAATCATACAAATTGCTTTTTCCAGTAAGTTGTAGAACAATGTAGAAAGGTGCTGCTTCAGACTACTAACTGTTCTCACAGCAAACTAAAAATATTATCACGTAGGTTAGGTGTCACAAAGTAAAGGAGAAAGGATAACTTACTTTTTTGAGATGTAAAATTGATATTAAATCTTGCTGTGTATATAAAGAAAAAATATATAGGGAGCAAAAGAGGAAAAATTAGGAATGAACTGTACAAAACAAGAGTTTCTAAAATGTATTCAAGGACTTATCTTTCTCTCGAGACAAACCCACAAGCTGTGTGAATCTTCACAACTGCAGTAGAATTAATGGAGTGATGCATGTTTACCACAAATACTGTGGACCAAGAAGCCAAGTGAATACAGTTATTCTCTGAAACCTAAGCATTTATCAAAATCATGCAAATCTTTAACTTAAAGATATAGGGTAGAGGATGATGGGCATGGTATGGCAGGTCTGGAAAGTGAAGACAGGGTGCAGTGTGAAGGAGTACAGACATGGGATTGTAAGAGATGGGACAGGGACTGGCACTGGAGGACATGTGGTGACAAACTGGATGGCCAGTTAAAGAAGCACAGACCTGGAGATGGGAAAAACCAGTTTTAGGGAACAAAGAACAAAAATTAAGGGTTTAACATAAGTAAAAACACTCCATATGTAGTAAGTTTGGATGTTACATGGAGTTGCAGACCATAGAAGAGAGATCATGGTGAAAAGCATGTTACCAAGCATAAAAATGATCCAAAACTCCTTCCTCATTTTGGGGCATGAAAGCATTAACTTCAACATCATATTCCTCACAGGGGAAGACTCAAGATGTTAACATGTCACCACACCCATCCATAGGTTGAAGTCATTGACTTTAGGACTGGGGGGGGGGCGGGCAGTGGAATAGTAAGTGTAAAATCTGAGGAAGAGGCAGATGCTAAGAAGTTTTTGTACAGTAATTTAAAATACATTATTAAGATAATTTGTTTCTTTTCTCTTTTTCCGTGTAATACAAATTACACAGAAAATACGAACTAATTCTGTTACTAGATTGTGAAGATCACAATCACACTAACAACAAATCCTTGGCTTTATGTTTAAGATGTCTCATTTTTGCCTATAACAAGACTTTCTGCATAAGAGATGGAATGTTATCAGTTTCATAGACAAAATTAATAGAAATAGTTACCTTGGAAACAAATTTCCACCATAAATAGTGGGTTTTCCACCTCTTCAGTGTTTTCAGGTCGCAACACTTTGCCTTTCCAGAATACATAATTTCATCAAATGCAAGTTATAAATTAATTAAACAGAAATTATTGAGTTCACTACAGAAGTGATTCCTATTATTGCTACATTTTATGGAATCAACTCTGTAGTGAGCAATACAATAGCAATAATAGCAGTAATAATAATGTAATAGCAATAATAATAATAATAAAATGTTAGCAAAATGTAGCAATAATAGGATATCAGACTGCATGATCTACCAGTATCATATGACCTTAAACAGTATGAATTTTATATCAAAATTATATGTGTTTCTGCAATGGAAAATTCTCCATCTTTTTCTTCCATGAATTGCTGTACCCTCCCAGTCTACTGTAATGCAATCAGTTCAGCTTGAGTAACACTTGTGACTGATGTAGTTCCACTGACTATTCTGGGACTTGATAGCACCATAAGGCTTTGCGCTTTGATCCATAGATTGTATTCTTGTAAGAAGAATTTTATATATGTATTTTATATATATGATCATAATATATATAATAATATGTATATTATAATATATATAATAATAATATAGATATCATATATATAAATTTAAAACTGTATTTTTCTCTGGATTTCCCAGGTCTACTTAGTAGTAAATACAGGTACGGGGGACATACGTGCAAGCTCAAGTGTTTCTGAAAAACTTTATTCATTGCGTTCTCATCCTTTTAGCATAGTCGCTTATTTTATTGGTCAACTTTTTTTTTTTCTTTGTTACAAGGTTAAAAATCCCATACACAAAGCAACAATAAACAAGCTGGGGCAAGGTTTGGTTGGGTTTTTGTGGCTGTTTTTTTTCCTTTAGAGAAATCTTTTCAGACTACTCCATGATGTTAGGAAAACAGATGGTTCTTAATAAGTTAAACTCTAATTGCAATCAAGAGTGAATGATGATCAAATTTAAAATTAAATTATGTTTGCAGAAGTTTCCTGATATCTTGTTTTGCAAAAGATTATATTTCTTCCTTGTTACAATCCTAGCATTAATCAACAGTCGTTAATGCATATGTTATTAAGTTTTACATTATTTTTGAATTCTCCTCAGCTGAAAACAGTATATTGTGGAATAAGAATTGAGAAGGAGGTTAATCTATAAATTGTGCATCTACTGTAAGTGTATTTTTCATGTGGCTATAATACTGCATATGAAATTTAGAGGCATTGTTCTGAGATTAGTATCATGATGGTAGTAGTTGACACAGGCTCATCTGTTCCCAGTGTAACAGAAAAGAGTAGAACGAACTTGAGTTAATACATTCAATGTAAAAGGGAGTTGCTGACAAAACTAATAGAGATAATATCTGAGCTTGTTGTGACACAGAATTAAATTTAGTGTTTGTAGGAAAACTTCGTAGGTCATACTATTTGTGAGGTACCAAGGTTTGCTTATTTTCCAGATTTTCCAGACAATGTCACAAAAATGACTATTGAACTAGAGAATCCTCTGCTCTGTTACCTAGGCTATCTTCTGTCCATAGCTGTTTCATTTCATTACTTCTAAATCATCTGTGATGAATGTTCATATCCAGTCTGCGTAGCCTCTGAATATTTCTAGCAGTGGCAATTCTGTGATTTTCTGCTAGAATCTAATTATTTGACTGTCTATTTCAAAAGTTTATTGGTTGCTTCATTCTGTTAAATTGAATCTTTTTTCAGTTGTTTTTTTTTTATTATTATACTTCTGACATTCAAAGCAGCATAGGAAAATGCTATGTAACTGTAAAGATCAGCAAAGGGAAGAGAGAAAATTAAGCACATGCTTCTGTTTTCTCATGATGTATAAAAGAGGCTTGGAGAGCAGAACATACAGGTCAATTTAATAGAAAGAGAATAAAAGAGACCAGGAAATGGAGGCAAAACATAAATGAAAGCCTGGCAAACAGATAGCCAACAGTTAGGATTACACATTAGAAATACTGATCAAATGAAATCTGAGTAAATGTGAACAGAGAGGTTCAAACTGTTAAAATCTATATTTTGGTGTCCCTTTTTGACAAAACATCTTAAGTTATAAATCCTAAAAAACACTGTGACAAAAGAAATCTTTCATCCAACTGAGGAATGTATTTGACTGATATTGCCAAGTAATTATTCCTGCTTTAAGGAGTGGGATTCATAACTATGTGGGAATACACAATAATTAAGCTGCCTTGCATAGAAATTCTGTGTACTTATTAGAAATAGAGCTTTGTAAGGGTTCAAGGACGACTTCCTGTCAACATCCCCAGTATAGGCACATGGACATGTCTAGGGATGCTTGTGACTCACACTTCTTCTGAATCTCTCAAAAACAAATGCGTTAGGAGATGGAAGTGGAGAGGAGACTAGTAACACACAGAGGTGTGGTGGGTCAGCCTTGGCCAGCAGCCAGAAGTCCACTCAGCTGTTCAGTCGTTCCTCCTCCTCAAACAGGACAGGGGGAGAAAATAGGATGGAAAAGCTCATGGGCCGAGATAAAGACAGGGAGATCACTTACTAGTTACTGTTATGGACAAAACAGACTTACCTTGGGGAAAATTAAATTTATTGCCAACTAAATAGATTTGGGTAGTGAGAAACAAATTAAAAAAATAATAAAACAACACTTCTCCCCAAACACTTTTTTCCAGGCTCAACTTCTCTCCTTCATACCCAACTCCCCTACCTCCTCCCTGCCAAGGGCGAATGGGGAATTGAGGGTTGTAGTCAGTTGTCTCACAGCTCTGCTCTGCTGCTCCTTCCTCCTCATGCTTTTCCCCTTCTCCTGCAGGGTGGTCCTCACCAAGGGCTTCAGTCTTTCAGAGTAAGCCTACTCCAGCCTCGGTCTCTCCATGGGCTGCAGAGGATCTCTGCTTAGGGGCCTGGAGCACCTCCTCCCCTTCTCCCTTCTCCCCTTAGGGCTCGCAGGGTTATTTCTCACAGTTTTCCCCTCAGCCCTGGCTGCCAGGCAATGTTTTGCCCTTTCTGACACGGGCTTTCCCCGAGGCGCCGCCATCGTGGCTGCGGGATTCAGCCATGCCCTGCGGTGGGTGGGTTGGAACCGGCTGGAACCGGCTGTGTCCGGCTCAGGGCAGCCCCGGCTGCTCCCCACAGAGGCTCCCTGACAGCCCAGCCTGGGCACCCACAAATGGTGCAAGGGGTCTGGGTTTAACTTCAGGTTAAATATTTTTTACTCTATCCGTGAGAAGAGGCAGTACCACCAAGGCTTCTGGTGAGCTGTCCGGAGAAGCAATACTAAGCAGCAAAATCCCCGGTAGCAACTTCGCTTCTAGACTTCAGATGGTGATTTTAGGTGTTTAATTAAATATTCATAAAGGATAGGGTGAAATAAAAAATATGAGCAAGTTAAGTAAATACAGACAGAAATGAGGAGGAATACCTCTGAGAGAAATTCTGTCCTGCTAGGTTATTCTGACTCCAGAGACAGCAAAGGAAACTGCTTTGCAACTATTGGAAATGTGAGAAATACATTATAGTAATAAAGTAGAAATAGTAACGAACTACGGGTGTTCTATGACTGTTCATTAATTTTTACAGTTGTTATAAACACAGAATAATTACTTTTGAAGATCTTCATATCTCAAACTGTCTAATTTTAAAGTTGCTGATATTTGGTTTTACAGTGAAATTTTCCTCTATGTTCTCAAAATCCACATCTCAAAGAAAAAAAAAATCTCATTTAAAAACATTTTAAAACCCTAGCTACTGTAAATTAAGTAGCTAGGGACTTGACCACCTGTTTTCATAGTCAGAGGCTCCCTTATTGTTTTGCTGCAGATGCAAGAGTGACTTTGAAGGTAGCTGACACTGGGGCTGGAATGAAGACAGAGAAATAAGTTTTTCCCATGGTACCCATTGGCCATTACCTCTCTTTGATTTGAGGTCAGGTAGGGACTTTTCTGTTCAGTCAAAGTATCTGTCTAGAAGATCTACACTTTATGCAGCATGAGAAGAGCTGGCCAGCATACTGATGTAAATCTAGTGTGTACAGTAACTTTCTAGTGGCTGTGAAATAGAAACTCTCCTTTGTTTCAGCTGTGATATTTTCCAAGTGTTTTGCAGCACTTTTGGGAGGGACACAGATTATGAGCTCTGCTAATGCCTGGAACTGTTATTGGAAAGCATATAATAAAGGCAGGATAAGGCTACTCCTGTTAAAAGGCCAGGATTATTTAAAGCTGATGTTGCATTGCCATGTGCTTCACAGTTATGCTTCCTGTGTGAAATCAGAGGCAAAGCAAACATGTACTTTAAATTCTGCTTCACTAGAACTTTTTTTAGCAATGAGACTTGGAACTGAAATTGCAAATAACTCTACCCATTTCTGAAGCTGTAACCCAGTGAATAAGGATCTTGGTTATTCTCCACCTCGTCCACAGTGAAGATTGTGTTATTCAAAATGAAGCTGTGAGACATACTTGTAAGACATAAAAATAGTTAGTTACTGCTGTGCTCAGCAGAGGAAGAATGTACCTGTACTTTTGTGTATGTATAAACTACTGTCCACTCATTTATGTTTGTATAATACTGCTTGTATTTCAAGAAATCATAGTCTTGAACCATAGAGGTTGATATATTTCAGTAGAAGAAGCAGAGATGGCTGAAAATTTCAGGTAGAACTCTGTCTACTATGAAAACACCAACTATTTTAAATAAAAACATTTTTACAAGAAAGTGTGGAAATTTTGCAACACAGGAAATGTTATTGAGGTAAATGAGAATACTAAGGGAAGCTTAATTTTTCCTAACCATACCTAGAAATAACTTAGTTACTTTAAGATACTCAGAATGCACACCTTAAAATCTTCACTTTATAATGTAATTAGAACATTCCAATCTAGATTGGAAAACTTTGTGAACAGAGATACAGAAAATAGTTACTAGTGATGTGATAGAACAAAGGAATGGGGAAAATCTCTATAGAAGAAGAGAGTTATGCTCAATATAAGAATATTCAGAACATGATTTATTACTTGGGAGAACGCTGCTCCAATAGGTCTGTCATGATTCTGGAGAGTTCTTTTGGTTTGGTGGATTGGTTTGGGTTGGTTTTTTTTGGATGTAGATTATAACGTTCTAGAATTACATGGCTTCTCTATAATAAACAGTTAATGCTTTTTATACTAATCAATGAAATAGTCAGAGATGCAATGCACCTGCTCTTTGTATCATTTTTTTTCATTAGGGAATATATGATCATCCAAAATGTTAAGTACATCTCTCAGGGGCATGTTTCCTGCAACAGCTAGGTTTTAAAAAGTTGATTAAATTATTTTCATTACAGATGGACCAGGACAGCAAACAATTTCTTATTATTGATCAAGTTGCAAACATAACCTAGCACTATGGCTGTAAAGTTGTGTAATATATACCGCTAAATATTCTATTCCTTTCTCAGTCACATGTTAAACTTCTTTTATGAGTGGTTTTTGATATTTGCTGAGTCAGTAACTTCGATACTTTCTTCTAATATTTGTTTTACCTTTTTTAGCTAATATAGAACAAAGGCATTGGTCAGCCATGGAAACACTTTAATTGAAAAAAAAATTCACAATGATGCAGTAACTACTGGGATATTGTAAGACTAAGAATTACATGCTTCAGATTAAAGCTTTCATTCCTGAGGTAAACTTGCTAATTTCACAGAAGCACAGGTAAATGAAGAGTAACCTCTTATCAGATGTATTAAAAGAAAAAAAGTACCCAAGTGTTTCATGGATGAAAAAACAGCTTGGGGAAACAAAGACACTGTACATGCAAGTATATTCTGAACCATTCTGAAATAAAAAAAAAAAAGTCTAAGTAAACTGAATGAAAGCATTTATGATGGCTTGTTTCATTACTTCACTTCTTCCGAAGCTGCTTCTGCTGTCTACAGAGGAATAGAGAATGTATCACATTAATATTTGCATGATTGGTAGATAGAGTACCTCACGATTCGCACCTCTTTTCCCACCATTTGAATCTGCGTGGTACATTATGAGAATTACACGACTATGGCATATCCCAGGGTCACATAAAATAAGATTACACTGGAACTAAACAGTTTATCTCATCTGCAGTCTTCCCTGATCTGGGCTTATTAGTCTTGTAAGCAGATCTCAATGGACAACCCTCACAGATAGCTGAGCTCAGGTAAATCAGCACAGGCTGCAATGTAGCTGCCTGAGGTCATTCACGTAGGAGACAGTGGCACTTCAGATGAACAAAGATTGGCATGAAGCTAGTACCTTAATCAACAAATGAATAAACACTTGCTTTTGATAAGAAATATAGTGGGGTTTCATTATGTGAAAGTCCTGCTGCTTCAGTTTCTGCCTTGATTCATGGCTGAAGCAAACCTGAGAACAGGAGGCAATCTCAGAGAAGGCGTTTCCCAGTTCAAGCCGTACAAGGACAACAGTTCTTCAAAACATTATAGCCAAGATTTTCCTAGCTGATGACTGCTCGGTTAGGATTCTCAATATAAATAAGCTTGATCTTTAGCAGGAAATAAATATGCATACCTCAAGAACTCTCCCCTTTGAGCCAGCTGATGATCAGAATAAGCTTTGGAAAAGCCTGTTCTAAACTCTTTTAAACAAAATTCCAAAGATGAAAACTGAAATCCTCTAGCTGTGATTTTTCTCCTATTTATTGGGTTGAAACTCAGCCTCAGAATACTAATGAACATTGCAAATGGAAATTTTCAATAAACCACGCAGTACAGTAACAAGTATGCATCCTGCTGATAAAATCGTGTAACAAGTTGCATTATATGGGTCTATTTGTTATTTATTGCTTTGGAAACCATTCTTCTAGAGTGAGTCACTAACATCTAGCTGCATATGTGTGCATACTAGTTGCTGTTAATTGTGTTAATGAAGGTATAGCCTTGCCTTTTTTGATTTCTCAGACAAACCATATTCATAATTAGGACCTTAGTTTCTATTACGGTCTTACCAGAATAATGATCAGAACACTAGTCAACAGCAATACATATAATATTAAAACCATCAGTTTCTCACATTTGAGCTGTTGATAAACTAATCAACTTAGTGTAATGTTTGAGACTGCAGCCACCAGATTGTGGCTGTAAGGATATCCAAATGCAATCTTGAGCTTAGCTTCCTGCATATCATCAGCAATAAGACTGCAGTGGAAGGTTTTCTGGGCAATTTCAGTTATCAGTTAGTGGCCAAAGAGTTACATCTGCACTACTGAAAATGACTTTGCTAGGTTGTCTTGAGATCAAGCTCAGCCCCATCTTGCTGTGCCTGAATGCTGGAGCCTTTGTTGTCTGATGGCCTAGAGATCCCACTTGGGGAACTCCTTCCTCACCTGGGTGTTTGGAGCCTTCTTTTTGTGACTTTTTTCAGACATTCAAAGGTTTTTCTTTTGGTTTTATACAAAGCTCAGGGATAAGGGACATTGACTAGTCCTGTGTTGCAGAAAGGTTGTGTAAGAAATCCAGTATGACTGATAGTGCAAAGCATTCCTGTTTCGCAGGTCTAAAATTTTTCACAATATAAATATACTGTCAAACAAGGACAAAACTCTCTGTCTTTGTATTTCATAAATCTTCTATAGCTTCAGCATCATAAACTGAGAATAATAGCCCTATGCAAATGAAACAAAACCATGCAAACTTAGTTGTTTTAGCTGTTCACTGAAATCTAATTTATTTGTATGCAGATGTAGGGTTTGATTAGGTTGCAGGCAGAGGTGCCTAGACACATCTAGTGTTTTCTGGTTCTGAATTAATATCGTGAAAGTAGGTTTTTTTTAATATATGCTCATATGTAACTCAAAGTTCACATTCAGCACATTGTAGCCTTTCTGCCTGTGTCGTGGTCTGTCACGCTGTGTACCTTATTGGGTGAATTTCAATCAGCCAGGGATTACTCTTGTTAAATAGTCTATAAAAGAGTCTGTGATGTGAGTTAGAGTCCTGGAACATTTATAAAGCAGCAGGAAAACTTTATGTACAGGGTGATAAAATGAGTCTGTTTGCTGGGATATCTCATTATTTTATTAAGATGTAATTCTAGTCTACTTCTGTTGTATATTTCCACCAGCACAGAGCTGGTATTAGAGCCAATTCTTGCAGTCTTATTTCCCCCCACCCTGATCTAATAGCAAACTAGCCAGAACTAAGTCATTGTCAGTGGAGCGAAATTGTATGGGCAAAAAAGATAACTTTCTAACATTTTATTTTATATTACAAATTAAAGCTAAAATAACTAGCATATATTTTCTTTTTTATTCAGCTGTGCAGTAACAGCAACTAATGATATATGTCTATGTACATGTACATATGTTCTTCCTCAAAACTCAGAAGCAAACTTTCTAAAAATGTTCACTTGTATATGACTCAGGGATGATTTCCTTTACTGCTAGAGTTACTGACTGAAACTTCAGTTTCAGTGATACACAAGAGACTAAGCCTATGATCACGACAATCCATTTCAGCCTAAGACTCTCTAGCTTGTCTGGCACCGATATGCCATCATTGTTGTGTTGTGCGTGCATCAGCATCTTTGAGTTGACTGATACTGTAACACCAGCTCAGAAACTACCACTGTACACATTTAGTGTATTATACTTTAAGGACTTTAGCTGTTGGTGGATTTCTGTAAAATGCTGATAGAGTCAACATTGATACTGTTTTATATTGTTAGAAAGGGCCGAGAGAGCACATTTAAATCCAAAGATACAACTCAGTTGTAGCCTAGGCACATTCTTTTTATTGAATCTCAGGTATATGCTACTTTCCATTCTTTTCTTTTTCAAGTGTATGTGACTTGGCTTGTTTTCTCCTCGGAATTCACCTCTTTCCTTTTGGTATTCTAGGCCAGATTAAATTTGGAGTCACTGATACAACTTCCCTATAAGAAAGTACCATTGGAAATCATATACCTGGGGATCTAATTAGAATAATTTGAGGAATGTTAAAGCCAGCCAAGTATTTCATCTCTTCTGAGTCACAGCAAAATTCATTTTCCAAGATATATTACCAAATGGGTATTAATGGTTCCTTGTGCTGCTGAAGCTTCGTCACTTGACAGGCTTAATAGTCTGCTGGAAACAGTTGGGTGTCATTCCAAGTCTTTGCCCATCAGATAAATATATTTGTCCATGTATGTCCTTTTCCAAAGGCTGAATAATAATATAGAAATGCTCGGTCACCTAATACCTTTCTGTGAAGGGATATTTCATTCAAGTCTGGAAAGCAATTTATCTTCAGAAATTATGTTCAGGTATTATTTGGTATCTGTTCAAGTTGATTTAGGCTTACCCTTTTCATAAGTATTCACTAGTGGAGTTTGAAGCTCTATACTCTTAGCAACAGCAGTTGCAGTTTGCCTTGGTTTGCAGATTTCTTTACTTATTTTCCCTTCTGCTTGCTATCATCTCCCATCACTTTTATTCAGTCATCTCAGATAAGCTATCAGCAGGTACCAGGGCCATGTAAGAAACATGACCTGCTTACAAATTACATCTCATCCTGTGTAGATGTATTCTTTTGACACCATGGAGTACATAGAATCAGAGCTTTCTGTTTACCTTGGGGACCAGCAACTTCTGCTGAGAAAACAATTGTAAAGAAATGAAAGGATTCAAATACTTTGTAGAAATGCCACATGCTCAGTTTGAAGCCAGGGAATCTTTAATGCTGTAGGCTTGACAAATCTCTGCCACCATTACAGTGCTCTAGCAGTGTACATCTAATCTTGGGTGATGGGGCTCAGGCTAAATGAATTCTTTCCCTTCAAAATTACTAACCCAGATTCCAGAGAAAATCTTAGCAGTTCCCTAGCAGACAGAGGTGAGGGCATGGGATCTGTCTTGCAGGGTGAAGGCTGTAAAGTAGGAAGGCTGTAAAGCAGTGCAGGATGGGATGTGGCCAGGGTCAGGGTCAGGGTCTGGGTGATGCCCAGCTTATTGGGGCCAAGAGCTGGCAGCAGCCCCAAGAAAGCCTCTCCCTGCCTGCCCATCCCCTCATAGCTGCCCTTTCAAGACCTCCTGTAACCTGGCTTCTTTTTGCCACAGGATAACTCCCATTCTGCCCCGGGCACCACCTCCTGCTGCTGAGGTGCTGCCCTGCCCAGCAGCTGGCAAGAAGGCCTGTACTCATCAAGAGATGGCTTTCTCCTCGACGTGTCCCCTTCTACACCAGAACTGGCAGCATGGTGCTAGGCCAGGGAACCCCAATGGTGCTCTGGAGCTAAGCTGCTACTGGAAAGGAGAGAGAGGGGCTGGAGCACAATCCAAACAACTCAGGAATGACTGACCCCAGTCATTCCCAGCTGCAATGCTTTCTGACAAGACAGGCGACTGAACCTGAAACCTTTCAATTTTCCAAATAATGAGCTCGTAGCTGAGCTGTTTCATGTGTATTGTGAGGGTCCTGGTTCTCACACTGGCTGAGTTTGTGCTATTAGTCACTTCATTTTTGTGCACGAGTTTTCCTGAATAGTGTTTCGGTCTGTTAGCAAGACTTTTCTAAGCATGTGAGACTTCTGCCTCTTTTTTGCATTTGTGGAACCAACAAAGAATTGGAAATATTCATGAAACTGCATTTCCTTGACAAGCTTTTATTCTTCTCTATTCACTGTCTTGTATCCAAAAGAAGTCTTGTCTGACAAAAAGTAAGTCTTCAAAGTTTAAAGTAATGTATCTGGAATTAATGCTGGAATCTACACTACATGTGTTTTTTGTAGTTGTGTGCAAGAGGTGTTTAAGGAAAGGGTTTTTCCCATAAAGCATTACAGTGGTTATGACATTGCTCTTTGCAAGCAGCAATGTTAAAGCAAAGAGTATTCTGTCCAAACCCATTTATTTACTCAGTGGAGATGATCTATAATGGGGGAGTGTCTTTTATTAGACTTCTTAAAATACAAATAAATTTGAAAATGATTAATCTTTTGCATCAATGACTACAGATTTGGAGATAATATCATATATAATCTCTGTCAAATAAATATTTTTTTCCCTTTTCCAAAACCGCTATGTTCACACACAGCTAAACCCTCTGTAAATTACTCTACATTTTCTAGACAGTGTAAGCATGATTGTTTCTTCAGACTTCTGTAAAACTAACATAACATCTTTGACTTCAGTGGAATTACCATTGATTTATACTGGTTAATTTAGATTGGAAACAGTCTTGTAAGTATTGTGTAAGTTTTGTAATTATGGGATGCCTAGTGATAAGTCTTTTTTCTTCAGAAAAAGTTCCTTCTTAAAGTGTCACTTTAAGAAACAGTGGAATTTGATGGAGTATACAAAATTGATTTACCACAGTACGTACATTGCAAGGATTTATTATAATTGCATACTACTGACTACAGTATATTGTAATGCAAATTGTTTTGGTTTGTTTTTTTTTTTTTTGTTTTGCAGATATTAAAATAGGTTGGTTTTAGTTTTGGTTTTCCAGCAAGTGCATGACTCTGTCATAGCAATAATTAAATTTAGGTCACATTGTGATATTTCACATAGTTATATAAATCTGGAACAATCCTATAAAGATGATGGAATTGCCTGAGATTAACAGACATTTAAATGTTGATTTGCTCTAGATTTACAACAGTGAAGCTGAGATTACTCGCTAATTTTAGCAAGGACGGAATTTAGTCAGGTGCGTGATACATTTTGATTACTGGTCAAAATTATTGATTGCATACAATTCTTATTTAAAAAGTCCACATGTACCTAGTATGATTTTAAATTACCTTTCTGGGCTAAGACTTCCATTAGATTAAGAACTTTTTAGAAAATATTTGCATAAACTTTCAGTAGCTGTACACAAGACTACTCTTTTCATGATTCAAGCTGATGAAAAGGCATGGCACGAAGCTGAAGTAAATATATCTAACATTTATATGGGTTGATTAGCATATTAACTCAAATGTAGTGAATACTAATCACATCCACATAACAATCAGTCATGTCAAAGACTGGACAGAATGGATAATTCGCCTGCTTGAAGCATGGCAGACAGGGATTTGATGAGGAAAGTTTAAATCCTTTCACTATATACATTGAGTACTTAAAAATAACTGCACAGAGGCTCACGGCAACTTTGCTTTTTGATTTTCATCATCACATCTTTCAGAAAGTTACACTGAGTTCTAGTTAAACTGAAAACATATATTTAGCTTTTATTTCTGTATATCACTTTATCGATTTCAGTTGGTTCAAACTCACTCATGTCAGAAAACAGTTTGCCCCAAGAGTGTCTATGGCTTACAGAATTCAAACCATTTTCAGAATACCTCCTATAACTGAAAGCTGTTCAGATAAATCAGTCATCACTGAAAACTAATTGTGAACTCATTTTATCAGTCTGACTTCTTCACAGAAACAAACAAACCACTCTGTGCAAAATAGTTACATTTTCTAGGGTCCCTACTGTTATTTTCTTTACTTTCTCCAACAAAATTAATGCAAATTAGAAAGTCAATACAACTTAAAATAAAATCACAGTGAATAAAAAAGAAAAAAAGCTTTTTTTTTAAATTATTATTCCATTTAGCAGGCTACTACCAGAAGCCTGAGATGCTTCATAAAGATTTTTCTGCACTGAACATTGTTTATATACTGTTTAGCAACTGGCCAAAGCAGACATGTATATGGTTTTAATAGACCTGATTCAGATCTCAGCACAGTATAAATCTAGGGATAATTTGATTAAATTTGATTTCATGTCATTTGTGTAGAACTGGCTATAAGTACCAAGGTTATTTTAGGTACTGTAACTACTGCTATTGTTTGGCTTGGTTTTCTCCTCAGAAATACTGTATTCAAATCAAATTATCTTGGTTCTAAAGCATAAATTATTGCAGTGCTACCATTGTAAATTATGATCAATCTGTAATTGAATGAGTAATCTGGTTCTTCTGGTTTTCTTCGTCTTTTTCTCCCAAGTGACTGTCTAGCGATAGAATAATAAGTACCAGATGTCTTAACAGCAGGACTGGAACAAGATATGTCAGCTAAGCCCAGCTAAAACCAATGCTTTAATATGAGTGCATTTTGACACTGAAGTCAGGAATCTTTGTGTTATAAGTAGTACTGTCTTTCCTTTTCTTCTTGTGTGAAAACATAATGTGTCTGAAATCTGGAATATGCATTTTCTTTAAAAATATAAGACTGGCAAAGTCTGTTACAACAAAAAGCCAGTTGATTCTGTGCCTAAATTATGTGAACTATGTAAACTAAATAAACTCTTAGGCTTTTGTGTTTTACCTTTAAGTCTCTAGGTGAGTATACCTATTTAAATCTTTTTGGAAAGGCTTCTAATGAAAGCAGAGGCATGCTTTTAATCCATGCAGTTTGATTTTTACTTTGTTATTAATGACATGACTTGTTAGACACTTGGTTTTGCACACATACAGTACCTCATCAAGCTGTTATTATTTACATTATGCTATTTAATTATATTCAGTTTTGGAAAACATTTTTTCTTAAGATTTTTTGGTTTTGTTTTATGCCAAAAGTCACTTGCAATCTGCAGTGACCAGTGCATGTATTGCAAAAAAATATTTTTTTCCTTTGATGGCTACCTAGTATCTGAATTACAAAGTCTAGAACTGATGAAGCAAGAAAAAAAAAAAAAAGCTTTTAATTTTGCTCAAGATTTGGAATTTTGGGGTGGGATCTAGCCATATGTTGTGGCCTACTGCTGGAAGGTGGAAAGTAAAAAAAGAAGCTTAGCAACTTCTCAACTCTTCCATTTATTGTTTAAAGTTATCCTTCTTCAACTTTGAAATCTATCAAACGAGTATGCTTAGGGTATTTCCTGCTTGATATGTTCTATGTATGGCAAAGGCAGATTTCTCCACCTGGGGTGGAACAACCCTTCCAAGTAGGATAAACTGGGAACATGACTGACTGGGCAGCCACTCTAGCTGAAAGGTGAAACCTGGAGGTCCCAGTGGATGGTTAGCTGAGCAGGAATCAGTAGTGCACTCTGACAGCATCCTGGACTGTATCAACAGGAGCATGGCTGCTAGATTGAGGGAAGTGATTATTTCCATTACTCAGTTCTTGCTAAACCATATCAGTACTAGTGAGTCTGATTTTGCCTCACCCCTTCAGTACAAGACAGACATCAACAAACTGCAAGGTCAGGAGAGGGCAACCAAATGGGTCAGGGCTGGACCACTTGTCCTGTGAAGAGAGGCTGATGAACCAGATCTTGGCTGTGTGTGTGCGTGCGCACGCACGTGGTGGGTACATTCCTGTGCGCAAGTGTAACATAGCAGCTCCCTGCCCATATCATGGTTATGGAGAAGATGAAGCCAAGTTCCTCACAGCAGTCCATGGTGGGAGAATGAAGGGCATAAACTGAAACAGGGAAGATTCAGAGCAGATATATGGAGGAAACTTTTCCCCATGAGGGCAAACACAGGCTGCACCGGAGAGGTTCAGTCTCCCTCAATGGACACTTTCAAGATTCAGCTTGACAAGGCACTCTGTAACCTGGTCTGAATTCAAAGGTGAATTCCACCCTTGAACAAAAGGGTGGAATAGAGGCCTAAAGGAGATCCCTTCCAAGCTAAAGGGTTCTATATGTATGTTGTTTGAAATCAGCAGTTGTGTACAAAGTCTTACAATAGTTTCCTGTATCAAGCCGATGGTTGCATTAACTTAGTTTTCCTTCTGCCTAACTTCTTATACAATCAGATTAATATAGTACCAGGGGGCTGTTGGTTCTTTATTAACTGACTTTCTAAAAAAAATCAACTAACTACCTGGAATGACATTTTCCCTATTCTATTTTGTCATCTCTGTTCATTGTGTTCTTCCAATATTACAGATATTGATTTATTCCTCTTAAATCTTTAAAGAATCTTAAAGATTCTGCCTTTTTATGCGTGGCAGTTCAGAAGCAGAAAAGTGGTTTAGTTTTTGGTTTGTTGTTGTTTGGTTTTGTTTTTTTTTTACTTTGGTTTGGCTTTTTTGCAAGGGGATCTGACTTTGTTGTCAGGTTGAACCACAAAAATCAAGGGAGTTATCTTAAGATCTTTTTCAATGACTTGAGATGTTTGGAACCATGGTGATGAATTGCAGAGTTATTTACAAAGAAAATTCAACAAACAAGGCATTTTTTGAGATGTCTGTATAGGCTAAAATTTTTCTAAATTCCTGAAGGGGCACCAAAAGCCCTGGACTATTCATGTTCTGGTTTTGAAATTCATTTTCCCTGATCTTTCTACTTTAGATGTGACTGTTTGCTTGAATTGAATATGCAATATTTTGCCTTGATACCTCACCTTTTATCTTTAAAGTATTAGAGAGCACAACATAAAGCTGTAAATTAAATACAGATAGGGTACTAACTGTGTAAGTAAATGTATTAGCAGTTGTGCACTCAGCTGTGGCTTACACTCAGCTATGCACTTTAGAATTCTATTCTTTTAGTAAGAGGAATGCTGGCAGGGATTCCTAAGTCATGCCCTAACCTTTGAGGGGGGTGCTTCACACTACCATCGAACAGGTCAGATTTTAGAGACAGACAGAGGCTGTCTTATTCCAAATCTACCCTTGAAATGTAAGGTATGACTTTACAACTTTGTATGTCATGATGACTGAGATGCACATCTAACTGTTCATCAGACTGGATGGAAATGTAAAAATACATTTCTGCTGTTGACACAAGCAGGAAAAAGGTAAGAGCTTTGCACTTCCACTGTTTTCAGACTATGCTAAGTTTGCAAGCGTGTTTCCCCTCTCCCATTTATTTTGAAAGTAATTTAGTGTTTTAATCGTTTAAAGAGTCTAGGCCTAGAAATTAGATCTTTGACCAGACTTAACATATAACTTGCATCATTCCACCCTCAAAGCTTTAAAAAAAAAATAGAACCTCAAGTTTTTTTTTTTTATCAGCTGAATTGCTCTCTGGAGGTGTTTTGTTTTTTTTTCTCCACAGAGTACAGAGTGAACAACTAGCTTCTAACCTAATGCTTTAACTTAATTGAGATAAATCTGGACTAGAGGTAATGATTGACTAGATTGCTGCTTTAACCTGACCTACTTCTAATCTCCAGAGAAACATTTCCTTTATCAATTAATCCTTAGGGATCACAGTGGGCATCCAGTTTTGATCTATGACACAATTTAGAGCAGCCTCTGGAATCTCTAAAGATTACCGATGAAAACTTTTGTTTATACGCACTGTGACCTTGTCACATCCTCTCTTGCATATCATATGGTTGTGATGCTGTAAGAGCCATTACAGTCTAGAGAAGATGTCTGTAGTGAATGGCCTGTGTGGCTTTCTTGTTCATTCTTATAATCTCTTTCATTATGACTGTTGAGATCACCCTCTCAGAGAAGCTTGGGAACCTAGCTAGGGAACCCCCTCCCTTGTCTCCTGGACTTCCTATGGCAGTCTCTAGGGCCCAGGTTCCTCCTAGTCCAGCTCCGTCTCTTGCTTCTCCAATAGCAAGGCTGAGCACATATTTCTGACAGGAAGTTTATGCTATATAGAATATACATATACATATATACACAGCCACACAGATAAGACACACAAATAACACACAAAGAGCACTCACAGGAACAGTGACAGCAGGAGTTGTCTCCTCATGCTCCCTGCTCTGAGTGGTCAGGATGGATTTCTACAAGTAAAAGTAAATATATATGTGCATATATGTAGAAGGTGGATCTCTCCAGCAGTGGGGCTCAAACACTCAGTCTGCCCTATCACTGGCCCTTGCACCCTAATCTCTCCAGCTGCTGGCACCTGGACATACAAACCCCTGCAGCCACAGCCCCACTGCGGTTGCTGGTACAGATACCCTCCTCTCTCACACACACACACAAAACACCAGGACTCCCCTCGTCCCGAAATCTGACCGCCAGTGCACTTGTCTGTAGAGAGATACACAGGCAGTCTCACAACTCAGAGCTGTGGTTTGGAGATCCATATATCCCCTAGGATTCCAGAGCACTACACCTGCTCACCAGCTCATCTGGCTTAATCTTTGCTAGCCACTACACACTTGCACACTCATGCTCACTCCAGTTACTGACACTGCAGACACCCACCCACACAGTACCACATGAAGCAGAGATCCACTCGCTGGAAAATAGTTGAAGGTGGAGTTTAATAAGGAAATAGTTCAGACTGTGGTGGTCAGGTGCTGGGCATGGCCAGACAAGCATACTAACCAGCAAACTATTTATAGATGACCATCCTTTTTATCCCCTTACTCCTCTGTTTTCCCATATTTATACCTCCTCAAATTTTGGGTTCTCCCTGAAACATGCCATAAATCATATGCAATCACAAAATGCTCTTCCCCTGCATCCATGGGGATGGTGGGTTTCTGCTGGGACAGCCCTGAGAGGGGCCCAGACAAAGTGTTTGCTGCTCCAGAGTCTGCAGTTTGGGTTCCCACCTGCCATTGTGCCTCTGTGTTCTTCTGGGTTTGTGGCGATGAGGTGGTGTCGCTCCTGTGATTGACCTATGTTATTACATTATTAATAACGGGCTGAGGCAGGTTATTAATCAAGTTACTCCTCCTGCCATTGATTCTCTGTGCTTTCTTTGTGTGCAGATGAGTTTCCTGTCACTGAACCTAAACTAACCTTGTGATGCAGTATTTGCCAGAAAGGAATTCCAAATATCGTATTCCATTGGCAAATATATTCCACAAAGCAGTTAAACACCTAATTGTATTCATTTTGCTGATTTGGAAACTTAGAAAAGATCATAAATTGATGAACTGGTTTGTGGCAAATAGAATATGACTAGACTAGATGATCTTAAAAGTCCCTTACAACCTAGACAATTCTATGATTCTATGATTTCCATCAGTATGTATTTCCACTCTAAAATAGTCTGAACACTATCAGTATTTGTTACTAACATTAATAAGAGCAATATTTTTGAGTAAAATATACTTGTATTTAAAGATACATTTTCAGTGTCACTGAAAGTATGCAAGGAAAACCCGTTGTCTGGAGAGGAATTAAAAAAAAAAAAAGAATAGATGTATACACAAAGTAAATCCAAAAATATAACTTCGTTTACACTGGGGAATGAACTTCTAGCCAGACCATTTAACATTTGAAGATAAAGGCTCTACAAGGCAGGAACGTGCACACCTCACATTTTTCAAAGTGACCAATATTTTTTTAATCTAGGTTACTTATTTGTTCATATTTCTTGGCAATAACTATATTTTTGAGCCTGTCATTGTGTTTTCACTTTAAAAAAGTAAAAGGTAAAGCAAACAAAAAAAATTCAACACTTATGTGAAGGTCTCATGATACTAAAGGTACCTATTATTATATACATAAACAATAGAGAAAAATTGATAAGAAAAATTTATGAAAAGGATTGCATACTGTGTGATGCTACTTCTTTATACCTTGCAAAACTGAGTTTTTTGCTCTAATGTTCTGTGTAGGCTCATAAATATTCTTGAATGACTTTGGATGTAAGAAGATGTCACGTCCCCCACAGAAGAATAACTAGGAGATTGAACTTCACTTTACACATTACCTCTCCATATAATCTTCTTATTACTTATCTCTATATTATTCGCTAATAGTATTTTTCCATTTACCTTTACATAAAAAATCAAGTGTTCATTAAACGTTTTTTTTTTTTTTTTAATATGCAAAGCAGTTGAACAATATTATTTATGTATATATTTAATTTAAAAGCAATATTTCTTTCAAATACTGATGCGGTTATCATCTTCTGAGTCGCTTTAGGATCCCCAGCTTTATTCAGAAATGATACTACATCAAAATCCTTCCTATCTCTTTTCTACTTAGCTCTCATTAGCAAAAAGTGGTAAGTTTTCTCAAGATGCAGACCGCAGTTGAACCTCCAAATGATGCTATGGCAGTGGAAATAATTGACAGCCTTTGCTCCACTTGTCTTTGTCTCTAGAGGCAAGATATGATAATTCATGCTGATTCTGATGTGGTACTTATTTTTCAGTGTACATATAAACATCCAAGGGAGCAGAAATTTGAAAAAAATATTTTAAATATCTCAATTTTTCATACAGAAATAGGATATGAATTCAGTCTTGTCTGACTGATTGCACTCAAACCTATATGTATATTAGGGAGATTCAGTACTCATACCTACAATGTTTGGGTTTTAGCTCATACCTATATAAATTTTAGCTAACAGATAGTTCTGATTTGGCCTGAATTTACTAAAAAATGTCTAGTTATCAGATTGATTTTTCAATCTACTGCTTACCACAGTAATTATTAACACCACATAAAGTCATTGGAAAACATCTCATGAGACAGTTTATGAAGACTGAAGGATGTGTTCTGCCCTATTTATTTTTATCCTTATAAGATATTGCATTCTTTAAGTTATGTTTTCTATACACAGTTATGTTATTTATGTTTATGAGATACACAACTGTATCTTACCTATAGGGGTTCACATAAAAGTTTAAACAACCTATAAAAATAAATAATTTAATAGTAAATACAAGCATAGCTAATAACACTTGATTTTACTTTTTTTCCCCACAAACCTCCTCAGTTAATCTTTCTTTTAGCTACACAAGCAAATTATTAAATTCCCCAATGACTTTAAGGCTATCCAAGTAAGTCTATCCATACTTTCAGCCCCCATCTGGCAACTTAGGTAAATTCAAATTTGGACCCACTATTTTGCCACTGCCATAGAGTGGACTCAAGAAAGATCTGAATCACTGAGTCCACACAGGCAAAGAATGAGAGAAAAAACATTTCAAGGGATACCAAAAGCAGATTGCAAGTAATGAAACCTTCTACATTTCTGTGTGTGACTTAGGTCCATAGGGCTACAATGATGGGAGCTGCTCAGCCAGGAAAAATGCTAAATAAAATACTTACAAATTAAAATATACTTTGCAGAGTAAAATGGCATTTAATAAAAATTTAAAAAGTGGTCGGGCCTTTTCTTAAAGCAAAATGTTTGAGCAACCCTGTAGCTGAGAGTGTCACAGACTTTGTGCTGTAGAACTCTGCTGGCTGTCCTATGGCTGCAGCTTGTACAGGCAGCTGGGAGCAGATCATTCCCACTGGGTCCCATTCATCCATCTTTTCCTGCCAGGAAGAGAGCTACAGCTGTAGTTTGACCTCTGGTTTGGGCTGTACGAGACCTGTCACCTGAAGGAGTAAACCACACCAGTCCTCATGTCACAGGCTTAATTTTTGAAGCCAAGACTTTCACAAGGTTCTAAAAGAAACTCACAATTTATATGGGTATTCAGGCTATCATTTCACTTCGAGATTTAAGATGGAAGATTAATCCATATTTCCCATGGGGGTCATACACAGACTTCTGAAGCACTTGAGCTACTCCCAGCACCATACACAGGATACAGGGCTCAGTGAACCCTGACTTCAATGCAGTACAGCAATTACACATTCCTAACTCTTCCCTAAGGAATCAAGGTGCTGTGACACTTACAGTGAGTCAGACTCACTGGTAGATTATATCCTGGTCTGAAAGCATCCTATATGATTAAAGAAATTACTGCAGGGTAACAATTAAGCATCTTTTTTGCATGTTCAGATTGCAGAACCATGGCAGAATGGCTCAAGGGACCTGCTCTAAGCAAAAGCAACTCCAATCTTTAGTCTGGTCAGAGGCTGTTCCACAAACACAGAAGTGACTGGGAGCAGAAGAAACAGAAAATTTACCCTTTAACTGTAATAAATGACTATTTCCAGACCTGACAATTTAATTAAGAAAAAAAAAAAGAAAAAATGTTACTACATGATCAAACACTTTTATTCCATTAAAATCACAGTTAGTCCTGCATCTAGACCTGCACATTAGAAAGTTGACAGTACTCTGTCCTTAAAAAAAAAGAATTTAGAACAGGTGCAGCATTATGGTCTTTAGAATGTTATTATAGGCACATGAATAATGTCATTCAGAAGGTTAGCCATCTGCTTTCTGAATATCTGTTACTGATGCAGCAGCAGCAATGTAAAAGTGATACACAGGGATGTTTCCGCAATGGCTTTAACAGAAAGCTTGTGCTTTTTATACAGAAAAATACATTCCATTTTCAGTTTTTTTTAATAAGCATATGCAGAGTATGTGTTTTGTAAATATTATAAAGACTACTATAGTGAGAGGCATTTTACTTGTGTAATTTGCATCCTATTTTACTGACTTTTAGCACAACCTTTTGTGCAAGATTAAAAACAAACCCCAGCATTTTTGTGATTAAAAATAATTTTACTGAAATATGAGGATTTACAAAATATAAAACGTTAGAAAGAGTATAGCTTAAATCTCAAATGCTAACTACAGATAGCATACTACTAGAGCATCAGCCGTGACATGAGTACTAAGTTAACATCTGAGACTTGGGGCCAGTGTCATCTGACAAAGAAGTGAAACGTGAGAGGGCAAGCTAACTTCAAAAAGCTGTAGTCTATCAGTTGGAGTCAGCATTTACAGGAGCACTGTTATACCAGATTTATTAACAAGCTTTTTGAAAATGACAGAAAAACCACCTCCTAATGTTGTGAATAACAAGTAAATCTGTCTTTACAGGGACAAAATGTTTTCATTATGGCACAGAGAATGAAACCTTCCTAGTAACTGACAGGAAACAAGGAAAACTAAATAACTGCTTAGAGACACGCAGCAGAAAAATAAATTTTAACAAGGCCAGGACAGAATTCATATTGTGCTGTAAACACCACAACAAACTGCAGACATTGTGCCAGCTGCCAGGGATATAGCAGTCACAGCTGCCCTAAACACGTATTTACAACACAGAAACTTCTAGAAGTGTTTAGTGAGTGATAATGAGGGTCCATTTATATCAAAGGGATTCAAAACTTATATCAAACAGAATGTCGTTAAGCACTGCAGTGATGGTAGAGGAAATGAGCCAACTGTGAGTGCAGAAGATAGAAATCAGACCACACAAAGCTATTTGGCTTGTTCAGCTGGAGTAGAAATATTTCAGGGGGGAAAATGGTTAAAATTCTTTTTAGGTGTTTGATGAAGTGTTCTGCACACAGTCTGACCACAGAGATCAGCTCCCCAAAAGGAGGGCTTACCTGTTGTCATGTTGTATAGACAGGGCCATCAGGAGGGAGAGTTCATAATTCGCACTATCAAGGCCCAATTACTACAAGAAACAAAAAAGCAAGTTCCAGGTACAGGCCCAAAGTGGATGCTTTTCACTATATGAAGTAGTGTAGGACCGTGTAGTTAACCAAAACATCATATTGCCTATGCATGAGGGAGTTCAAATAAGGTTGATAAGAATACAATAATCTGACTTCTCCTTGTTATGTAGTGTTTGACTGTTCAACTTTAATACTCCTTTAATGCAGGGTTCTGTTCGTATAATTTCTTTTGGTTGCATTTCTTTACTTCTACTGCAGGTAATAATGCTACTGATGTCTAACTCACCTCAGTACTGAAGAAGGAAGAGGTTAGTCATGATGAAAATTAAAGCTTAACAGCTTGAAACAGTTAGGCAAGAAAAGGAATCCACTGTGATATACCTTTGAATTTCCCTTCAGTTGGATGAGAAAAGACTCCAAATAAAACTGCCTTATAAATTTCACCATACACATTCCTCTTCTGTACAAGATAAACATTAAGCATTAGGAACATATTATTTAATGAGGAATTAGAAAATCACAGATATGTTACTAGGAGTCACAAATCCTATCCTTTCTGGTATTTTCTTTCTGTAGTTCCATGGCAGTGAGGCAATATTTATTTTTTTTGAGGCTTAGGGTTAAGAAGTGAGAACAATGTATGTGTGAGACTTCTAAACTGCAGAGGAGTAAACATCTACAGTAGAACTATCCCACAGGAGGAAAAACAACCCCATCCACAATAATCAGGGCAACATTTGGGTCAACTTGGGCAGCAGTACACGTCCCATGTGCAAGTAGTGACTGACGCCTGCTTCTGCCTGAGCTTTGGTAGAAGTCAAGACTTATGCCATACATAGAAAAACTGGTAGACAAGGGTCCTACTTGCTGAGATGTGTGAAATGGAATGAAAGAGGCCAAGTAAGTACAATTTTTTTTTGTGAAGCATGGCTATGCATTTCCTTTTCTTTTTTTTCTCCACTTTGAAAAAAAGGAAATTCCTTTGATTCTGACATGCAAATAGTATTCTTTTTGCATGCCCACAGATACTAATCTCATAATTTCTGTGTCCTGGGCCACTCAGTCAATTTAAAGTTTTGCTCATTTCTCAATTAATTTGCATTATAAAAATTGATCATGATTACGTTGCACAGTAAATATTCACATATTTACTAGAAACGTGCTCATAATTGTGAGCATATAGATGCTATCTATATAATCTATGCTCTCTATATAGATGCTATCTATAAAAATTAAATGGCTAAAGACAGAAGAACAAATAGAGTATTTAAATAAAATCTGAAATAAATCAAACCTAGAGTAGATGGGTTCATGAGATGAAAACTAGGATAGAGTTTACCAGACCAAATATCCACCTTGAGCTACCTGTACGGACTCCTTCTGCAGTCACTCTTCAATGTATTTCACTCTAATGCAAATATTAGAAGAGGTCAATCTGAACAATATTTTAAAAGTGTGTTTCTGCTGACTATATAAATAGTATTTTCTTATTATCGGTATCATTATTATTAACTAGCAGTGTATCAGCTGCCTAGTTTCTGGAAAGAAAGAAAGTAGTGATCCTGGAAAAAAAAATATGTTTGAGAAGTAATTATGGTCTCTGAGTGTCTTTGGTCAGGAAAGCCATTTGTATGCAAAGTCAATACTGACGATCAGTTAAGGAGCATTCTGACTTACCATGTAGAACTTGATAAGAAATTGAAGTTTATAAAGAAAAGACTAGAATATAGGAGAGACTTTCAAAGGGAGGGAATGCAAGTTTCAAAATCCCAGGAGAAAATTTTAAAATTTGGTGAAAAGGGAGCAAAAAGGATAGGGGAAATGATAATATTTAAATCATGCTCATGTTTTCTTTGAAGATGACAATTTAGTGAACTTTGCCAATCTTTGTTGTCCTGTGTTCATGCCAAGGACTGTTAGTAGAGACACAACCATCACCATTATATCCTGAATCTTAAATCTTGCCAAATGGTCATTGTCCATCATACATTTTGAATACAAAAACTCTATCAGGTTTTTCTGAATCGAATAGAAATACAACCTTGTGTCCATGCAGGACCAAATGCATACCGTTAGGACAGTAAATACAGTGCTGTGAAACTGAGCAGTCTTTTTAGTATTTATTTGCATCTCAAAGGGAGAATTATAAAATTTGGGAACACTTCATGACCTTACTTCCCTAAAAATTAACACTATCTACAATATCTTGTAAAGGGAAACATTTTGTCAGTTTGTTTATGAGTATTTAAGTGAGTCTCATTTATCTTAATAGATGCTGAAAGGTAAAATCCAAGTCCTACGTTTCTAAAACACTTTAGATTATGGGTGAGTCCGTCTAGCTGTTAATTATGCTTGCAGATACCATTCTAAACTATGCTTTTACCACTAGCAAGACTAGTTGAAGAGGCTTTTCACTTTCTAGTTTTCCCCTTCCTGCTGAAACAGATATATATCCCCTTCAGTTGAATCAGTGCAGCTGTCTCCGTGGCACCTTCTGCACTGGAACTTCTCACTTATTCATTTTACAGAGTATTATCTAGTGTGTGATAAACTCACTGGGAAAAGGCAAGGTCTGGAAAAAGAGTGGTCAGAAATCTTTTAAACAAGATTTGCCACCAGAGAAACTGTGACATGAAATTCCACCCTGGGATCTCCTGCTCACCCTCGGATATCATCCACAATGAAGGCTCTGGAGCTCAGCTTTATTAATGAATAGGGTGTGGTGTCAAAGCGAAGAGACAGGATTCTTCTGTGTAAGTTTTTATTAAGTGACCGCAAAGAAGATACATTCCTGCTGTCAAATTTGTGTCAAATGCACTACACATTTACTTATATCTAAATGTGATTGACTGTTTATGAATCCCCTCTACATGGAGAACTAGATAGTTCAAAGGTAGCATAGGAAACCAACATGTGTATGTGTTAGAAAAGAAAAATATATACATTGTTGCATATCTATGCTTGTTTTAAAACTAGTCAATTTTATCTGCTTCATTACACATATTTTGCTTAGCAGATAATTTTTCAACTGTCTGAATGCAGTCACTGCATGTTATTAACACAATTTAAATTGGAATTAACCTTGTTCCAGCCCATAGTCTTTTATAAAGAATGATCTTCATGTCTGTAGACTAATTGCACTAAGAAAGTTCACTGCAAAGACATAATTAATAGTCCATAATGTTTGGGAAGGTGACATTTCCTACTTTCTTTGAACTCTCAGTTTGGTATTTGAAAGCCAGTATAAGGTACTGAATCTAGGATATTTAATCTGGAGCGGTGTCTAGTTGGTAGTTAACTGAAACTGCTTCCTTTCCCCTAACAGCAATAAACCAGAAAGGACTAATTACCCCTTTTTATAGGTGCAATTTGAACTTAAAACTCCAGAGAGAGCATGAGTAGTAAACCACTGTTATAGTTGATTTCACCATCTGCACCTTAAAATTGGGACTATAGAACTAGCAAAAGAATACACATAGCATTTAGCACCGAAATCCCCTAAACAAATTTTGGTTTTGTTGTAAGGAAAATTTTCAGAAGGCAGTAATAATTCAGTAGTATTTTCTGATTCCTATTAATATCAGTTTCTTTAAATACATGCATATTCCGTTTAATCCATCGTTAGTACCTAATTGAAATGCTTTCATCTAAAGATGATGATGTATTGATATTTTTGTGAGTTTAATGAACACGGCATTAATATATTTTTGGCTTCAGGCTTTCTGAAGAAAGAAGCCTTAGGAAATTCCTCTAGCAAGAATGCCAACCATCAGTTTTCTAAAACTAGCAGAGTTTATTACTATATTTTTACTATATTTTTGGTTTCTTTTGGTTGTTTTTTTTCCTATGAATAGGCAGGATTTATTAACTTCAATATAATTCCTTAGGATTAATACTTTTTATCACATTTATTTTACTGTTAAGTTGTGATGTATGTTACAGAAGTTCTGTATCTTACAATATCTCTGTAGTTGTTAACATAAATGAGAAACTATTAAATTTTTTTGTGGTTTCTTAAACATGCTTTTTTGTTAGGCTGGAATCAGAAAACAAGAAAGTTTTATGAATGCCAGATGAAGAGTTGTCCACTTTCACCATATTACCACTCCTTCTCTCCCTCTGCTGCCGATTTTGAAGTCATGAATGGGGTCAACTCTGCATTCATTGTTTTCAAAATGTCTTACTCTCACAGGTTTTGTTGTGCTTGTGAACTGTTAATGATACCAAGCCACCTCATCAGCATTTCCTGAAACGGTGCACACTTCTACGGCACACGGTAAGATAGTGGCCCCTTGATTGTATGAAGATCCACTTGAATTGTCTTAGTGTCTAGAAGAACTTCCTGTTCTGAATCTGAACTGCTTAAATAGTAGAAAAACTCCACAATGGACAGTTATTTTCCTCTTTTTTTTCTTCCTCCCCCTCCCACCCTCCAACCCCCCCAGTTAGTTTCTCTCCTTCCACACTTCCCTGAATTAAAAAGACAATCCAGAACTATAGCAAAAAAGAAAAGTCCGAGTTTGGCACCATTTACCTTGAGACAGTGTTGGGCATTTAGGGAGGAGAGTTGTTTTGCTTTTGGGTGTTTTTTTTTAAGCAAACAATCTCTGAAATTTCAGGGAAAAAATATAAGTAAAAGGGGTTTTAACTTCAGTTGATAGTAGCCTGAAAATTGAAAGATGGGCTCTAGATTTTTGAGATACAAGCAAAAGGTACAAAGCAATTTTGGCAGCGAAGCAAAAAATAATGTCAATTTATTGCTAGGGCAGGGTAAGCTTTGGAACAGACAAAATACACCTTGATTTTGAGCTGTTTCTGTAAACCATAACTTGGTTGATTTTGGGGGAGAGAGGACTTACTGGTACTTCACTAAGTCATATATTTGCACATGTTGCTGTTGTTGTCCATAAGGTTGGCTCAGTCATGAATGTCCTCAATTCACATTTAATATTTTTATATCTAGTGCCTTATATATGTATACATATATGTTATATAGATGCAGTCTTAGATGGTTTAAAAACATAACTTGAAAAATGTCCATTTTACTAGAATTCCTCTAATATGTATATGCAAGGATTCACTTCTGTTTTTTAAAAGAGGTCTCAGTGTTCTACCTCAAGTGATCTCCCAAACCTGAGCATATATATAGAGCTTGAAGGCTATTTTGCATGTGTTTGAATCATGAGACCAGTTAACTTAAATACATGTCATTTTACCACTCCATATAGTAACCATAATATACAAGCATATACGCAGAATGTCTAAAAAATAAAATTTAAAAAAATCTACAAATTTGCAAATTACTGGAAAAACTTTCTTTAAATAATATGCTGTTAGAATAATACCTTTAGATTTCTTTCTTTCCTTGACCATAATTTCTTAGTTAAACATAAAATGCACAAAAGTAGAAAATACATAATTTTATTTACAAAAAAAATTTCTTGATCCATTAATCCATTGTTTGTGATGTCTGGTTGGGGATGACTGCCATCTTGAAATTTGTTAGAGGACAAATTGTCTAAGAAACTGTCTCGGGCCAGTCTTGTTTAATATTTTTATTGATAATCTAGATAAGGGGATTGACTGCACCCTCAGTAAGTTTGCAGATGACACCAAACTAGGTGGGAGTGTTGATTTGCTTGAGGGTTGGAAGTCTATACAGAGGGATCTGGACAGGTTGGATCAATGCACCAAGGCCAATGGGATGAGGTTTAATAAGGCCAAGTGCCGGGTCCTGCATTTTGGTCACAACAATCCCAGGCAATGCTACAAGCTTGGGGAAGAGTGGCTGGAAAGCTGCCCAGCAGAAACTGATCTGGGGGTGTTGGTGGACAGCCGGCTTAACACGAGCCAGCAGTGTGCCCAGGTGGCCAAGAAGGCCAACAGCATCCTGGCTTGTATCAGGAACAGTGTGGCCAGCAGGAGTAGGGAAGTCATCGTGCCTCTGTACTCAGCACTAGTGAGGCCTCACCTCGAGTACTGTGTTCAGTTCTGGGCCCCTCACTACAAGAAGGATGTTGAACTGCTGGAGCGTGTCCAGAGGAGAGCTATCAAGCTGGTGAGAGGCCCAGAAAACAAGTCCTATGAGGAGAGGCTGAGGCAACTGGGCATGTTTAGTTTGGAGAAGAGGAGGCTGAGGGGAGACCTCATTGCCCTCTACAACTACCTGAAAGGAGACTGTAGAGAGGTGAATATTGGCTTCTTCTCCCAAGGGAATAATGACAGGACCAGAGGAAATGGTCTGAAGTTGCGGCAGGGGAGGTTTAGATTGAGTATTAGGAAGAATCACTTTACTGAGAGAGTGGTCAGGCAGTGGAACAGCCTGCCCAGGGAGGTGGTGGAGTCATCATTCCTGGAGGTATTTAAAAGATGTGTAGACGTGCACTTCAGGGCATGCTCTAATGCCTGAGATTGTTGGGTTTTGTCTCTCTGGGGGTGGTATGGTGTGTGTTGGTTTGGGCTGTGTTGTGAGTTGTTTTTTTGTGGTGCGGTGGGGTTTTTTTGTTTGTTTGTTTGGTGTTTTTTTGTGGTTGGACTCGATGATCTCAGAGGTCCCTTCCAACCATGAAGATTCTGTAATAAGACAGGTTTCTGAACATTAAAAGAAGATGATAACAGGAAATCTTAACAAAATTGTATGAATTAACTGATATTTGAGTGTGGAGAATTCTTTCTACTTAATAAGAGAAGCAACATTGTATTTAAATTCATTTGAAAGAAAACAAAATATGAAATCTTGAATCAACCCAATTTTTTAGCTGAATAGTCCATGAAAAATATGTTTTCTAGTGGATTTTTAAAAAACACCATGGAGATTTCTAAACCAGAAGGCAAAATCTTCTTAAAACCAGAAAGGAAATAAACAACCAAGAAAATGCAACTCCTTAAAATGGTATTTTCATCAGATTTTCGTAGAGCTGGGAGAAATAAATGACAGTAGAAAAAGTGGTACTGGACCTAACATATTGGAGAGGATAAATTTTTCCAGTCTGAACAATGATCTTTTCTCTTTTCTGTTGAATCTCCAGTTTATTCCTAACATCTGCCCTGGGACAAAGTTGTATTTCTGGTGATTTACGTTGCCTCAGAGCAGTCTGCCTGCCAATACTATTGGCTCACGCTTCCTGCCATGAACTCTAGTTCTAATGTGAGGATATGTCAGGAGACAGGAAAAGAAAATTGAGAAGTTAGACAAAGAAAGGGCAAATTGATCAGAAACTTTGGCCTGAAGTGTGTTTTTGTCCTCATACACACACAATCTGTGCATGGAAAGATTCTCTTATACATAAGAGTCATGACAGCACAAAAGGAGATTTAGAAGCCTGCTTAGTAAAATTCTCCACTTTCTGAATGTTTAGCTTGAGGTTTTGAGTCTGCAAGAGCAATGTGAATTGAAATTGCACCCAACTCAGCTGGAGATTGGATTTGTTATGTGTGAGGGAACAAAAGATTCCCCTCCAGTCAAACATACAGACACAACAGTATAGCCCAAACTTGCCTAGTCTTCTCTGTGGTGTCTCTCATTTGGTTAACCACCATTGAGCTGGCTCAGCAGGAAGACTTCACCTCTACAAATTCATCTTCAGCGGCCAGAGACATTGTGAGTACAATAATCCTTTATAACAGCTATTTTTGAAAACTGTCTGGTTTGTCCTGTCAGAGGTCAAGGAGATACCTGGAGTATCTAAGATGTCTGTGGTGGAGGAGGGGTGTTCGGGGTATTTCTGCCCTAGGAACTTTGTTAAAATTTCTCCAGTGACACAGGAAGGGACTGAGTTAACTGGAGACTAAGAGATCAGCTGACAGAGCAGAAAATAAAAGAATGTACTTAGAATTTTCTAGTGCCTAATAAGGCACTCTTGGGACAACCTAGTGCCATCACAAAAGTAATTATTCTTGATTGCCTAATCATATTATTACATATTTAAATTAAATTAATGCATATATTTTTTTTCAATAAAATCAAACTTGAAGACTAGTTGCACTTCCTAATTTTAATTATCTCAAAGATTAACTTTTTAAAGTTTACAGGATATTAAAGCTATCCAAATATAAAATTTAAGGGGGAAAATATTTTTTTTTCTTTAAAGAAAACAATATGCCTTTAGGAAACTTTCTTGTTAGGGACATACATATTATTCTAGCAGGCAGTGACACTAGTGGCAATCATATTACCAGACATTTTCTGATAACTATGTCTTACTGGAAAATGTTAGTTCATCTCAATTGAAATTATGGACAGGAAAATGCTTGATTAAATGACTTTCCTAATTGGAATTGTGCTTGAAAATGTTAAAATGTTGTATGTTGATCTCTTTTTTAAGAATGCTCATTTGTTGTTTCAAATAACATCTAAAACCAAATTTATTTCATTTATTGTGAAGTTTGTGCATTGAAATAAATAAACAATTTTATTACCTTACTAATAAATACAAAAACATTTTCATTTCCATATTCCCTAAAATATGAGAAAAATAACTTTGATTAAAAAAGAAGGTGAATATTCAATTCTCCTGAAAACAATGTTTCACAGTGCTGGTAGATAATCACATCAGGACTTTGAAACCTTATTTTTAGGATAATTTTACATAAATTTACAATAATAATATTAATAATAGCGATCTCATCACACTTGTACCACTGTAATTTTTGACACTTTAAACTTGCCAGTAGATGAATTACCTCTAGCCTGGGCGTTATTAGAAATAGTGAATAATCATTGCCTTTCCACCTTTTGTTGCTTATTTTCTTCATACCCTCTCTCATCTCTTTGCTAAGCTTGAGAATTAAAGTGTATTTTTATCTTCATTTTATGGAAACTTCTCCTAAATTTCACTATCCTTTTCTAGTTTTATCATGCATTTTCAGGAAGAGTGAATTTGGAGGCTATAGAACTGCCAGTTCTTTTTACCAGTTCATGTTTTACTTCATATGTGGGTACACAATATATTTATACTTTACAACAGTGAATATTTTAGGATTTGTTCTTTTCCTTTCTTATTGATTCCCAAGTTTCTATTAGTTTCTTCAATTGCACAGAGCGTTAGCCTGCTCTTTTTGGAGACAGTTACAAACAGTGACACCAACCAGTCATTTTAAACCCACGCTCTCCATGCATTAAATTAAAAGGTTAAAGTTGTCAATTCAAGAGCAAAGGAATTTTGGAAAAGGTGTTTTGTTAAAAATATATGTTATAAGGGCCAATACATGTGCACAGTACTTTTTGCTGAGATTGCACAGTATTTCACAATGTGCCCAAAACTCTCCATACTCTACAAAAAAAATTCTGACAATCCATGTTGCAGTGCACTTCCTCAAAATTTATGGAAGATTTTGAGTAATTCTGGAAGATTTCTTTTCCATAATAGTGCTCTGCATTGTCAGTTTCTCAACAAGCACATGTAGTTCAATGAACTAGTAGGCATATTATTTCTTATATTTAGTCTGGTGGCGGAAGGCACTGCCGCGAGTTTAAGGGTATAAGAATTTTCATATCCTAGAAACAGAACATCTGGGTTTGGGTGGGGTATTTTATTATTTTTTTTTGTCAGTCACTGCCATTCGTATGTAAACAAAGTCACTAGCAGACTTTCTTATAAGCATAAGAAAATAAAATCACGCTTGTATCTATCAAAACTTAATACTTGGATCAGTTCCAAAAGGTTTCTCTCTATTTCACTCCACTGACAAACTGTGCCTTTGTTTACACAGCCTCATGATTGATACCCACTTTGTAAAGATAATGCTCTCATTATACACTATTATATTTTCAGGATATATGCATCTTCACTTCTCTACCCAGATGCCCAAAGACTCTGTTCAGATTCAGTTTTCTCTGTTAGACAGAATTATACAGTATTGCTTTTTGGAGTAGTTAGGTAGTTAGTTGTAGTATTTTATACTGTTGAACAGTTACATTTTGGAGAATCATAATTTTTATGATGAAAAAATTATCCCTTTATTTTCGCCTTTGTATTTCCACTACCTTCACATGATTGCTAGGATTATGTATATGGGAAGCAGTTTTGACTTGTATAAGTTTAATAAGTTTTTAATCTATTAAAAATATAGAAAAATGCAGAACTAAGTACTCTAAGATTCCTTAGGTATAGATAAGGCTTTCAAGTCTTTGAAAGAGTCAGATAAAAATATTGTTAAGGATAGAAGAAAAGACATTTCGTTTTATGGTACGCATATGTTAAGAGCCTTAAAACAATACATACATTTTTGGATGGATAACTGAAGGATGTATCTCAGAATTACTGACTGTTGCTTTGCTTTGAGGCTGTTACAGCTAATCATAACCGTAGTCACATCTTCATTCTCTGGTGTCTGTAAGGGAGAGTGCAGGTGGAAATGTTGCATTTGGGTTTGCTATTGACTTTGAGGCTGGGTTTAAAATCTCCATAGATCAGGACATTCTTTGTGTGTGAAGGAGAAGACTGTGCGACGCACAAGTTGATCAAGCAAAACAATGGTCATTTCCCCCATCTTCTTTTCATTTTAAATCTGTTATTGGAGGAGTTGTGAAAAGCAGTGTCCGTACGTGGAAAGAGGTTGTTGAAGGAATGCAGAAAATACCGGCTAGAGGGAAGAGACAGACAGCTCAGTAGCTCCTTTGCTTGTTTATTATCAGTGATACTGCAAACACCGGACTGAAAACTCCATCTGAATTGTTACACTGTCCATAATCATGTAGCAGGCTCTTACGTCTGAAGAGTTCCTGGGATATGTACTACATTTGTCTTCCTGGGACCCTCTAATATATGTAAACTCCTCAGTCAAGGATATACAATCCAAAGGAAAACACCCGAAGAAATACTGGGAGATACTGGGAGACCAGTAAACAATGTGCCAGATGCCTGCTGAGTCAGGAATCACGGAATCACAGAATCGCAGGCTCACAGAATGGCAGGGGTTGGAAGGGACCTTTGGAGATCATCTAGTCCAACCCCTGCCAAGGCAGGCTCACCTAGAGCAGCTTGGACAGGAATGCATGCAGGCGGGTTTTTAATATCTCCCGAGAAGGAGAGTCCACAACCCCTCTGGGTAGCCTGGTCCAGTGCTCTGTCACCCTCAAAGTAAAGAAGTTTTTACTTATGTTCGGACAGAATTTCCCATGTTCCAGCTTGTGCCTGTTGCTCCTTCTGCTTTTGTTGGGCACCACTGAGAAAAGCCTGACCCTATCCTCTTGACACCCATCGTATAGATATTTATAAACATTGATGAGGTCCTTTCTCAGTCTTCTCCAGGCTAAACAGAGCCAGGTCTCTCAGCCTTTCTTCAAAAGACAGATGCTCCAGTCCCCTGATCATCTTCATAGCCTTCCACTGGACTCTCTCCAGTAGTTCCTTCTTTTTCTTGAACTGTGGAGCCCAGAGCTTGACACAGTACTCCAGATGTGGTCTCACCAGGGCATAGTAGAGAGGGAGGATAAACTATCTGTTGGAAATCTATTGGGTAGTGATAATAATCCTAGGAAGTGAGCCGCCAATTATGCTATGAAGAAAGGGGAGTGGAAATAAAGTCCCAACAGTTTTTTCCAAGCTAATGTGGAGAGGTGTCCTATACTGTTCTTTAATCAGGTAATTGATTGTCATGAGTGTATGAACACCAGCTAAGATAATAAAGGGGCAGGTTGAAAGAACTCATGTTTCCATGCTGTGTGAATGATGTTAGAGAGGGGTGAGCTCCTTGCCGCTAAGGGGGAGTGGGGTGGGGGGTGTTTGTTTGGGTTTTTAATTTTTTTTGTTTTTATACTCCTGTCCTCAGTTGCAGTGAGATCAGCTGTTTTGGGTAGAGGCTCTGGACTTTTTTAGTCCAATTCCAGACTGCTCATGTGAGCCCAAGCTCTGATCACAAGTACTGCTGCTGTTACAATCGGACTGTGGGGTCTAGCTTCACAAGTAGTATCTGCAAGATCATCTTAGTCCTTTCTACTAATTGGCACAGGATCTATCAGCTGCACAAGAGCTATCAGTACACAGGTCATCCTACAGTAAAGCTGGAGACCAGAAATGGTTAGAAACTGTACTCCTCTCTACTTGTCTGTTGCAGGTTTTTGCCATTTAAGGTGATGCTGGAGTCCAGTACCACTAAGAAGAGATTTAACTTCTCCCTCTATATTTTTTCCTGCTGAACTTTCATAGCTAACAGTGAAAGGCAGGTGAAAAAGCTTCATAATCTCTTGCCTGTCACCTAAAAGCTGTTTAAATTCCAAAGTACAAGCAAGCCATTCCCACCACCTAAACTCTGTCCCAAGGCTCCCCTGCGTTTTGAGTGGGGGCTTTACCAGTCTTTACAGGAGATTAATTTACCCAGACTTTGTGTTCATTTTGAATATATGCCTTGGTATTGCAGACCTCAGTGTAAATATATGTCTAGTATCTCAGTCTTCACCATTTGTCTTTCAGGGCTATGCAGGTCTGCATTTTCCCCTTACAGGCTCATATCTGAAGTTCACAGATGTAAATATGTGTTTAATGGATGCTGAGGAAAGTCACTCTAATGAGGATTCTCAAAGGTACTGCAACAGCAGTGGATATTGTAGGAACTTCTGGATGTAAAGTCCCTTTGCAGTTTCATTAGCATAATTGGAACTAGAACTTATTTTTGTGCTACTCAAATTTGGATTGATTATATAATTGGATGATAATAGTAATGCCTAGCACTTTAACAGTACTTTACATGATCAGAGAGCTGTGCAAACATTAACTAAATAATCTTCACAAAGCCCCTGTGAGGTAGTAATTAGAGATGGAAAAGGCCCATTACTAGATCATAAAATTCCATTCTCTTGCCAGGGCAGCATACATTTGCCCAACAGAGGACATAGCAAATATTAAACTACTTCTGTGTTAGATCTTTGCTTCCTTTGTGACATTATTTCGATCTGGGACTTCCCTGAAACTATAAAGGGACTTTACAAAGTTTTTAAATAGTGTTGTAACTGAAGTGCTCCTTTTTGATGAAGGTAACATAGATTTTTTTCTGTCCTTCTCCTTGCCTACTTTTCAATGTCAGTGGAAAGTGGTGTATTTGATTCTCCTCAAAAGGAGTAATGAAAAGGATGAAGCTGTTTAAAGATGGGTTAGCAATCTCTTGCTTAGAATAAAAAGAGATAGGAAAGACTCCTGCCTTTCTGGAATAAACTCCCCTATTACTACCTATCTGCCAACCGTTCAACACTGATGGTATAAAAGCAAGACTTTTCATCAGTAACTGTGTAAAATCTCTTTCCATTACCAGATGCTTTGATACAAGCACCACTCAATGTTTATATCCTGTATTTCATCAAGTTTCCAAGGTTGCAAAGCTCTTTGGATGTTAAATACCTGCTCAAAATACAATAATCAATACAATGATAACCTTCACCGCTATCAACCTTTGTCTTTTTAATGTTGTTTTGACCGACTGTTTTCCTTGACAGTTCCTATACTTTGACAAAACACTTCTTCTGAATAATTGCTGAAATTGTAGCCATAAGATAACTTTCAGTGTATTCAAGGCTATTTGTTTTTTGTTTGCATGAATATCCATGCTATGTAATTCTTTGTATGAACACAGGAAGTGCAGGTCTCAGGAGCACATGTGCTCTGGTTCTGAGGCTTGTGGCATTAGCAATAGGTCTGTTCAGGGAGATGATCTGGGGAAAACGGACGCAGCCGCTGTTAGTCTGTGGCAGACCAGTTCCCTTTCCTGGCTCACCACATGGTTTGCACAAGAGCCAGTGGTGCCTGAGAAGTAGCCATGGGAATGTGAATTTAAGGTGAGGAAATGGGGGAGAAATTAACATTTTGGACAGGAAGAGAGGGGGGAAGTAATCTCACGTCCCATTTATTTTATAGTAGTGATACATAGGGAACCTTAATACAAATAAAGGGAAAAATATGGACTAAACATAACTTGCCTATTTCACAGTCAACAGTGCTAATTCAAAAAGGAAGAAAGGGTTTCTTTTCTTTGGTCTTGGTCGGAAGATGGACTTCATAAAATCTTTGGCAAGTTTTCTTAAATCAATGATAATTTCTTGAGGTTATATTTTTAATATAAAGAGGTATAGATGACAACCTTTATCAACTAACATCTGGGCTCGTGTCTGTCCATAAGGATTTCTTGAACTTTTTTGCTTTATACTGCTATAAAAAATGTGAGTTTAAGTTTAAATAAGATATACAGTACACACTAGATAAATTTCTCCTTGAATTTGTTGCTTTCAGATTATTAGTTTTTGACCCATATTAGCAACTCTGAAACTCCAGGCAGTCAGCTGTAGAAGTTGGATAACTAGGCTCTTGGTTGGTAATTTTCCAGGAAGACCAGGCTGGAAAGTGAGACAAGTGGAAGCCAGAAAATTGAGGGCACTTATCTGACATACTGTTGTGCTGATAAGCATGAAAGCCTTAAGTGCTTCTTAGTTCCTTAAGCTTGTAATTTTCAAGTAATATTCATTATAGGTTCAACAGAAATCATTATCTGTGAGTGCAATAGCACTCTTGTAAACAAAAATCTTGTTTTTTCAGTTATCACAGTTTTGCTGTGGTTTTGTTATCAATTGGAAGCATTACTTCTTATCTACCTTGGTGTAACTGTGGAAACACCTGAAGCATTAAGAATCAGAGGACAAACATCATACTCGAGTCCCCCTTATAGTTAGTTATAGTTACTGTAGTATTAGCCTCCATGTTAGTGTGAGGTTCTTTTTCTCGAACACATTTGAGACCAAGAGCTCATTTCTATCAATCAAGCTTTACTGAATTAATAATGGCTGCAACTATCCTTTTCCAATGTTAACAGCTGTCTTGGTGCCCTAATTATTGCTAAATAGCTTTGAATAGAAGCCAATTAAATCCATGGCATAATTGTGGTTATTCTTCATTTTTAATAGTAAGGAATAATTTTAGAGAGTGTTGACTAAAAATGAAAAGGAAAATTAGAAAACTTGGTTGATGAACATAAACTGAGCGATTGCTTATGAACATTTCAAGGCTTGTATAAACATTGCAAGGATAAACATTGTAAGGATACTGAAAAAACATCTGCCTAAAGTAGATCAATGACAACAAAATATGCTTTGTATCTTTTTGAACACACCTAGCTGTGAATATGCTACAGATAAACACAATTTGAGGATGTGCTAGGTTGAAAATGCCATTTACACATATTTTATGCAAGAAAGAGTAGCCCTGATTCTGGACAGTACTTTTTTCATTTACTAAACAAAATGTCTGGAAGCCTTGACTAAAGTTAGAACACCACTGAAAAGCACTATTCAAATACAACAAGATAGGTGACATGGTTTGGAGAGCTTAAAATTTCAATATTTATAAATTTAGATACTTAAAATATACTAGCAAAATAGAAGGATCACTGACTAATTATGAAATATTTTAAAGACATTTGAAGACTTTTTATTATCTTATTTTATTTATTTTAGAAATCACTCTTTCAAAATCTTTTTCAACCTTAATAAGAATCTCTAAAATAACAAAGCTGGAATTTGAATCATGTGACCTTTATATCTGCAGATCATGGCAAGAGTATGTGAGAGTTAGCAACTAAAAAAAGTAGTACAATGAAGTGGTTTCTTAATTCAAAAACTACATCACTGATAAAGCTATGAGTATAATTCAAATCACCAAAGTGTTACTCTGGTGCCACGCACAGTAGACTGCCCTGGCTAAATTTAACATTTTAAGGTGGAGCTTTACCAATTTAGATGCTTTCTTTCTTTAGCATATCAGAGGAACATGGGGATATATACCTCCTTCTTAAAATGTTCTAGTAGGCATTAGTAGTAGATAGAAGATGGTAAGGGCCATGCCAGTACATATATCTTGGAAAAGGAAATTAGTTTTGGTTTGTTGTGAGTTTTGGGTTAGCTATCTTGATAATAATGTGCAGGACAAACTTAGCCCTGAACTGGCAAGTGCAAATTCATTATGTGGGAATAAATTTATACATAAGTGATGCAAGAAATTTAAAACTTGAATAAGTTTTTATAGACTACAATTAAATAATGGTTGTTTGAATTGGACCTTGATACTGTAGGCAGTAAGGGTTACCATGTTTTATAAAAGTATAAAATAAGTGATACCAAGGATATATCTCATTGTTCTGAACTTACATTTCCTATAAACTAGAATAGTCTTATTCAAAACATATTTTAAATAACTGGTTCATTTTATTTGAATATTTTCCGTATTTATAATAAGTTTGTCATACCTGATGAATGAATTTAACTGAAGACAAATTCTGTGCCTCCTGTTTTCAAATTGTATCTAATCTGATGTCCAACTGTGTAATCTGCAATAGGAGAAAGACTAAGGATCCTGGTTTCTAATTTCTGAAAAATTCAAATCCTGAAAAATTTTCCATTTATTTATCTTCATACTTTTACTGACCTTCATACTTCAGATTGTTCCATTTGTTTAATTTTCTGAACTGGTGGTTGAATGGAAATGGATATGAATTCAAATGGATCTATGCAGTGCCACAACCATAAGCAAAAATGTAAAAGATGTTTAGTATCAAAGGATCCATGGAACCTGCTCTATTGGTCTGTGTATATAAAGCCACAGGGATAGGAAAAATGAAATCTGAGCATACTGAATCTTATAAACTGACTATTGTAAATATTTTTTCACCTGTACTGGGGGAGATACACTGGGTGACAAAATTTCTGAAAGTTTGTTTAGTTTTTCTTTTTTGGTCAGTATTATTTAATATATTTGAATGATTAATCTGAGGAAAACCTTATTTGTCAAAATGCTGAGGGGTATTTTCAATACAGTTCCCTTCTAATGGAATAAAGGAGGGTGAAGAGTGCTAAAGTAAACCTCTGAATAGGAAATCTTCCACACTGTGCTTGTAACTTTGTTTTCTTAAATGTTTTGTAAGTTTGTTTATAGAGTTATCGTGTCCTTCACTTGCATAGGACTGTTCAGATGAATATCTGTCTTGATTTTAGTAGCTGGATGGGCTCTGTAGCACACTTCACCTATGGTATAGATGAATAAACAACAGTGAGAATATTCTCACAATATACTCACTCTCAGAACAATGCCCCTTTACATTACCTCACGTTAATATCCATTGCCACGGTTATAAAAGTGTTGCTGTCAAAGACCTGTGTATTAACTGAATATCCTGTGAATGGTAAAGCTATTCCGATGTCTAAACCTTGGCTGAGAAATCATGATATCTATCCATGACACCAGAAATCTGACGGTCAGAATTTTTTCCTTCTCCTCTGAACACGAGTCTTTGACCCAAGGCCAGTATCTTAAACTTTCCTCCACTCTGTACCACAGAGCCTTGTGTTGTAGTGTTGATGAAAATCAAAATAAGTTTGAGTCCATTAGTGTGAAGGACTACTATATTTCTCTGAGAGCACAAACGTCTGTCATTCTTAAAGGACAAACTGTTTTGGAGAAGGCTTTCACTTAAGAAAGTGCAATTTATTCTCTGCAGATTCAATTCTCTCTTGTTGGAGTTAATTAATGGGGATCCAGCTTCAGCCTCATTAAAATTTCTCTTTGGTTTGGATTGTGATCAGTATTACAACAGTAAATGAGGACAAATGAGAAATGATTGAAGACATAGTGCCTTTACAGAATCTTTCTTGCAGCTAAGGAAAAGGTTTTATTGGTTAATCTGGACAACTACACTGTCTGCTGTTTGATCTTTTTTGAGCTATCCAAAAGATGTCTTCCCTCTCAAAGAACAACTCTTGAAGTGACTTCCTTTAATGAGGTTTCTCTGCCAGCACAGAGTACAGGACTGAACCTGGTGTTGTACAGCTTGTGACACAGTTTAACAGTTAAAAAAATAATGAGTTCATCATCAAAAAAGAAAAAAAAAATAATACCTTTAAATTTTATATCAGTTAGTTATTTGGAATGACAAGGGCAATGTTTCTTTCCACAGCCTCTGGTTTGTAAATCTTTAATCCTTCTCAGCTGAGTTCACATTAGAAAGTGCTGGTTTTAATTGAAAGCTCACATTCCTCCCATCTCCTGGGTTATGCCAAAAGCGTGAGAGTTGATAATGCTCCTGCATGGCAGATATACACAATAGCTGCAACTATGATTCTGTCACAGCATGTAGAATCTTGTGCTGCAGGTAAAGTAGTTCAATATAATATTTTCTTCGCTGTGTCTGAAAAGTTACACTTGAAATCACATCTGATAAATTATTATATTTTAGAAAAGTAAACAGTAAAAAAGCATGTAGAATTGGAAGTGACCTGAACTGAAATTGCATTGCAAAGATGTCAGTATGTTGTGGCAGCTCAGTGATAAGTTATTTCTTCCCAGTATTTATACATTCATCTCTTTTGCTTCTTAATAGAACTTCTAAAAGCTTTTTACTCTCTGACCTCCAGCTGTCAGTAGTGACCACCGATGGTATTTCATTGTATCATTTTTTTTAATTAGAGCAATAATTGTGCAAACATATGTAGATTAAATGAGGGATTGGACATACTAAACAGCTTAATTGAATTCCATTTTGGGCACCACTTAAGATAAATTCCCAGAAAGCTCCATAGAGGTTTGAGCCTTTTCTGTGGCTTGTCAAATATATTTTCTGTTCACTCCTGACAACTAAATGCTTCAGCAAAATTCACTCTTGGTTCTATAGGGGTGGAGAAAATATTTTACAAGTCTTTATGCAAAGGGGATTGGAACTAGCAACAAAGTCACTGCTGATATCACACATGCACAGATGTTTTAAGCAAAAAATACCTTGAAGCATGCACATAATTTTTAGCAATTGGTGTGGTAGCAACGACTGAAAGCAAGATAAAATTTTAAAGCACCATTTTATATAACGTTGCATTGACACATATTAAATTTGTGGTGGTGTGATTGTAAACAAGATTATTTCCCACACAGTACACAAATATGTCTTCGTATATTTTCAAGCAGTCATCTGTTGCTTTTTTATTATATTTTTTTTTACCCTAATGATCCCCCAGCAATTATACTCTGAGTATTCTAAATTATAGGCAACAAATGAGCTATGGGAAAGGTATCCTGTTCCCCAGGGTCCTGTTAGTCCATTTGCACAACTCTGACCCTAACCCATAGATTTGAAGTGCTGAATCATTGGCACAGTCTCACGACTTTTGCCTTTTCAAGCTGGAAAGCACTTGCAAAAAGTAGCCATCTGGCTTTGGTGTAACAGATTGAGACATTCCCTGCTCAACAAAAAGATGGCTGCCAGGTCTGACTCAGCTGTGCAATGTAATTAAAGGTCTCAGGAGTGAGCAAAAACTATATTATAAAATTTCAAAGCTGAGGATTGGCTCCTACTTATTTACACTAGCAGTTTACTAAAACTCCAAACTCCTACCATAAGATTGGTTATGCAAGTGCTATAAGAGATGCATAATAAGTTCAAATAAAATAAAGACACCACCACTGACCAAAATTTTAAACAAAAAAAAAATTACCATATAGTGAATATTTCAAAATATTTTCTTCTTGGGTCCTTGTCATATGCAAAGTGTGGATTTAGTGGGAAGGTTAATATGGAAAAACTAGTCTTTTTTTTTTTTTTTTTTTGCCAGATTACTTATGCTTTTACTTTTCAAAAATGTTACAATCAGCCAGAATGGCAAAAGGTGACTTTTGAATCATCCTACTTGTAAGTCTCCAGTTTGAGGGATAGGACAATGAAAATATTTCCAAGTATTAAGAAGAATTTACTTTAGTCTAAATCAAACTGGAGAAAGGTTGCAGATGGAACTTCCCCTTGCCATTCTGTTCCTTATATTCAACATGCGACTAATTACCAAATACCCCGATAACATAGGCAGTGATATTACTCTTCCTTTTGGCTCCTCTCTTTCAAGTAAGGCATCCTGTACTTTAAATATGTGATAGCTGCCTGGAGATAGAAAAATGATTGATACTCAAAAGGTTTCCTTAGTCTGTTACCAGCTAAATTCCAGACTTGCAAGTCAACAAAGGTAATTAACCTAGAACTGACTACTCTGTGTATTCTTATTGTGATCCTGATAGACCTAATTTACCACTGACAGCACTAAAAGGGTTCCCTATTTAGCTTGTTTTCCCATTCTCCTGATAACTCATTAGTGAGACCTGGCTCTGCTTAATGCCTGCAACACAAAGAGTAAATTGGTTTGCATAAATCATTCACTACCTTCAAGAGACAAAATATTTTGGCAGACTGAGTTTATATTTCCTTGGTTTTCTGTTCAATAGATTTAGAGGTCAGTTTTACATTTTCCCCACAGGCAGACCATGTGTCTAGTTTGGTATAGCAAACACTGAATTTATGTTAAAGTAAGGCCATGACACTAGCGCAAAGTGTTTAAATATAGTCTGTCGTGAAATAGAATTGTACCCATGAGATTAAGCAGTGTCTGGAGCAGCCTATTCACCAATGCATGGAATGTAATAAACATTAAAGATGATAACATCCCTAAGTGGGACATCTTACGTTTCACTACTCAGAAAATCTCTGCATTTCCTATTTTAACATACAGCTCTTTCTAATTTATAGAGTGAAGTAAATTTTGAATAGTACAGGCTGATGCTATCTTTTATGTCAGTTGTACATATAAAGCCCAGATAAAATGATGGGGGATTCTTGAAAACTGTAAAAACTGAATAAAATTATAAAGAAATTTCAAAATGTCTCACCACCATTGAGCAAACAGCTCAAGTTGAATCTGCAAACATATTTTTGTGCATACTAAAATGTTTACATTAAGTACTTCTTTATGATAACGTGAAAGACCTTTCAAATTTATTTTGTTGTAAAATTTTGGCTAAGTGAAGTTGAAAACAAAGTTAATTTTGTTCCTTTCTTCTCTAATTTTCATTACGTTTGCCTTGTGTTTTTATTCTATTATTCCTCTTCCAAAAAGGTGGTGTCTCCTTTCCTCCCTGTGCTGTTTATCTTGGTTTTGGCTTTGCTAGTCATTCTTCTAGTGTATTTGTGAGCGAGTTCTGCCTGTTTCTAGTCCCTTGTGCTTAACTTTTTTCTTTCTGACAACTTTTTTTTAACTTAGATGTTTCTGATATGCAACTATGCTCGTCCTTTTTGTGTCTTTAGTGGTCACATTGCTCACATACTTAGGTAAAACGCTTATACAAAACTTATATGCTGTTACCTCTTACACTGTTTTAGTATGTTTATATTTGAATTCAGTATAAGGTAATATTAATTACAACCTGATTTATAATTTATAGGTTCATGAGCCTCCAATTTGTCTATCTTGACATCCCTATGAGATTTTTGGTTGTCTCTGTAACATGCTTGCAGATCTACTGTATTGCACATGTGGAGCATGTCTGGAAACACTGGATTTATTACAGATGAGCTCCAGAGTATGCATGTCTTTCTGTCTGAAATCTAAGAAAACCGTTACACCATCTGTTGGTTGAATAGATTTTTTTCCTGTCGTGTTGAGGTAATATTTTTTAATCAGAGTTCAGCATTCACATGACTTAACTCATCTCCATATGCATGTGTGGATCATATGATGTTGGGATACCATGAGATAGATGATGCCTAGAGTAGTTTGGGTTACTGAAGTTTCTCATTCGTATATGTGAAACCATTTTATTTAAATGGTGTTGAGACTTCATAGAAGCTCAAGAACTAAGCAAACAAACTTGAAAGAAGAGACCCCAGAGTGATGTGATAATGCCTCCTACAATCAAATATACTGAGGTTCACATAGCACTACAGTGACAGCACTACCATTGTAAATGAAAGTAGTAAAAGAGTCGTAGGATCTCTTGGGGAAAAGAAAAATGCAGCACGCTTTCAGCAGGAAAACCCTTATTCAGAAACAGAGTCTAAAGAAATGCCACAGGCAAGTGAATTATATGAACTCCTAAGAAATATCTCTGTTTGTCCACTAGGGCTAGTGAGTTCCATCACTTTCAGCTTCACACTGAGTCAAATGATGCAGATTTGGGTAACTGTGCAGCCTTTGTCTTGCTGATACAAATGTTAGTTGTGTTATTGGGTATTTTATCTCAAGGCTGAAGGGGATAGAAGCACATTAACAGCCAGTGCTTTGAAAGGCAAGTGGAGCTATTTCTACGAAAATATATAAAGGAAAAAAATCTAGGCAACTCAAAGGCCAATAAAAATAACGAATGAGCTATGCTGCCCCATTAGATGCCTTTTTTTTTTTTTTGTTAGCTAAATACAAGTTTATGCTTTACTGTTTCTGTTTGGTTTTGCTTCATCCCAGCCTATGAAGAAATCTGCTGACAAAAGGGAAGACATTTTTCTTTCTTCCCTAGGCGTATGGCACAAGCATTAGAGGGAACATAAAGAAACTTTCAAATAATTCCTTAACTATACCTTGTACAGCATTAAATATAGTAATACATTAATTTCCCTTATGACTAATGTGTGCCTCTGCCTGTCTCCCACCCCAAAAATGAACAACTTTAACTTAAAAAAGAGAGTTCAATAGATTTATGTCTCGGATGGCTCTCATTTCATTCTCATGGGCATCTGCCTGCACAAGGAAAGCTGTATTGATTACCACAGTGATCTACCACTCATTTTGAATAGACAGCAAGCTTGAACATCAGGCAGATTAAATCCTTTCAACCATCAAAAGGAAACTTTTTAAATTGAGACTCAATTTTGTGGAAGAGCATAAGCAGCCTGAATGTCTGCAATGCAGAATATAAATGAAAGCCCCTGCATGGTCAGGGAAATTTGGGAAATAAAGGGGGAAACTGGATTATCCCTATCCCAGAACCAAAAACACTCCCCCTTTTTTTCTCCTTTTTTCTTTTTCTGAGCCACAGAGCATACATTTCAAATGTCCAGAACTGTATTCACAGAGATCTGTATGAAAGAACAACTCTACAAGGACTCTCAGCACACACTGCTCATTGTGTGTGAAGGGCCTGATCCTGCCACAACTGAGTGTGACTGAAGGACTCTAAGGCTTTAGACCATGGTGGTGTGCTAGGTCAGCTACTCACAGGCTGAAACTATAAGAAGACTTTGATGTCCACTATGGTTGATTAGGTAAGAAATATTTACTTTTTTTAAGATTTCTGTAATCACATAATTGTATAGGTAATTTCTTACAGAATAGATTATTCCTATTTCTGAAAAAATCTTTTACTGTCAGATTTTTGTTGAAAGCAATCATACCTCCTCTAGCCGATGTTACAAACTGCAAAAATGCTACCATCTGAGAGTGTAGGAGAGGGCTGCTCCAGAAAGGGGAGAATGACATTAACAGGAGAAAGAGCCAAAAGATGATGCACAAAGAGTGTCCTACATGTTGGAGGAACCGTTAGAAGATGAGGAGGATCTTTCTTGTCCTCTGAGCTTTATGAGATATTTTGGAGGTACAGAAGAGGGCCAGAGGGATGATTTAAATTTCCCTTCAGCTTCTGTTTGCACATAGGCATTTTACAACATGCAGATCATCACAGGGATTTTTTAAATGCAAGACCCAAAGTTCTTACAGGTAAATAGGTGTAAAGACACAGCATCTGTTTATCTCATGGGCTGTAATGGCTCTGCAGGAAACAGTTCTACTGAGAAAGTTTGAACTTTTATATTATCTTTTATTCTTTTATGCAAAATGTAGCTTAAGATCCAGGAAAAAATTTAAAATATCAAAAAGAAGCAAAGTGACAATTGCTTCTCTCAAATGCAATAAAAGCTATACTGTCCCACTGTCACTGTTGCTAGATTCATATCCCAAACAAAAGGTAATATACTTTGTTTCAGACATTTCCCTTAATCAGCATAAAGCTTGAAATAAAAGCTATATCTGATTATTAAATCTTAATCTCCTTTCCTTGCCAGGCCCCTGCTATTACTTTAGCATGTTTAAGTATAGATTAATGGAAAGAAGACGTGTCTATCCACTGCAATCATGTAGCTATTAGAAGAGCAAATACTTGTACAGCTCAAACAGAAGTGAAACCCAAGAGAGACAAACTCTGAATTCAGAAGTCTGAAGTTTCAATTTAGGTGAAAACAGAGTGGATTATGAGTTGTTTGTGACTACCACCTCACTGTTTATTTTGCTAAAGATTTGTAGTGGTAATTAAATGATGACTTCCAAGTAGTGCTGTGTATCCATGGAAATAAATAGAGCCTGTCTTTATAGACACACAGATGAAATGAAGGTATTTGTGGAGCGAGAATTTATTTATTTCTTAATTTAGCTAGTAATACGGTGGGAATACCTGTCTCAATTTAAATTATTTGTTTATTTGCAAGTCCTGTGTTTTCATTTTTGTCTTTGTAGTGGAAATAAATCAGACTTTCAGGTCTGATTTCAGTTTAAAAAAAACCCACAAAACTGCAGTGGTTCATTTGCACTGCACAGTATTAGACTGAAATGTTCAAGGTATTTGCTAATTATGGGCTAAGCTCTGCAAAATTATCCCTGATGTCCATGAGTTTTCGGTACGTTATTCTGTCAGGATATCTCTCTTGTAATTGAAAAATAACAATTCTCTCTGTTGTTCTATTGTTTTCTACCCTTTAGTTTGCTTCCCCATACTTTGACCGTTGTAGTAATAGGCATAGTCCTTGGATAGCTACATGCTCAGTAGAACGGCACAAAGTAGGAATTTTCATTTGCCTGGATTCTTGCCACTTAACCTGATTTTTCATTAAAGTGCTGTTCCCATTTCAACTGGATAAGGCTGGGTTTGATCGGAAAACAGGAAAAAATTCCATTTTCTCCTAAAACCAAACCAAACAAAACAATAGCAACAAAACCCAGAAATGCTAGGGGAAGTCATAGCTTATGTTCAGACCCAAATTTTATGCCTACTCTGTGTCTCTGTTAGTGCCTCCAATTGCATATGGAGTACTCCTGAGAGAAAATCCATTCTCTTACTCAAATTAGCAAAGGAAGAAAAAACGAGCAGCTGGTTTATTTTTCTGGCTCCCATCTGAATGTAAAGCTCCCAGGGCCTGTTGACACAATTTTGATATCATTGTTGTCCTGCCCTCTTTTCATTTCTCATAATGAATATACATCAAAAAGTGTTTCCAGATTTCTGGATAATCTCCTGGTTTTGTAATTGTTGTGTTTTTTTTTTCTCATTTTTTTTCTCATTACATTGGCAGTGCCTTTCAAAACACTTGCAAAAGATATTTCTCCTTACATTGCTGTCAGGGTTTAAGTTAAGTAACAAACAATAAAAGTAGAAAGCATGATGCTAAAACATACCGAAAAATGTCTGCATTGCCTGCACTTGTGACTGGGGACAGGTTTTGCTTGTAAAGAGCCTGTCACCTTTTTTTTTTTCTTTTTGTTTCAAAAGGATGTTATCTTTTGTCTCCTGTTCCTTCAATAAGTATGAAGGATATAAGAATTCAGAAGTAAACTAAGCACAAGAATTGGGTAAAGGAGGGCCTGACTAACTGTAGTTTGGTTGGAAACCAGTGCCAAAGATTGTATATCTTTACGTGGATAGTACAAAAAAATCAAATGGCTCATTTTGATGGCCTGCCAGGTAACTTTTTTCCTATGCTCATTATTGACTTTTATCTACTAACAATCAGAGTTAGCAATGAAGTCCTAGATTTAAATGCTTCAGATCAGAATCTCAACTCCTTTTCTGTTTCACATTGTGTTATAGTGTGGTGGCTGTTGCTAGGCTTACAAGGTCATGGCTGAAATGCCATTACTTAGCTACTAACACTCAGTTATTTTCATTTGCTGATGAGGACCTGAGGCTACTCAAGCAATTAAACTTAATGTTAAAATATTTTTGATGGTTCAGTGGTTTCATCATGAGAGTGTTATCCTCTTTGGCCAAACATTTGAACAGACATAGTACTGGTTGTATGCAGTCTGCCTAATGGGTATTTGTCAGTGTTTCCTAGAGATTCAGGAGACCGAAGCATAACCAGCTACTTCTCACTGGGGTTCCAAAGCATTGCAGTAGTGATGTTCCTTGGTAGAAATGAATAAAGTTTCTTAGTCAGTCTCTGGTAAATGAAAAGTTTTCATACTCTAAAAAAAGTACAAGCGTTTGGGGGTGAGAGTGAATACTACACCATTTCAAATTTTTTTTTTTGTTGTTAGAAAAAAAAAGTAAATGTCTAAAAATATTACAATGCAATATTTATTAAAATACAATACATTCAGATTAAATCAGATTGATCATGCATTTGGAACTAATGGCAGTGGAATTATTTTGAATGTGCTAGGTTTTTATTTTACACTTCTTGTTTGCATATGTAACTGCATGATATTTGCTGCCCAGAGGGACCTCCAGGGCTACAGCAAATGTGAGAACAGTCAGAGCAGTAGATCTTCCATGTTTTAAAGTGAGAGCTTTCATTTACATTCTCTTCCACCATCAACCAGCAATGCAGTTGTAAGAATATCTCCTTCATGTCTGTGTGTGTGACAATAAACCGTGAAATGATGCCCATGATGATGATGATGATTTTTCCATTATTTTCTCTCTGAGGTATCGCCTTTCTCATTTCTCATGGCACCCTTCTAGACTCTGAACTGAAGTCATCCTAGAATCATAGAATCATAGAATGGTTAGAGTTGGAAGGGACCTTAAAGATCATCAAGTTCCAACCCCCCTGCCATGGGCAGGGACACCTCCCACTAGACCAGGTTGCTCAAAGCCCCATCCAGCCTGGCCTTGAACACTTCCAGGGATGGGGCATCCACAACTTCTCTGGGCAACTTGTTCCAGTGCCTCACCACCCTCACAGTAAAGAATTTCTTTCTGGTATCTAATCTAAATCTCCCCTCTTCCAATTTAAAACCGTTGCCCCTTGTCCTGTCACTACACTTCCTGACAAAGTGTCCCTCGCCAGCTCTCCTGTAGACAAACATTGATTCCACACGGCTACTCTTTAACTTTGGAAAAAATTAGCACATGCACTACAAAGATTAAGAGAGCCAAGAAAAGAGAATTCTGTGTTTGCAGCCTCTCTGGATCAGCTATTTCAGAGTGCATCATGGATCGATTGTGGAAACCATAGGAAATTACTGAGCAGTTGTAGAGGTTCCAATTGATTTTAGTGATCCAAGATTTGTCTATAAAATGTGGCATTTGGTCCTGCAAGACAAAGAACTTAGCTTTGCCATATTTGACATAATGTAAACTAAATTCCTAAATTACTAGAATTATATGAACAAGTATAGGTGGGGTTGTTATAGGTATGTTCATTGATGAATTTAGAATTTCAGGCATTGGTGTGTCCTCATATTGCAACTTTTTTTATAAAAGTCTCAAATACAAAGCTAAACACTGTTATCTCCTGATGAGAGCAGAGATAAACAGCATTACATTTCCAAAGCAAGTGATTTAAACCCATCCTAATTCAAGCAGAACAAGAACAACATAATAAGGGGTGCAATGTCAATTTTTTCTCCATGTGGAAGACTGAAGAGCACTGAAATGTGGAATACCACTTGGTGGGTGGGGGTAAGAGTGTCATAGCTGTGGGCCTATGTATCAGCATACCAGAAATGTTCATACTGACTCCTGAAACCTGGACTATGCTACTTAGAAAAACAAAAATGGTCATTAAGCAAACTTCAAGATATACTTCTGACTTAATTTCCATGCAACAAAGAAGAATTTTCAAGAAAGGGCTGGATTCACTTGCTTTTCCAGTAATATATTTCAAACCAGGGTTGTGAATGGCTGTAAAATTACTGAACAGTGCAGTGGAAAAAGCTTCCTTTCAGTCTAGCTACTTCATTTTTTGATGCCTAGCCTGTGGTCTCCATAGGCTGACTGACATGTCATCAGGACAATTTATCTCATTTTCTGCCTATTCAAAGGTATCCTATGCTCTACTAACAGTTATTTTTTTCCAAAAGATGCTAGATGCTCACAGCTGCTATCCTTTCTAGATGCTTGGCAGCCCCTCTTCTGTCATGCTGAGAACAAACACCTGGTCATATAACTGAGAAACTACTGGACCCTTTGGAAGGATGAAAAGTAAGCACCAGCTGTAATCAGTAAAACAATTCATCCATCTTTCATTCCTCTCTCATTTCCTGAAATGCATAAAGGAAAAAAGGTGACCAAGGGCTAGAAGCAATTGTTCTGTTAGCCACAGCCTACTCCTAGATGCTTTCTTTCCACAGGGAGTTTGTAGCAAGTGTGTACTGAGTCAGCTGCTGTCTGGGAAAACATGGTCTTGCCACACTTAGGCAGTATAGTTTAATTTGTACACATTAACAAGGCCCATAACTTGTATACTTCTGATCTTAAAGGCTGTGTACTGTGTATAGCTAGAAAGATTGAATGCAATTTCTCTGTTCTGTTCTAGGTCTTATGCTATTTCTATTCCTACAATGCTGGAGGATATTTACCACAGTTTAAACTTTCCCTAAAGATTATCACATTTCCAACTCTCATCCCAGTCATTCACTCACATGTCAACTGTAAGCAAGCCCAGCCTGTCAGGACTGATGTGCAGGAAACAGGACAAGGATGCTGGTTTAAGTCATAGTTAATAAAATGACAGTTTAGGCCTCATCTTGAAACTTCAGGAAAATTTAATTACACTGTTTGGGTTCACTGAGCTGATTTTCTCTGCTTACCAATATCAATCTGTTGATTTTATTTTATCAAATAAAGAAACGGAAAAAATGCCCCAATGTAGACCAATAAGAAAATATAACTATCTTATACACTGTAGCTATAACTATTTCACAGTCCACTTCTCTAGTGAGATTATGAGGAAACTGCGAAATCAGCTTTCTTTCTTTCTATCATGCAGTATTTGTCTTATTCATAGTTTGCTCTTCTCAAGGTTTTGCCTGGTAGCAAGCCGTTATCTAAGCTGCAGCTGATCCTATACTGTGAGCTGTTTTTCTTCTGTCACCTGTTCCTTACTTCTCACACTTCTGTCACGTTTGGTTGGACATTCCCTACTTCGCCAATTGTTCCTTGTTGCCCCTTCCCTAATCGCTGCTTGCTCAGAGGCCTGTTCTGACTACTGCAGTTTTAATAATAATTTCTGTTAATTCAGCCCTTAGAATACAAACACCGGTGAGGGTTGACACAGCCTATACAACATCAATTATACAACTTCTACTTCTTTACTGGAAACTCTTAAATAAAATGTCCCACTTTTCTTTTTTCATAGCCCATAACTTTGCATCCACAGCACTACAGAATTGCTGCTTAAGGTGAGAATTTACCTTGGAAATAGAGTTGTGAGTTGGCCTGTATTCTCCTATTTTCTGACAGATACAAACTGGTTAGCTATGGACCTCCTTCTCAATAATCAAAACCAAAAAAAAAAGAGCTTATGTTTAAAAAGGTCAAATTTTGTTATTCACTTTAATTTATCTCATTTTCTCTGTGTCACATATCCACAGAGCACTGTTCTTGGTCTCCTATGCTCTCTGAAAGCCTTCTGTGGTTTTCATTTTTCAAGTTTAATTGAGAATGCAGAATTTCAGTCCTGCAATTGCAGGACTACAGTAGTGTATAGAATAGGATGAACCCCATTTTCTAATCTCAGAATTAATTTTGAGCCATTTAAGTGTGAAATTTCTTTATCTGCATTTCTCTTTGAATGATTTATTCCATTCAGAATTCAGAAGACACCTGACACAAAAGTAGGTTTCCATCCAGTAGTAATTAGAAAAGCAGTGTCAGAATAAATTACAAGGCCACCAGATTTAGGCCACACTCTCTGAATTCCTCACTAATCTCAATTTAATCAATAGATGGAAGGCCTACACTATTAATAGAAATAGAAGTAGTTGTTCAAATTATACTAAAGTAAGCAAGGAAAGGAATCCAAATGGATGAAACAATAAAGGAGGAAAATTCTTGATTTTAGTAAAATTGAGCATGGCAATTCATTGTTGCATCTGATTGGTCATAACATATCATACTGTGAATAACCAGTAATATTAGTCAATTTAAGAGAAATTGAACTCAACTGTATAGTACCACCATTCTCCTTTAACAACTCAGTGTTCTCAGCTAGCATCAGTAAAAATGCCCTAGACATATGGCTATCACAAAATACCAGTTTGTCATCCTGCTGATAGCACAGTTTGGTCTGAACGAAGGTAGGAACATTGTTTGCTGAGGAAACACATTCATTTTTGAAGGCCATTAGCTTTCTCCTCCAAATTTGTGTTGCCAGGCTGTTCTGGGAAAATTGTTTTTGCCTTCCTAGAAAAAGAGTAAGCATTTGCTCTTCACACAATTCCATGAAATCTCAGTAACTCCCATTACTGCTGTGATGTATCACAAACCTATTTGAGACTCCCTCTCAAACAGCCTCAAACCTTTAATGGATTAAGATCTTTACAGTTCATCACACAGAAGTAAAATTCCCCATCTCTATTGAAACTCAGAACTTGCTGCTGGGTATCATACACCACTGTTTTCACATGCCATGTACCCTGCACTGTTAGGCAGATGTATTATCGTTTTTTTCCCTTTCTTTCTCAGTAAGAGATAATCTCCAGTTTCTGTGGATCTGTTTTCTTTGTACTGGCACTGGACTGCACATGCTGTGAAGAACATATCTGTTAAGTCACCTTCAAAGTGAGAGCAAGGTTTTTCTAAGCAAAGGCTGGCAAGTATGAGCCCCATATTCACCCATGCCAGCTGCATTCTCTGCTTCAAACAGTCATCTTTTCCTGAGAGATCTCCTCATAATGCACGTGCTTTCCTTTAGGAAGGAGTGGATTGGCATTGACTGGATCCACCTTTTTCTTGGTGTGAGTTGCCTGTCGTAATTGTGGGCTACGGACCATAACCAGATACAGGCAGCTGCTTCTGTCAGTCTTGAGAAAGCACGAAAGCGCTGGACTGCCCCTCCGATCAGCACTGACAGACGGAGCTCCTCAGGGGGCTCAGGGTGGAGGAAGAACTTTCAGAGAAAAGAAAGCATATTGTGTGGACTGCTCTGTGCTGTTATCATGCTATGTAAGAAACAGTGACCAGACTTGCATTACACCCTGAGGGAGATGTGTTTAATAATAGACAGACCCCTGCCTGATCAAGAAAAGAAGCTATTTGGTATCATGCATTCAGAGGACAAGTGATGCATCTTCTAGTCTAAAATGACTGGCAGTAGGCTGAGGCATTGAAGTGAATAGGGCTTTAGTAGAAGTTTCTGCAAGGAAATCATACTTCTGGTACATCCATGAGGGTACCTTAAACGCTTTAGCAAAGATCGGTTTGAAGCAGGCAGTAATATAGAAGTATGGTGAAATTTTCTGCCAGAGGTATTGAGAGAAACTGCCATATATGATGTCATTAATGTTTTGTAAAATAGAGTTTGGTGTTTAAGTGAAGCAATTCCTGCTGAACTTTATATATTTAAATTGGTTGCAAGGCTGGCTTTGAAGAAAAAGTATCTCCTTAAAGAAAACGTTACTTTTCATTCTTTACAAAATTCTTGTCTGTTGAGATGTCTTCTTCAATACACTTGACTTAATTGAGTTTCTAAGAGTAAGAAAGATGTTTTGTTGAAGATGTGAGACTTAATAGCCAATATAAAGTTAAGTTATATTTGGAGTGTGAATACGAAGTATAGCCTAGGTATTTTAACTTGACCACAACTCCTTATCTTGAGGAAATACTGTTATACCGAGAACAAAGCTGGTGATTCTTACAAACTGATACTTATCTAAGGCAAATAAACAGTCACTGGTATGTACATTTGTCTAGTACTTACCATGAATCTGAACATGAATTGCCCTGGAGTAACATCTAGGACACATACCATTTTCAGCTTGAACTCTTTTAGCAAAAGCTCCATTTGACTTTTGTGGCAAGAAAGTTTAGTATACTCATTCACAGTGCTCTCACAAAAATGTAACTCTTGATCAATTACTGCCAGCATGACCTTGAAGTCTTAATTATTAAATTGTTTTATTCTATTCCTTGCAGAGATGACACTTACTCATTAATTTCTCTGCATTCCTTATTCTCAAGATATTTTTCACCAAAGGACTAGCAATTTTATTTGGCCACTTATTATCTTGATTTACAGGTTGCTTATATACATTATAAACTGTCTCTATTTAGGGCATTAGAATTTATCATTTAGATGCAGCAAATGGCTACAAGTGTGTGGTCGTTTACTGTCCTGTAAATGATCCTATTTGTTACAGCAGTTAAATTGAGCTGGGGGGATGTAACCTCTGAATGCTGCCTGCTTACCATAGCAAAACTTGTTAACGGAACACAGCTGCCTACTTTTACCTTCTCTGAATGGATGTGGCAACAGCAGTAATATCCAGTAGGTGCTTAATATGATGTTGCTTGTGTTAGAAAAATGGGAGAGGAAAAAGGAATTGTGAGTGTATGTGGAGGAAAAACATGAAGTCCAGTCTTCAAATGTGATTTCTTTTAACTAGCTGTGTCTTGCCAGGAGTTTACAAGCACAGGAGGCTTGAGAATTATGTTCACATGAAGTATATGTTGGGTTTTCCTCAGCGGCCAGTATTTTCTGCACTCCTTACTCTTTGACTCTTCCTGAGCAATAGAAGGAGGAAGGAATTCACTACTTCTTGCCTGCTGGTCAATATCAGTTCTCTGATTTTCTCTCTGTCACCTCTATATTTATTCTTTCACAAATTCATTGCTTATTTTAGTTTGTGGAAATGTCTTTTTCTTCTTTTTATTTTGCTTGGCCTTAAGTCTCCTTCTTCAGCATCCGAGGAGAGGCTAGGGACCCTGGTCACCCACAAGGAAGCGGGTATTTTTTTCTAGGCTGGGCAAAAGGATAAATGTAGGGCCGCTCACATGTATTCTTTCTTGTATTCCTTGTCTCTCCCTTCTCCATCATAAAACTCCAAGGCTTTCTTTCACCATCATCCTCCCCACCCCAGAGACTGAGAGAATTGTCTGAGAAAGTCCAGGGAGAGAAAGCAAGAGGCATAGTCAAACAGTCACCCTCCATGAGGACAATGCACTTATTTTGTCTCCTGGAACAGGAGCTGGCTCCAGGACTCTTCCTTTAATCATATACAACATAAACCATTCTGGAACTGTAATAATATCTCTCTGCTGCTTCCCTAGCAGATTTAGTTTCTCATTCATCAAATGGAATACTCTATTTGTTGAACCTGCCTGTGACTGTTTGACTGGTTGCTGCGGATATGAAAACTGCTTACCTGCCCTTAATAAAGAGCATTTGCAGTCATTTTAGGAGTATCTTGGCTATTCAAGTCTTGTCTTCTGAATTTATTGTGGCTATGGAACAAACAAACCTGAATTTTCCTTAAAATTTCATCAAAGTCATAGTTCTCCAAAGTCACTAGTTTTCTGGCAGTCCAGGAGTGCCATCCACAGGATGAAACTCAGTGTGCCACTTAATTTCTTTGATACTGTTGTCAGAAAAAAAAAAAAGTTAAAAAAAAAATTAATTCAGCAATTTACTTCTGATATCACTTAACCATTTACACTGCAACCAAATTTAAAAACCTTTCTCTCAGCTCATCTTCCCTTTTCTGCTGGAATTGACTGACAGGCAAAAATATGATTTAGATATTTAAACAGTTGATAATTGATTTTTAGCAGTTTATGGAAAGTTAATGATACAAATATACTAGAGTTTGTTCTCTCACCAAAATAACTTAGCTGTGATACATTTTATTTCAAAGACTGTCCTATGATATTGATACAGAACATACTGCTTCTGTATTTGTTGAAATCACTAGTGCAAGTATCCCTTTGCCAAGGAGAGTTCATTGGATATTAAACCCATGAACTTCTGCAGGCCTGGGTTATCTAGCTAAGATGACAGTGTATAAAACCCAATTTCCCCAACTCAGGTGATAGTCTCTGAGGTAACTACATGAATAAGAAAATAGTAATTTCACCTGGTATGATCCATTATTGACTAATACTGTCTTAATAAACTACAATTAGAATAAAAGAAAGGATGGAGATTTTGATATATGTAGGAGGAAAAAATTTACCACTCAAGTAGAGGAAAATCTGCAAGTAGAATGGAATACACTTATTAAAAGATAACTATGCAGAAACTATTGTAAAACCTCTGTCACATCTTTCAAAATACCTGGGAGTTAGTATTTCCTTGAATACTTTCATAGTGTGAGTCCACATACAGAAATTATATAAAATTAATTTTTTTCAACATGAGAAACCATTGAAGTGCAGCTTGGTGATATCTTTGGCTAGTGTTAGTAGCCACAGTAGCAAAATCAGGCTCTGGTGGGGAGTCATAAATTATTTTGAGGGGTCTTGTACTTTTGTAACGTAGTTCAGGAATTGCTGGCCTGAGATTTTTGTGAACTTTCTGCTATTAGTTGCAATGAAACAAGAGAAGGACAGCAAGCTCAAGGTCTCATGATCAGGAAAAGTTCTTCTTGACTTTTCCTTTCCGTATTCTCTTTCCCCCATTACTGTTTGCTATGCTAATTATGTTTTGCCAGCTCACTCTAAACGTGCTTTCTTTCCTCTCCCCTGTGTATATTTGTCTGGTTTACTACCTTTTCTGTTTCTGCTTACCACAAAGACATGTGCTACTCTGAAGAAGTAGGTATGAAAAAATTATGAATGACCTCAAGTCAGTACTTTCTGAATCTGTTTATTTATTTTTTTTTGACCTTGATGTACTTAATCTGAGTACAATTGCTAGCACAATAAGTGTCATTATCTCCCTACTGTCTGAATATTTCCCATACTCTGTTCTTTGTGGAGTTAGGTCAAGCACAAACTTTGTTTCCAGTCTAAAATTATGTTCCCAAAGATTCCAAATCAGAAGTGATTTTGATCCGGATATCATTCTGTATTGAGAAAAGAGTGAGATTGGTTTGATTAGACTATTTTTGCAAAAGCTAAGTCAGGGAAGCTAAAGACCAATAAGAATTTTAGCTACCCAGTATGCATTGCAGAATTAACCTTCCATGATTAATGAACCTCCTGTGGTTTCAGCTGAAAGTAAATTGAATGGGATGGGGTTACTTACTTAAGTGCAATTTTGCATACATGTAGAAATATACTTATTAGGACTGATCCAAGAATACTCTGTCCAGACAGCCTGAGTCCTAGCTGAGACTACAAGAGTGGCAATTTCAAAATTTTTTATTAGACAAAGATGTCTCAGAAAACAATGCAGAAAAAAATCATTATTGGTCCCATAATCTTATTGTACAGAGCACTATTTCAGAATATCCTCCCTGCAAAGCGTGACCCAGAAATCTATGCTGTTTTTTTTTATTTGTCAGACTGCTGGTTACCATTGCACAGGTCAGTGCTTAAATAATGCATCACTTCAAGGGTTATTCTCCCTGCTTCATTTCTCATGGAGAGTAACTTCTGATATCATGGGAGTTCTTTGTTTATGCTATTAATCTCTATTAAGTTCACTGTTGAAAATTGACAATAATCCTGGACTGTGGAGAAAAAAATGTCTCAACAGTTTAAATATTTTTCTGGGCTTCAGATATTTTTCAGCTTTTTTTTTTCCTTGAAATATCTCTGTAATGTTTACTTACTGGAATAGCAACTCCTCATGTCTGATGGTTTCTTTCTACATCCTCTGCAGCCTTACTCTTTGATACCCAATTCTGTGAGCAACTATTTTTAGAAATACTAAGATATAGGTGTGTTGCCATCAACACATATTAAGTTGACCAAAGTATCTCATTTTCTCTTCATATTCATATGTCTATCATTATCGACAGTCTCATAGTTAGCTTGGAGCTTTTTATAGCTTGGGAGCTCTTATTCTGTATTTGCACAGTATTTGGTACAATGGGGTCTCGGCCCATAATTAAAGATGCAAAAACTGCAGTAATATAAGTGATAGTTAACACTAATGAAACAACTGTTCCCAGAAATAGATACCTCTTCTAAGATCATAGGGGAAGGCTAGAAGGAGAGAAATACAGGTTTAAGACTTAAATCAAAGGTTCTCTGAGTTACTCAGATGTTATGTCCTGTATGAAGAATGTATAGGGGCTAAGAGAAGAATGTAGCTTCTGTTGTATAACCTGCACACACTAAAATGGTTTGCTATCATTTTAACATACAGAACATAACCACTAAGAATTCTACCAGCCTTGAGTTTCTGAGCAAGCCACATTTATTTCCTGATCAAATATTGATACGATGATAGGTCACGCTCTTTTCTGAAATCCCATTAGTAACCTGTGTACTGGGGCGGGGGAGAATCCAGCACTATTTTTAAACTTGACCACTTCATAAATTCTTGGCTAAAATATCTATTAATAATACATATCTCAGGCCCAGCCTAAAACCATCAAATTCACTCTGACCTGCTGATCTTGTCTAAAAACAGATTGCAACTGGTGGAGGAGGTGTGATTTGCTCAGACTTCTTTTTCAGGACAGCTCACAGCATTATGGAACAGAAATGCTGATGACTTTCAGAAGGTCTCATTTGAGAGTTAATCTTCAAAACTGACCTTCCCAAACTTGACAGGGGAGATGAGCCCATCGAATATTAAACAGTTTCTGACGTAAGGGCAGGGACTACTGGGGGAAGGTCTAAGGCTGCAAGGGATTGTCATCTTTGTTCACAGGCTTTAAGGCTGAGTAAATGAACAGAAAATGTAAAAAAGAAATTGCCCACTAGGCCGAAGACAGATTTATTTACTCTACAGGTAGTGCAGAGCATGGTGCATTATTATTAGCATGTTTAACAGGTTGCTTGGGAACCATCTCAGACTGTTATAACATGATATGCCAACCTTTGCTCGAATTTGTGCAATACCAGCCTGGATGCAGCTGTTCCAAGGGCTCCTTATCTTGCCTTTCCACCTGGTCTATGAATGCAGCAATCATTAACAACTTTACCGACCCCATGGCTCTTGCTACTAATGATAACTAATAATGAAGTTAATAGGAACATTCATGTTATTATTATTTGTTCTAAAGACAATACCATCTATGCACCAGAGGAATGCAAGGCTCTATTTTACAGAGAATTATTGTCACGGTCTGTCCATTTGAATATCTCAAATTTACAGGACAATGTATTCTGTAAATTAAAGTTTATTTTATGAACTCATTAGCAAAAATAAAACCAAATGAGACAGTGTCCCAATTCCCTTTGTACAGACTAGTCTAACGCGTGAATTCACCAATTCATTATTTCTTTAGTTCATGAATTCTCTTACAAGTTCTCTAATTCTGAACTCACACATCTATGAGCAAAACGGTGCCCTAGCTGATGGTGCGAATGCTCATCCTTCCTCTTCCTCCCCTGCATTGCTCTGGGAAGCACAAAAGCCTCAGCAGTCTGGTGCTCTTGGATCTTCTTCAAAGCTTTTTTTGGTAAGCTGATGTATTTATACCTTCCAGCTTGGAAGTCTGGTCTATACTATTCCCATTAGTTAGTGGATTCTGAAGAAACTTCCAGACCATTACTATGCAAGAATGCAGGAGGTGATAACTGCAGGAGACAGCAAGCTGTTGGTGATAATGGCTGCATAGAGACCTCTATCCTTTCCTGTCCTTTGCGGACAGCCAACATGTTGCTCTGGTTTTGACCTAATGGCACTGCACCCAGCACACATCAGACCTTAGCGTGAGCCGTGTGTTAGGATAAAACCAAAGTGGGAGTTGAGTGAACAGGCAGAGTTACGCAGCCATGAGGTGTTTCACTCCTGGACAGAGAGAACTTGCAGGACTGACAGGTGGTTTTGAATACTACGTAATGCAGTGTAATGCATTACTAAGTAATGCAGAAAGCAAGACCATTCAGTCAGGAAAAGACTAATAAAAAAAAATCGTTAGTCAAAAAAAAAAAAGACCTTTCTTTGGAAAAATCATCTTGAATTTTAATGGAAAAAAAAAGTGGTGAAACTCTGGTGAAAACTAAAAATATTTAAGTGGAAAATTTGCGTACTAAATTCAGGGTCTTATGCTGAAAACCTGACTGAAATGTGAAGATATGATTGACCTTCTTCAGAAGTCATATGAAATCACATAGCTCATTCACATTGTATGTGTTCAGTTTCAGTACTAGAGAGAAGGAACATTCTTTCTTATTTTCTGTTCACTATTGCGTGTTTTTGTAATGCTTACTATTTCTTATGCCTGATAGAATACCCTTTTGTATATCTGTAGTATCATGGAGGAAAAATGTAATGTTAGCTGAAGTTTGATGACACCAAATCAGGATTTTGTTTGTCTCATTTCCTCAAGTCCCATGTTATGGTCCAGAAGCTGTAATTTAAATAATAGGAAGTTTAAAAAAAAAATGAGTTTGAAAAGATAGAAAGCTTCCTCTTATATCCCAGAGCTGAGAGTGTCTTTGGTGCACTTTTATACAGTTGGTAAAGAGTAGTTTTTCATAGTCTGACTGGCATTAGCTGTCAGGGGAAGGATGGGAATGTCCTGGAAGACCAGAACATTGCCAAGAATTCTAGCTTAAAATGTCTTTGGGATCCATCATTTAGATATGTGCACATCTGACATAAACCTTACTAATTCTGTATAAACCTAAATTTTGCTCATTCTGTTCAGTAACGCTAAAGCCTGTCTTCCATGAGTCATCAGTGTTACTAATCTTATCCATCCACCTGCATATCTTAGTAAAGAAAGACGGCAAGTTAGTTTGATGAGATCTAATTTCTACTAAAGAAAGTAGATGCAACTGGCACTGAAGATCATCGAGCTATTCAAATACTTCTGTGTTAGCTTGAGTGCTCTGCTTAACAAGGTGCTCCTAAAGAATCACTAGCAAAAGAGAACCAGCAGACTTTACAGAATTAGTGTACTTCTATTTACACTGTCATTACATTTCCAGAAAGAATTCATGGGTCAGCTAGAGAAAACTGTCTGAAATTCTAAAACTGGTAGACTGCTAAATTTGTAATTAATGTGAAAATGCCCATCTGGTAGTCTTTGGCTTTTCAGATAGTTAGCAAGTGTGTATCTCAGAAGGTATACCATATCCTCCATTATTTTGCATGAAAAATGTAGTAGTTCTGAATTTTATCACCTCATGTGAACTTAATGTTGTTGGTGGTCTTTGGAATGGAGATTATAAGAGAATGTCCTTTATCAAAGGGTAGCTCAATCATCACTACATTCTTGCTGAGTGCCTAAGATAACATTCCCGTTTTTACTGCAGTGACAGTTTTTATCTTCCAGTGTTTCCCCAGTTAAGGTACCATACTTGCCAATGTCTAGTGGGAAAAGTATTCTATTTTACATAATTCCATTTTCTGTACCTTTGGATTGAAATGACACAAAATGAAATGAAAACTTCCAAAAATAGCCAGAGATTGTTGGCTATTATAATGCTTTCTCTATTCAAGTGGGAATTCAGAAGGATATTTTGTTCTATTATAGACCAAATAGGAGGGACTGTATGTAATGTATTAGCTTCAAATGCTTTGGAAGTGTCTAAAAGAGTGCCAGATAGCCAATTCAGCCTCTTCAAAACCAAAGCCATTTTAGAAGTAATATTCAAAAACAGTTTTCTGTAACTGAGATATCATAACTGGCCCAGGAAATTCTTACCCAGGAAAGCTGGGTCGATGACTGGTCAGAACTTCTGTGACAGAAGCTACAAGTGTCTGCTTACCATGGGCAATGCCAACATATGTTTTCTTCATAGACTGACTCCTTGCCTTTTGAAGACAAGTCCATTTTTGCCACCTCTTGACCATATTTGGAAGAATCTCTCAGAAAGCAATGTCTGTGCTTGTTAAAAATTTTCTATAAATTTTAGTGTAGACATATCCACACACAATTTGAACCTGTTTGCATTTATATGGATGAAAAAATTTTAATATCCCTGCAATGGACACAGGCTGATCAAAATAAATACTTTTTTACATAGTGTGAGCAATCATCAGCAAATGATCTTCCCACCAGAGAGGGTGAAGACTTGGAGTCCTTCATGGGATAATTTTGGGGGGAGGAAGAAATGGAGAGGAAAGGGAGATAAAGTTTTCTCAAGTTGTATACTGTCACATAAGTAAGATATATGCAAAGTAATGTACTTTTTTTTCCAGTTTGAGGTAATTCGTTCTTCTAGATTCATTACTGACTGTATGTGCTAAATCTTTTCTTCCAAAGACTTTCTGAAAAAAAAGATAAAATGACCTATCATTTTCCATATGTACATCTGGATGCACAGATGTGAGTAGCCTTACTGTAGATGAAAAGCTTTTCCTGCTGCTTTGCAAAAGGTAGCTAATTACGGTGGGTTTAAAAGATATAAAAAGTTTTTTTTTCATTCCACTTTTAGCTATTAACTTTAGCAAAAATCAGCTTTCCAATACAAAATCAGGTGTCTCTGGTGTTTCTTTAGTTTTTCTTCTAGTTTCTAGAAAACATTAACATGAGTTGGTGTTCTAATGATTACTCCGGTAATTAAAATAAACATCATTTATATTTGGAACAGAATATTTTCTTACTGTAGCCAATGAAAAATTGTTTTTTAACGACCCCTGAATGTATTACCATAAAGTATACATCATATTTAGAGATGTCCTCAAACCAGGACAACCACAAAAAAAATGGTAACAGTCATTACTAGCTGAGCCTTAGGACAATCTCACATAACCCACTTAGAATAACCCAGCTATATCTTTATCTTATGAGCGTTACTTACCATGACCTGCTTGGTTAGGGCTGGGCTGCGCTGCCCTTAGCCTGAGTGGTGCTGAGCTGGGTTTACCTGGCACCCAGTGGCAAAGTGCTCATTGCCCAGCCTGTCTGAGCTCCAGCTCTGTGAGTTCTGCTGGGGAAGGGGCTGACTGACCCTGTCAGACAAATGGCCCATTGGCAGTATTGGAGGGCTGCAGGGCAGCTTTCACCCCTTCCCTGGGAGCAGGTGGCAAAAAGAAAACCCACCATTAGCAACAGTCTCCTGAGAAGAATTTCCAATGCTGATGTCACACTGCATCTCTCTGCTTTAAGAAAACTGTTACCATTGACCCTAGTAGACAGAGGACAGATGAGTGTAACACATTAGAGACACAGATAACTAGAAAGTCTTCCTATACAATTGTTGGAAGGGTATTATCATAATTTTTTTCTTTACAGTTTTGTAACTGGATTAACTACTGCTTCGTTTTCATTAGTGTTAAGATTTTATGAGGCTAAAAATAAATTCTGGGCTCTGTGTATAAGGTGTGGTCCCTTCAGCCCATAACAAGTTTTTTAACAGTGTACACTGCCATGGGTACTGAAGCTGTGTACAGGATAGTAAGCAAAAAACATTAACACATCTGCTTTCAAGTCACAGCAAATTCTGAGGAAAAATCAAGGCATAGCATATACAAAATAAGAGATGATGACAGGGAGATGGCGTATATGAAACTTTAGAAGAGTTTAGAATGTGCTAGTTGAACCTACAGCTATATCGGCAGATTCCACTAGCTTTCATTGCAAGAAAAATTGAACCCAAATTCAAAATAGGGGTGAAGCAATAGGAGAGTAAGAAAAAGACTCAAGTAGATACATGAGTTACAGAGATACTGTTTATAAACTGACAGCTATTTTTCCTCTTAATTTGCTTCAAATCAAAGCCTTTGCTGTTTATCATGTCAATAGCATCTGAGAATCAAGGACATTTTGCAGGTGGTTTGTGGCTATTTAGCTCTCCATGCTTCTTGTTCAAAGGTTAAGAGAAGTAAGCCGAGTTTTCTTATTTCCTATTAATTGCAGCCTGTCAGTTACAATTAATTGCAGCCTGACAGCCTAAAACCCCTTAGCAGTAAGAAAATGAAATAAAATAATTCTTTATGAACTGTGTCTCTTTCTCCTCATGGCTTCTGTTTGATTATGGTCCACCATTATGAAAACATGCAAATGGAAAAAATATGGAAAAATAAGAATGAAACTTGTTGCGGAGCTACAAAATCAGTGAATCTGAAAGTCACAGTGCTGTTATTCGAATTGAGCTGGGTATTGGAAGAGCATGCTGAAAGGTGATTAACATAAAAGTGCTGAGAGAGCACCAAGTTGAATTTTGGGCCTTGCCTTTACCATGCAAAATTTACCCTAATTTAATATCAGATTAGCTCTTCCCTTTGGATCCATGAGAAGCTCAGGTGGTGTCAACGGAGTCAACAAATCTAGAGGGACCCTTCCAGTTATCCAACAGGGTGCTACAATTTCAGTATCCAACGCCTTTAAAACTGGTGATACGAGCCAAAGCGAGTGGAAAACCAGAAACAGACAGATGTAGTCAGAGTACAACTGGATTCACTTATCTTTATTTGAGAAATTCTCCCTAGAAATGATTACTCAAGCAGCAATTTAATTTGACAATTAAAAAAATCAAACTAACTAGAGGTATCAGTTCACAAACAGGTCGTCTTTATTCCTGCAATTAATGCACTTTTTTGAAACCCGTGTGACTGGATCTTCAGGACAATAACACTTTCCCCAGGACAACTCTCATTCTGTTGTGCCCAGGAATAATGATCTATATAGAATTCTCCTGTGTTGTGTTCAACCTTGTTTCTCATCTACCACCGTTATTGAGCTTGGTTGGACTTTGTTAAAAATTCTGTAGAGTACATTAAATTGTGCATAAAAACACCATTATGCTGGAGATGTTACCATCTTAGAAAGCCTTTTAGGATATTTCTGTGTTTTGTAAACAAGGTTACCATGAAGAAAAAATTTTGAAGGTATATTTTTCAGTGCTGGAAAGCCAGAGTGATTATAATCTATTGTACCTCCCTTCATACATTGAAGTTGATAAAATAGCAATATTTACACAGGTAAAGCAAGGTAAGAATGTTTGTCTCATTTTAATGTGCAGTACTGAAAATAAGAATTAATGCAGAAAAAAAAAAATCTTTATTTCTCTGAGTAAAAAAGCTCACTAACTTTTACTCTATTTTTGTCTTCCTTAAACTGGAAAGTTTCAACAAAAATAATCTGAATTAATTTTTGTTGATATGTTACTTTGTTTTCAGGGATTTGAATAGAAAGTTAAACTTGCAGATACATAGGTGCATGCATTCCTGAAAGATTCATACCCAAGCAGTTCATGCAGCCATCTGGAATACATTGCTTTTCCTGATCTTTTTCTGAAGAGGCAATCATTTTGTCAGGAAACGGAATTGTTCTCACAGTGCATGTGATCATCAGTCTTCAAGTTAATGAAAGAACCAAGTAATTTTGGTAATTACTTAGAAACCAAACTGTAATGCTTAAAGGATAAGTGGGACAATTTCTTGTAACTGCAACTTTTCTCAAAAACAAAGTTTGTTTGCAGCAGTTTTCTAAAATTTCATAACTGTAACAATAACAACAAAACAGCAACAACAGTGCTCTGGAGCAGGAAATCAAGACTGTTGCTTTCAGAAATATAGTTTATTGTTAAATTCTTCCATTTTTTGTGTAGCTCAAACTGAGATCTATTATTTCTATCCGAGCTGCATAGACTCAATATAGTCAAAACCAGGATGAAACTGTTAATTCTTGAGGCATCCCCAGAAAGCATACATGTGTAATGTATAGCTGCCCACCCACTGGTTAATTAATACATCCCTGTAGGAATTTTTCTGTGCATTTTCCCTGTTCTAAGCTGTCGGTGCAATACTGGGAACAGCAGTAAAGCTGTTCTTTTCAGAGTTGCACCCTGAAGCCCAGGTTTGTTACACTTGTCCTTTTCCAAACAGCTCAGGAAAAAAAATGAGATTGGAGAAGAGCAGCACTGCTCTCTGGTGGCCAGATTAATCCTTCACAGAGGCAAGGCTTTTTCCTTCAACTCTTGGAAGAGGTTTATTTGAAAAGCAATGCCTAACACTGTATTGCCAGCAAAACATATGTACATGGGATTGAAACTTTCAAGTTATGGTTTGAATATGAGTATCAAAAACCCTTTTTTGTTTTGGGTTGTTGTTGGGTTTTTTTTACAGATATCTAAAATATTTCTATGGAAGATTAGAAATCACTGCAAAATAAAAGTGGAGTAAATTCATGTTTGGTAATTTATAAACACTACAGTGTCAGAAAAGATGAGTTCCCTTGCTTCATGTCTTATTCACTGTCTCATGAGTTTTCAACCCTGAGATGATGCATTTAATGCCTGTTTAGAATAAATAATTCAGCTTTTGGAGATCTTAATCTCTTAGTTACCAGACAAAGCACAGTAGACCCTAGTTCAGATCAATAGTAAAAAATATTCCTATTTGAAAATAATCAGTAAGAAGCAGGACTGTATTTTAACTTTGTGTATATATAATTATGTTTACATAGAAATAATGTTGTAAATCACTTGTTTCAGTTTACATGTAATCCTTATGAAGACCTTTCACAGGCATTCTCCCAGTTACTAGACCACTGATGGCAGCCTTCTGAGAATGAATTTTCAAATGCTTTGCATTCCCCTTGCAAAGTTTTATTCTGCTAAATTTTCACATAAAACAGAATCAGAAGTCTATTTAAGTCAAAACATCTGACCCAATCTACAACCTCTGCTACTCTATGGGGAAAAAAAAAACAAAACAAAACCAAAAAAACCCAAAAAAAAACCCAGAAGAGTTAGGTTGTTCTGAGTAAATTGTTCTTGAAATATCCATATTCTAACTGTTCTGTTTTCTTAACATGTCTCTTTCATTTAGAATGTTTACAAGTAGTAGGAGTATTTTTGTATTTTTTCATTGTTTGTTGGATGTTTGTCCTGAGAATTGAACCTGCACTGACAGATTTGTAGTTTTCAGCCAGTTTTTTCTTCCTTTTTGTAAATATATTACATGGTAGTGCTTCTGCAGTCATTTAGCATTTAGAGAGATGTTTTGGGTTCATTTGAGTACCTTAAGAAAACGTTCCTCAGATTCAGCTGGCTGAAAACATCTAATTAATACAAACTACTCTCTAATCTGTTTTTCCCCCCCTTACTGCAGGCTGAGGCCTTGGCCCCCTCTTGCTAACATTCACTTCTTTAGCCAATGAGCACGGCTGAAATTTCTAATACAGGAGTAATATTTACTCCTTTGATTATTTTTTTTTTCCACACACCTTCCTTCACAAGTGTATTTTTCAAGCACTAACATCTTTTTTACCCTTGTCTAGTCTCCCTGGCTCAACAGAAATTCCTTAGAGGGAGGATTTTTCATGCCCCTCTTTCTTCACTTATAGACTGTCTTGACTTTACCAGGTATATGCCAGTAGTAAGATGGATGGTGTTCCTGACAGTGACATAAATTTGTGTTTCTTTTCCGTCCAGATGCCCTCTCTTTTACATTAAGAAAAAATAAACACATCACATATAACCATAATTTTCAGACAGATCTTTAAGTCTGCCATTATCATATCACTGTTTCCTAGTACCTTAGCTTACTTGACAGATTTCCACTTCCCCCTGCAGCAAGATTCATATGTAAGTATGATTTTTTTCTTTTTTAATATCATAACCATTTTGTGTTGTCCTAGGGCTTGCTTCACAACCAGCTAACATCAGTGATGGCAACAATGGTGTTGTGAGAGTGTCCTCATTCAAGTGGGCTTTGGATCAAGCCTATTAGCAACAATTTCCAACTATGACCAACTGGATTTATAAGAGTTAGTTGACATAATTCTTAAAAAAGCAACGGGCTATTCCTAAAGAATCAAATGCATTACACCCCTAAGCTTAGCTGATCCTTCCAGATATTGCAAGAGGCAACCTAATTATCTGTATCTGTCCATTTTGGGGTGATAAAAGGGACATATCTCCTTGCTATCTAAATGCCAGTATACACACAAAAAAAAAGACCTAATGAAGCTGAACCCACAGCTCGAGGAAAGAACATTTTAGTTCTATTATTCTGCAAAATTGCAAGAGGACTAATACAGCCTGGGGAAGATTGTAAAATGAATTATCCTTAGCTGCACTTTCCCTTATGGCCTGATTCCAAAGCAAAGCACTTTCCTTTCATTCCCTATAAATATCTTTTCCTGTCATCCCTTGGTTTATTTTACTTTAGGGACATGATCAGCTTTTATCTGCTTTTAAAGATCCATTTCTGACAGCAGGTAACAGCCTTTGGAACCTTTTGCCTTCCCTTTCACTTTAGACTTTTTGTGCCACGAAATTGGTCTTTTTTTCCTTCTTAGTTTGCAGATAGTGAAAGATGATGCATCAGCCTCCTTGATGTTTCCCACTGGACAGCAAGAAATGACCAGGCAAAAAGCCAAGACTGAATGAGATCAACACAGAGGCAAACAATTCAACAATGCTGTTTTTTCCTCAGCTTTTCATTTAACTAGAATTTCATCTTGACTCTACAAAGGAGGAAAGACTGGGTCCCTCTAAAAATACTTTATTTAACAACCAAAAGCTAAAGTCCTCCTTTACTGTGGAAGGACGACATACTCTATGGTTAGTCACTTTACATACTGTGATGTCTAAGTTCAAGGGAGCAATGAATGATTCAAGGTGCTTGCAGGGCTGCCGGACTCTGGTTCCCTACATAGTCCTCTGAATTGATTCTGAGTATAGATCCTGAATTTGTCTCCTTTGTCCATGCTACTTAACGTACTTATCAGTTCATCCGCACCAGAATCCCCTGGACCATCTATCTGGATACACTTTGATGTCTGTAGGCAGTAGAAGGAGTCCATGTGCTGTGTTCTGTGAGCAGTAGGGAGTGAAGGATTAATGCCCTCTGGCAGTCACATCTGGCATAGTTGAGCCACTACAAGGAGCACAATTATAATCTGATGTGGCCCAGTGGAAAAAAAAAAAAAAAAGTCTCCTTTAGAGAACCCAGAAAGCACTTAGAAAGGGTTGTGTGACTCAGACAAATATGTCTGGGGTACAGTTCATATGGGCTTTACCTAAATCTGCACTAAACCATTCTAAGTTACAGAAGGATGTTATCCATGGTCTTGGTACAACTAAAAGTAGTTCCACTTATATTGAAAGACAGCCTAATATTCTGCTACATATTACCTCTGGGCTTTACTTATGTTATAGAATGAAAATTTATGCCAAGAAAGGTGTAAAAGAGACAAGAAAAAATAGATTAAACTAATTCATAATTTCTTGGAGAATATTAGAATTATAAACTGAAATAAGGGATAATTTTTCATTAACTAATTTTATGTTCATAATTTTCTATTTATTAACTATTTTTTAAAGTTCATGTCTACTTAAATTATAAACATCACAGTAAATATAAAGTACTAAGAAAAATAGGCGCATTGATTGGAAACAGATAACATTTGATAAAATTTCTAATTCTGAATTGGTATTAAAGACAAAAGCATAAAAACACTGAAGTAACTGTAATTGTTAACTGGATTGATGTAATTGGGGTATGAATAAGAATAGAAAATTACAAAGTAAAATTTGCATACAGAAAATTTGAGGAAAAAGTTTAAGCTTTCTAGTGTGTATTTTTCTGGGAAAACTCTCTTAATTTTTAATACACATGATAATGAAGGCAAACGTTCAGAAACTTTCAGAAGTTCTTGGAAATGTTCTTTTGACATACCAGGAGCCTAAAAATTGTGCAGATTAAGCACTTCTTACAAAAGAAGGCTTTTAGAAAGATACTTCTTAACGTGTCTGAAAATAGGCTGCTGTCAGGCAGGTTCCAAAATCATCACTACTGAGATGGTGTTCAGTGAGCACAGCATACATGCTACAGTCAACTGTTTATAATCTGTGATATCAAGTTCACTGCACAGTGAAGCATCACTATGGAAGTTAAACAGAAGACATGGTCGGAGTAACTACCATAGCACAATGTGGAAATCCTAGTGATTCACACAGTAGTCTAAAACCTCATCTCTGAGAATCAAAAATGTTCTTTTCTAATCATGGAAGAAGAAAACTATGTTTTCTTTGTCTGCGTTAAAATAGGAATAATGATAAAAGAAATAGATTAAACAATAAACCAAGTGGCTGCATCCTGATACCTTATATGTTTTTCCCAAGGAGTGGCAAATCAAGAAAGAAGCATGATTTTTAACCTAGGAAAGACTCTGAAATTGAAAAATAAAAATGTTTTAGTTTGCCAGAAATATTAAATCCTCTTTTGGAGTTGCACTAATGTGCAGAAGAAAATTCACAAGAGCTACTAGTGAGTAATTCTGTTTTCCAGAATAAGGGCCAGAACTAAAGGTTTTGGTGCAACTTCCTGAAAAATCAAATTTAACTCTATTGCTTATCAAATTATGATTTACATCTGACATATATTAGCCTTAACACTTTGGATTTTAATGCTTCAGAGCACATACCAGACAGTTTTTTATGAAATCATGGTAAGAGCTATCCATAGAACTGGAAAACATATCACAGTGAGTACATATAAGTATACCTAACTCAGCCTATGGGGCAGAGAAACGAAGCCTGGGGTGAACATAGATGAAAAATTGTGTGGTTTTGATTTTCCACTCTTCCATGTACTGCCTTATTCAATATATGGAGTTATTTCACATTTCCTATGGGAAGTGTGGATACTATAGGTTAGCAAACTACCTTGCGGTAGAAGAGCGGTGATAAACTAGCTAGCGTTTATAAATTGTATTATTAAATATTAAGAAAAGGCAATCTGTAAGACAGAAGGTACTAATTCGAATTATGAGTAAAAGCACAACATGTAAAGCATGAAATTAAAAATGCATTTTAATAACCAAAGTGCTGAATAAGATTACATAATGTTCCTGTACTGTAGTGTCATAGTGTCATTAACTTGTCGTGTCATACATTATCTATTTTAGTTGTGTTAAATGGTAAGGAAATGACATAATAAAGAAGAATTAACCCAGTGCTATTCACTCGTAACTGTTTCACTTTATCTGTTTCATTTATTATTTTTACTGTAAAATCACACATTACTCACACTAAAACTGTTTGGTTTTTTGGGTTCAGATAAACTCTTCTTTTTTATAATATATTTCCCCTTTCCACCCAATCAGAAATTACTTTTCACATTTTGGAGTCTGGGAATTTTCTGCTTTAACTTGAAATCATTATTTCTATTTTAATACCTTTTGTAATGAATTTTTGCAATGAATTATATAAATTCTAACTGACAGAAAGTGAGAGTGGAGAAAAAAGGCCTTAAACACAGGCAGATTAATGAAAAATAAATATACAGACTGTGATGAGTCCAGTATTCTCTGCTAATTCTTACATTCTTTGCCAGCTTTTGCAAAAATGTTAAGTATACCTTTTCATAATTAGTTGCTAAGAAATATGATTCAGAAAAAAAATTATCTTAATGAATTTTCCTGTAATTTAGAATTGTACATTTGAAATTAATAAGTACCAGTACTTTACTGGTTCCACTGAATAAGTAAACTATAATTTTCATTGATACATTACTTTCCATCATAGGGATTTTAAGGAATAGAACAATTAATGAAACATCTCTGGTCATGTTTAAATACAATTGAATCCTATGTTTAATTATAGCATCATAGAATGGTTTAGGTTGGAAGGGACCTTTGAAGAACTTCTAGTCCATCCTCCCAAATCCTGCCATGGGCAGGGACATCTTCCTCTAGATCAGGTTGCTCAAACCTCCATTCAACCTGACCTTGAGCACTTCCAATGATGGGACATCCACAGCTTCTCTGGGCAACTGTTTCAGTACCCCCATCATAAAAAAAATTTTGCCTTATATACAATCTAAATCTACTGTCTTTTAGCTTAAAACTGTTACCTCTTGTGCTATCACTACAGACCCTGGTAAAAATTCTGTTCCAATCTTTCTTGTAAGGTCCCTTTATATACTGAAAGGCTGCAATAAAGTCTCCCCAGAGCCTTCTCTTCTCCAGGCTCTACAATCTCTCAATCTCTCTCAGCCTTTCTTCACAGGAAAGGTGTTCCAGCTCTCTCATCATTTTTGTGACCCTCGTCTGGACTGGTTCTAACAGGTCCATGTCTTTCTCGGGTTGGAGCCCCCAGAACTGGATGCACTGCTCCAGGTGGGGTCTCATGAGAGTAGAGTACAGTAGAGTAGAGCAGAGCAGAGGGAGATAATCACTTACCTCCACGTGCACACTGTTCGCTGTGCACATACACAGTGACTGAATAGTCAGTCTTTTTAAGATCTGCCTATTATTAGAATTAATGCATAAAGTTACTGAACCACTCAAAAATAGCTTGTCTGAATTGTGGATGTATGTATCCATCAAGTATGGATTTGCAAGGTGACTTACTTGAACTTTTGTGAATGATCATCCTGTGACTTTTTGACTCCAAATTGACTGAACATGTCTTGAATAATGAGAAGCTTCCTGTAAAATTGCACAGTTCATGGGATCTTCAGATTTTCTTTTCTAATCTGCATAAAATTTCTGGTCCTGAATTCTCATCTGGAATTTTTAGAGGAACACAGTTCAAGATAGGGCTCAATTTTCAGAAGAGCTCAATCTTTTAAATGTGAATATCACAAGATGTTACACCCTGTGTGAAGTCTGAAAGCAGATTATTCTGTTAGATTAATATATTATCTGCCTATGGACAAAATACATTTTCCTCCTGGTTTTCAAAGGCTGAAGAAAAATCTTCATTTAAAAAAAAAAAGAGGGAGGGGGGAACACCTGCTTGTGTCATCCTACTCACTCTAGGACCTCCTATTCATCCACTCTTTAATGAGAACATGTGTAAGACCACCTACAATGTTCATTTTTCAGGGGGGAACGCCAGCTGCCTCTCCAAGAAGGCATTCAGAGCTGAACTGGTAACCTCATCTGGACTAAGGAATTTAAGGAGAACAGTAGAAAGACTGCAAGTTTTGTGTTTTGTAGTAAAAGTTTGAGGTATAGGATATATCAGTTTTGTTTCTTATGTTGTACAGTAAAATGCCTCAGTTCTCTTCTAATCATCATTTAAGTTACAGCTAACTTTACAAGTGCTTTACTAATTAAAATTTGGGGATAAGTTTTGTTCCTGTGTATTACTCATTTCCTTTACTTGAAACATTTTAAGAGAAAATGTGTAACATGAAGCCTATATGACTTTTCATTACATCTGTATCTAATTCTTGCTATTAATTTCCTTCTTCCTTTGATTGCTGTTATCAAAATCAATCATAAGTAACTAGGTAGATTTTACTAATGCAACATCAGGTGATTTTTCATGTCAAGCTTTTCAGTCACCTTTGTCTAACATTTCTCTTCCATCTATAGACAACAACAACTCTTGCAGTGCAAGCTTTGAACTGTGCAATTTTTTCTGTGAACATCTAAACCACTCTCCCTTGATTTTTCTTTTCCCCATTTTAGCTGGTTTTACTGGTAAGTTCTGTAGTTCTGTTTTTCTCAGAAAAACATTCTCTTTTTATTTTCATTCTCTTCTATTCTCAGTAAAATTATTATCATTTATATTCAGAAGTGTCCATAACCTCTGTGTGTTGTGTAACCCAAAAAAATTACCCAGAAGAACAACAAGATCAGTCACTATCTTGAAGGTTCAGAAGGCTTCCTTTTATTTTCCCACATATGTTTTTTTTGCACAGAAAATTACATCCTGAAGAAAGAAAGTTAGATTCTAGCTAAGCAATTGCTACTCATTGTCTGAAATCAGCGTTGTTTGCTTTTATTGTGGTAATGCCTAAAGATCTTATGACTGAGGTGCTACCTTGCAGCATGCTATGTCTGTTGTGATGTCCAAGGTCACAAAATTACTTCTTTTCAACTTTTTTGGTTAAATGTCAGTGACACCTAAGGGCATATTCACAGATAGGTGTGAGCTTATGGACTCTTCTAAATTAAGGTCTTAGGCTGCGCTTCAGCAATCAGATCTATGCAGGTGTATAGTGTCATTGCCATGGTCACACAGTTCTCTTCTCACAGCAAATGTGATTAAATGCTGAAGTCTTTGCTGAAAAATTATACTGAGGGTAGAATATGCCCATCTGTAGGCAGATAACTGGTGCTCTGAATTAATTAGAAATGGCATGTATAAGCTTAAAAGAGAGAAGTATGCCTCTGCAGCTGTAATTAATAGTGGGTAATGCTTGAGTAGATATTGGATTACTAAGTAAAAAGTATATTTGAAGGGACTTTTAAAGAATAATTTTAATATATACTTTTTTTCCATTCTTTTAAAAATATACAATTTTAATGTTTATTTGTTTATTTGTATGTGTTGTGTATATATAAAAATATTCCCACACAACCCAAGTGTTTTACTACCCAACAGTATAACTGTTCAGAAGTTACTCATTAACAGAAGTGAGTCCTATCCCACAATGGATGGCATAGGGATTTTTCAGGAAAACTAAGGGAGCTGTAGTCTTCTCTGCTCTCTCACTCCAGTATGCAGTGAAAGTCAGAAAGTTCTAGTGGTTGTCATCCTGTGTTCATTGAGTACTTTTTTCCTAGTTGTGGTTAGTCATCTAAAGGTAACTTCAAATTTTACATCCTCTAAGTTTAAGTTATGAATACATCAAATTATATGTATGAATACATCAAATATATATGAAGAGGATCTGCAGGTGCAGGAGATAAAATTACTTTAGCCTAGATTAATTTAAATCCACTTTAATAAATAGATGTACTTCTCACAACTGATTATTGCCTAGAGAAGGAGGTAAACAAATCCAGGTAACTAAAAGGAAAGGCAATGGGTTAAACAAAACAAACCCTAAGAAATGATTGCTAAAACTGTGGTCTTAACATTATGCTTTCACTCTGATCATAATGACAGACAGTGAATTAGTCAAATTCCTGTCTGACGTGACATGCATAAAGCGAAATGGCTAAAAATTCAAGTAAGTTATACTTTCTAAAAAAACTACCACAACAAATAAATTAAAATAAGAAAAAAAAAATCCAATCTGTTCTCTCTACTTTGCTAAATGAGCTGAAATGATCCCATTTTCTCCTCAAATGCTGTGCAGTAGAATAAAAGAATTATCTTTCTATTCAAGAAAGGGGCTCTACTGAAAGAATATGCTACATGAGCAGAAGCTTTCAAATAGTATGTCAATTTCTTGCAACTTTTAGTTTTGGTTTAATAAGAGAGGAGATATGATTCTTCCTTGGATGCAGTAATAAGGATACAACCCTAAATCCAGAGTTTGTAATAGCCTTGCTTTTTATTTTCAGATGGAACAAGAAGTCCCACAGCCCCTTGATGAAAGAAAGAGTGCTGAAAGCCACAGACTTGGAAAGCAATTCTAAATGAGAAGCACCCATTTAATGGGGTGCGATGTGGCGTGATCTCTTGTTGCTCAGCCCTCCCAGAGGAGCAATTCTTCCACCTGGCTTGCTATTCTCCACTCTGTCCCAGTCTGAATAGCTCATAGCAGTTATTTTCCTCAGTCTCCTACTTTCTCCAAACCCCACCCCAAATAAAGGTTATTTCCAAAAGGCTTTCTAAATAGCACAACAAACAAAAGTTCCTAACATAAGAACTGCAGCTACAATAATGCTGTTAACTACTAGCCTCTACCTACACTGTGCTCAGAAGCCCACTGCTGCTACCATGTTAACAGAAAGCAATGAAAGTGCTTTTTGGTCTTCACCACCTGTGCTAATGTAAAAATGCCTCTAGCTGCAAATACTCCTATCCACTACCTAAAGCTATCTTTGCCTCCACCACTCTCTCAGTAGCACATACTGGCCTGTGCAAAAGATTTCTAATTAATACCCTATGTTTTCTGTTTGAGGGTTTTGTTGTAAAGTTGTGGGCATTTGTTTGTTTGTTTTAAATATAGACTTGATGGTGAAATCAACATTTTAGCCTAAGACTTCCCAGATAATAGATTTTGAGCTTGGTGATTACAGTAGCTTGAGTCATGTAGATTCACATTAATATAAGTGAACATGAAGTGTTAGGAATTTTAAGACCGTATGTATTTCCTCAGACTCCTACTCTGACACACCCAGACAAAAAGAAAAGGAAATTACAATGACATTTACAAGACTAGGGCTAATAGTATGTTTTTAAATCTGTTTTCTACACTCCATTTTCCTGAATGATACTAGAACTATGTGACCTTCTATTTGAGTTCATCTTCAGAGGCTGAAACTGCCTTGTATGTTGTCATATCATGTGAAGAGACAGCCTGTAAGCCCTTGTAAGCCTCATAATAGTCTATAATAGCAGCCAGTTATAAGCCAATTACTACCCAAAACTTGTGAGCAAGACCAAATAAACCTGCCTCTCTTTGCTGAACAGTAGCTCAACAGAATTTTCTTTTACTCTCAGGGAAAATACAGTCTTGGACCACTACATAACGTCATAAGTTGCACATATAGTATGTTAATGTTCTCTTGGTAGCAGTGTGCCAATTAATACAAAATTTACAAAAATTATGCAAAATATAAAGTCTTTCTGTTGGATATTATGAATGAATACATAAAGGAATTTTTTAACATGTAAAATACAGTTGATGTGTTTCAGCTTTTTTGTGTCCAAAATTGGAGAATACATTTCTATTAATATAAAAAGTTAGAATATCTTATATTCTATTATATACCTTATTACATGAAGAAAATAAGATAAAGACCTTTTTTTTTGTTCTTGTATAGATTTACCAGAAGGAGGATTTAGGTAGAGTTTGTGTCCCTACATTGCATTCATCTTTTCAAACTACTGCAATGTGATTTCTTTATCCAGCTGAAACTGTATACATGTTGTAACCTATAAGAGTAAAATTTCTTTCAAAATTGTTAAAAATACATCTCTACATGCAGTCAAGGAAAGCTTTATTTAGACAAAATTTCTGAATTCCTGTAAGAGAACATGTAGTATACAGGTTCTTCATTCATGAGTTACAGATTTCAAATCTTTTCTTCTCACAAAAGGAGAGCACATGGACTTACAAAAACTTCTTTGACGATGAATGAGTATTCTGCTTGTTAAAGAAACTTAGGATCAGAGTAAGTGTGATTAATAATTTTTTTATCCTGAATATTGTGAATTGTATTATGTTAAGCCTTAATGTCTAAGTCAAAATTAATTTGTCTAAATAACTGTTTGAAGGGACTATACTCTTCTGTTTCATTCAGTAGATACAGAGCTGAAACTGCAGAAATGAGAGATCTCCTGGAGAAGAAATCTGATTTTTTTCTTTCTTTCTTTCTGCCCAACTCTCTATTGTCTTTAGTAATATTAATTATTCTTAGCTGTTTCTTTGGAAAAAAAAATATTTAAAATGAATTAACAAAGGAATGCTTCATATACTAAGCAAAGCTATTAAGCAGACTTAGACTGTGAATAAAAGAATATGTTGTTATTTTTGTAAAATGTGAACACAAATTTATAAATTTAGATTTAGGAAAGGATTATTTTGGTTGTTTGATTTTCTCTTTCCTACATCCTGCCCACTATTCACTGTGGCAGAGTACAAAAAGGAAAAAAGGACAGAAAAAGAAAACTTAGAGGAAAATAAAAAGGGAAAGTGGCATAGGGAAAATTCTTCAGATATATTTTTCAATAGAGAATCTTAAAAAGAAAAGCCACTTTAAAAAATTCAGAAATTTTTGAAGGTGAAGTAATTTAAGTAGCACAGTCATAAATTTTCAAGTCTGACAGGGTCTACAAATTAAGAAGCTGACATAGTCATTAAAATTAATATATTTTGCAAATAAAGAGTATCTGAAGTACTTCAACTACCTGTTTTTCAGAAGTTATTGATATTTAGTAATGTTTGGTTATTTTCTCTATATTACCTTTTCTTGCATAACATAGAACTTATTTAGAACTTATTCAGAATAAAACACATGGGAAAGTTGATTTCAAAAGAGGTAATTTCATTTTTCAGAACTAATCAGGTCTAATACTCTAAAAAGAACAAAATGTCCAGACATATCAACCATGACATGAGTCTGGGCCACCACTTCTAGCTGCAGGTCTAGCAGACTTTAGTGTAGGAGAATGCCGAAAATTCTATCATGCAATCATTTTTATACAATGGATAACTGTATTCTTCTAATGTTATCATTGTTATTCCACACTCTTTGTTAACTTACTTGTACAAAGTACTGGAAAACAGAATTAGGAAGTAGATTAACAGTAGCTTAGCACATATAAGCACCACAGCATTAAGTACACAAGTAAACAACAGGTATTTTGTGCTACCACAGCATTAGGTTAACTGGAAGCAAAATGACCAGGAAATACTAGAGATATCAGAAAGGTGAACCGGAGGTCTCCACGGGTAAAAAGGTCAGCATGAATAGCCTAAATACAAAGCAGATCATAATTCCTGGATTCAAGGATTTGACAGAGCTGTAAGGGACCTCTAGAGATCATCTGGTCCAACTCCCCTGCTAAAGCAGGATTGCCCAGAGCACATCACTCAGGACTGCATCAAGGCCAGTCTTGAAAATCTCCAGAGAAGGGGACTCCACAACCTCTCTCAGCAGCCTGTTCCAGTGCTCTGTCACCCTCACTGTGAAGAAGTTCTTCCTCGTATTTGACTAGAACTTCCTATGTTCCAGCTTGTGCCCATTGCCCCTTGTCCTATCGCTGGAAACCACTGAAAAGAGTCTGACTCCATCATCCTTCAACCCACCCTTTAGATACTTCTAAACATAGATAAGGTCTCCCCTCAGTCTTCTCTTCTTGAGGCTAAAAAGCCCTAGCTCTTTGAGCCTTTCCTCGTAAGGGAGGTGCTCTAATCCCTTAATCATCGTGGTTGCCCTGTGTTGGACTCTCTCCAGTAGTTCCCTGTCTCTCTTGAATTGGGGAGCCCAGAACTGGATGCAGTATTCCAATTGTGACCTCACCAGTGCAGAGTAGAGGGGGAGAATGACCTCCCTCAACCTGCTGGCCACACTTCTCCCTATGCAGCCCAGGATTCCATTGACCCTCTTGGCAACAAGGGCACATTGCTGGCTTATGGAGAGCCTGCCATCCACCAGGACTCCCAGATCCTTTTCCTCAGTAGTATTTTCCAGAAGATCCACCCCTAACCTATATTTGTGCCTGGGGTTCTTCCTCCCCAGGTGCAGCACCTTACCTTTGCCCTTGTTGAACCTCATTAGGTTCTTCTCTGCACAGCTCTCCAGCCTGTCCAGGTCACACTGGATAGCAGCACAGCCCTCTGGAGTGTCAGCCAGCCCTCCCAGTTTGGTATTGTCAGCAAACTTGCTGAGGATACACTCTGTCCCCTCATCCAGGTCATTGACGGATATGTTGAACAGGACTGGGCCCAGTATTGACCCCTGGGGGACACCACTGGTTACAGGCCTCCAACTTGACCCTGCTCCATTAATGAAAACCCTCTGAGTTCTGTCACAGCCAGGACTCAATCCACCTCACAGCCCCCTCATCTAGCCCATACTTCCTTAATTTTCTAATGAGGATGTTGTGGGAGTTAGCGTCAAAAGCCTTGCTGAAGTCAAGGTAGATGACATCTGCTGCTCTCCCCTCATCCAGCCATCTAGTTATAACATCATAGAAGGCTATCAGGTTGGTCGAGCATGATTTACCCTTGGTAAATCCATGTTGACCACTTCCAATAACTTGTCTTCTATATGTTTGGAGATGACATCCAGAACAAGTCATTCCATTATTTTCCCAGGGACAGAGGTGAGACTAATTAGCCTGTAGTTCCCTGGGTTCTCCTTCTTGCCCTTTTTGTAGACTGGAGTGATATTTGCCTTCCTCCAATCCTCAGGCACTTCTCCTGTTCTCCATGACCTCTCATAAATCATGGAGAGTGGCTCAGCGATAACATCTGCCAGCTCTCTCAGCACTCATCCTATCAGGACCCAGACTTAGGATGCCTAGTTTGGCCAAGCGGTCTCTAACCCAATCCTCCCCAACAGAGGGAAAGTCTTCCTTTCTCCAGACCATCCCCCTTGTCTCCAGGGTCTGGGATTCACGAGGGGCAGCCTTGGCAGTGAAGACCAAAGCAAAGAAGGCATTCAGCAGCTCCGCCTTCTCTGTGTCTTCCACCACCAAGGCACCCACCTCATTCATCAGCAGGCCTACATTTTCCCCTAGCCTGCCTTTTTTTATTGATATACTGAAAAAAACTCTTTTTGTTATCTTTAACTGTGGTGGCCAACTTAAGTTCTGCTCGGGCTTTTGCCCTTCTAATTTTTCCCCTACATATCTTCACTGCACCTTGATATTGCTCATGACTAACCGACGCCTTTTTCCAGAGATTGTAGACTTTCCTTTTCTTCCCGAGGTCCAGCCAAAGCCCTCTATTTAGCCAGACTGGTCTTCTTCCCTGCCTGCTCATTTTATGGTACCTGCTTCCACTCCACGCGGCTCCTGGCCACGCCCCCTTCGCGCCTGATTGGTTGCCGCGGACTTCCTGGTCCCGGCTGGGGCTGTGGGGTCGCTGAGGTGGGAAACCCCTCTGTACAGCGCCGTCCGGCCCTCTTCCCGGGCTCACCTCGGTTCTTATCGCCGGTGCTGCCGCCGCCTCGCCGACCGACCTTTACCTAATTTATAGCCTATAAACTTACATGATTCCCTGTATAGATTTAGGTAGTTTTATATCAGTGCTTAAGATGATAAAGGTTTGGCATGACAGTATTGGTCTGACCATGAGATTTGCTAATGCAAGGGTTCATATCTTCTTGGAACTTTTCAGAACTGAACTCTTAGGTAAGAGTTTCCTCCCTAGAACGTTAAAATTCCCTACAACCTAAATAGTGTTCACTGTTAAAATAATAGCTTTTATCTCTTTTTTTTTCCCCTATTTTTTGCTTGTCATTTAGAACCTACAATGTCATCAACTACCACCAATACGTATGCTTCATATGATTGTTTTGGATTTAATGTCTATCTACGTCATTGTTAATTATTTACTCAGTGTACTACGTCATTAGATTAAGTAATACTCTCTTTATCTATTGTGCTGGATCTGGCCGGTGTGGAGTTAACTTCCTTCACAGCAGCCTGTATTGTCCTGTGGTTTGCATTTGTGGCTAAAACGGTGTTTCTAACTCACTCATATTTTGGCTATTGCTGAACAGTGCTTGCACAGTGCCAAAGTTTTCTTTTTCCCATTCCAGTCCCCCAGTGAGTAGAATGGGCATGGGTAAGAAATTAGGCAGGGACAGAGCCAGATCTGCTGATTCAGACTGGCTAGCGGGATATTCCATGCCATATAACATCATGTGTAGCAATAAAAAGTACTATAAATACTTGTAACTGATCTTACTGGAGAGATACCCTTGAACCTTTGTAATTCTTTGCTACTGTTTGGAAGTGGGGGTGTCAACCAAAGAGCCATGGCACTTCTGTATGTCCAGGTGAGTCACTGGGTGTGAATTTGTTTGTTCATATCAAACTGTACTGCAGCAATGACGTTTATTTCAAGAAAATCACATTTAGGAAAGGAAAGTCAGGGTAATACAAATTCTGTTGAAGGCTCAGTAAACATGTAAACTTGGGACCATTACTGGACTTGTATTTAAAAAATAAATCTACACAATTTATGTATATAAAGTAAGTTTTTAAAAAACATAAAGCATGAACGACTTTGCCAGATGAGTGGTCCATCTACCCAGGTAATCTCAATAGGATGCTCTATCTCTCAGTGGCAGATACCACTTAAGAAACATGCAGAAACCTGGTTACTCCTGAACTTAATAACTTAATTGCCCTCCTCCATACCTACCCTAAGTTTACACTGCTATTCTTCAGATACAGAGAATGGAAGCTGCCTATTCAGCAGAAGCTACACTCCAGAGTGCCCCAAGGGTTTTAAGTAGCGTGTTAAGTAAATTTTAATGTTGTTCTTTTTATTGTTGCCATTAACCCTCTAAATGGTGCCCTCAATATTTTCTTTACTGTCCTGGCTGCCATCATGCACTGAATTGAAAATTTCAGACAACTGCTAACAATTCTGCGAGGATCTTTTTCCCAAGTTATAACTGCTACTCGCAACTTTAACATTCTGTGAAAACTTAGTTTCTTTAATACTTCCTCATGTGGAATCTTGTTCAAGTATTTTCTATATTTAGATATTTCCACTATATACCGTTATCTAAATGCCTATTGACACCCTTACACACATAATTCCAAAATACTGACTTAAATATTAGGCACAACTGTTTCAAAAGGATGCATACATTTTATCTACCAAAAAATACAGACATACAAAAAAATGAAGGTAATATTTTATGTTCTTTCTCTCTCACATTGTAAGATTTAAATCAAAAATTCAAAATTCATAAGGTATTATTTTTTACTTTTTTTTTTTTTACCTTTTTCTAATATTTCTGGTATTTTTTATCTTAGTTTACAGGGGTTTTTTACCCTGATTCTAGGTTTCTGGCATCTCCTTCTGACATGTTCCTTCTTTAATTTTCTTCTCGGTAAATCTAAATCTCACTTCGACAGAATATGTCCTACATTTTTATTTTTCACTGATTGGTCTTTTCAGAGCATGATATTTATTGGAAATGAGATGAAAACTCAGCTTTTGTATTTTATTTAACTAATAGCTTCTCTCTCCATCTCTGTGACTTCTGAATAAGCAGGAGTTTTCTGTTGACTATCCCAGGAGCAGTGTAAATGCTGTTAACTATCCTGTCTTCACTGTTTCAAAACTTGTGTTTTTCATGGTTTTTTATAAAACAGTTTAGAAATAATTAAAAAATCTAATTATTTTAATTTGTTTCACATCGTTCCTAGACAAAAAAAAAAAAACAACTAAAATTATACAATAGCTATAAATGTTCTTTATAATTCCATTATCCTTTTATTTCTCAAATTTGTACAGTTTGTATAAATATTATTGCTTGTATAATTGTATTATTATACCATTTAAAGGGCGTTATACTAGACTGCTTCACCCTGAAAAATTGCCCTTTTTCTTTGTATTTGACTATTCATGTGATCACATCTGACTGCAGTGAAAATCATTGTTCTGGGAGATTATGCTGTTTTCAGCCTCTACATACTCTTTTTTTTTTTTTTGAAAACACTGAAAATGCGTGTGATGACACAATTTGTCTTTATAATTTATGACCTCTTTTTTCTCTTGGATAAACTTGATCTCAAAGATAAATCTTAAAGATAACCAGCAAGAACAAATATTACTGGGGGCTGGGGGGGAGACGGGGAAGGAAAATGCATACTGATACAAGCAGGACATTAGTGCCCCGAAATGAAACTGTACCCTTATTGAAGAAAGTCAGATGTTTGCTACAGTGTAAGAAAATATTTTATTCAAGAAATAAGGGAAAAAAATCAAACAAATTTAAATAAACCAGATTTAATTTTCATGTCTATTATTTTAGAAGTACTCATCTAGCATGATTATTCTATGTTACTTTTGGGAAAAAAAAATAGAAACTCAAGCTAATATTTGTTATGTTAGATATATAACAAATATAAGATGTGGGACTCTGCTAATTCAGCATTTACAGTTCTGAATGTTATATCTGTGTTACTCTGCCACCCTAAATCTCTAAAAACTTGTTAGATCTATGGGTCCTTAATACTCCATAGCAGAGGAGGAGGCCAGTTTCTAGTTAAAATCTTTTGTCCCCAAGACAATAACTCTAATAACTTGTGTTATTTTTGTTTCAATAACTCTAATAACCTGTATTCCTTTTATAGTTTAAATAATTGACAAAAGTATGAGAGAGGGATTTACATTCTTTTTTATCAACAGAATTGCCAGCTTGGTTCCACTTCTTTAGTCTTTTATCACTTCTATATGTAAATGAAAAAGATCAAAGGTCTCAAATCTATTTGCAGGGCTAATACTTAATAACACAAATATTTAATTGTATATTGATCTGAAGTGGGTTGCTTATGCAAAGTTGGCAAAAATAAGGGGGTTTATATTTGGTAAACGGGTTCATGGTTTTGACATTTCTATTGAAGTAACTGATGTAGCTGACAGCTGGAAATGCTGAAAGTCTTGTATACTTATATAGGAAAAATAATATAGATAAAAAAATGCTGATATATTTGCAAGTTTTAAAATTCTTTCTTATAGAATGACAATGAAGCACCCACTTCCCATTCCCTGTCCCTTCCTTCCCATGAGGGAAAGAATATTGTATGAAATCTGAAATATTGGTCTCATCTGTAGGGACTTTTTAAGGCCTGATTTTTGGCAGCACTGCTATTTGGTCAGTTTCTAATATTTTTTTTTACTTTTTGCCACTCTTCAGACTGACTTGAAAGAGCTACTTTTTTCTCTATTACTTCTTTTATTTTTCTCCAAAACATATGAAATCTGTCATAGTTGATTTACACTTGTATATAAATCCTTCCATGCAGAGTAGTCGTGTGTCTCAGTTGTCCACTTTTCATTGTTTTTTGAGTGGCAAATCTGATTTTTAAATGAAGGCAAATTGAGGCTGAAAGCTTGTCATAGAGAAAAAGCTTATAATTTCAAATATCATTGTTAGTATTTCATGTGTTCTGTTACATTTTCCCATTTTGGATAGACATTAAAAAAGCAGAGTCACCAATACCTTTAACAACAGAAAGTAATAAAACTTTTTGCCTTTTAGCTTCTTGGTTTCATTTAAATTGTTTCAAAAGAGATAGGCTTGTTTTTGTAGCATTCACAATGGATAACAAGGAATGATACAAACACAATGATCAAAATTTGAACTTCTGTTCAAATAGATGAATCCAATTATATGAACCTTTGAGAAAGTAATTACATGCTTAGTTGACCTCATTTTCAAAATCCAAGAGCATTTTCCTCATCCTTCTGTGTTATCTGTCAGCTACTGTTAAAATAGTTATCATGAAAAAATATAAATAAAAATCGCATTGTACATTCTTTACTTTATTGCTCCATCATCTTGTCAAATCTCCAATGTGAAAAGTTAATTTGGTGCAAGATGTGAAATGGATTATCACAGAGGTCTAAACTGGGTGCCTTTCCCCATGTGTTTAAAAGAATATAAATTATCTTCTGTACTGTAGTTATTTTGTGGGTCAAGTGCAGACAACAAGAAAATAACAGTGATCAAATCATTTAGTGATATAACTTTTGATCTTTGATATCTTGAGCGAGGCATCTTGAAATATGCAGTACAATTATTTACTTATCATCCCTTTCCTCCAAAACAAACACATAATTTTTGCTCCACTGTTATGTTAGGTATAAAGTGGGATTTTTCAAAGGATTCTGCACTGGTGTAGTTTTTCTTTGACAAGTCAGGCTCAGCTTCTACGGAAACTTTTACCACAAATTTCAAAAGGAAAGGAGCAAGATTGAGGCCAAATATTTTTGAAAGGATGTGCAAAGTATTTTAACATCAAAAAATGTCATGCTGTCAAAATGCTTTGTAATATGTGTATTTAGAGAGAGCAAGCTTATGCTTACATTTGACACACTGAGCAATAGGTAAATGCTTATCAGTGCTCTTTTACAGCTTCTTTGGCCTCAGCTTTCTCCTCATTTTGTGCACTATTTATATGAGTGAACTCCAACGATTTCAGTTTTACTTCTTGCTATCTTCTCCTTCAAATTGACTTTTTTCTGTCTGACCTGTGTATCTGATTTTCCTTAGCTCTGGCTGATGCGGTCAACCAGAAATAAGCCCTATGAGGTGGTAAAAAATGGCATTATAATGGAGGTATTTGAGGGTTTGTTTCTTATAGTCTGCCTTTCAGAGTCTCAGTCAGCTAAGAGAGCTATCACATCCATAATATAGCTACACAGGAGTAAAATGATATGGATTTCACATAGAGATTTCCCAAATCATTCCACAAGCTTATGGACAAACTCTTTTGGTCTTTTAACTATTGGCTATGTAGGTTAGAAATAAGCATAATTATTGCTTCTTAGGAATTTCTTGCTCTTCCTGCTCTGGAGATATTTATGGGTAAGGTTTTCCAGGGCTGTAAGAAAGGAGATAAGTTTTAAATAAGAGTATGCCTGAAAGAGCCCAAGATTTAGCAAGATGATGCGGAGACTGGGACTTTTAAAGCACTTACATTTCAGAGTTGAAAATGAGGTTAACAGTGTTACTCCCATTTTTATAGTTAGTAAGTACCTTCAGTAAGCTGATAGACAGAACAGGGGATAGTAATTCTTATCAAGTTCCAAGATCTGCAGTCAACAATGTGTTTTAATACTTTAAATAGCACTCATGAAATACAAGTCATTGCTTTAATTAGTATCTGAACATCAAATTTCCCATTTTTCCTATTTTTTGAGACACACATTTTTGAATAAGTATCAAGACTAACAACTAGGATGGACAATACTGGGGAAGATTGGTGAAGACTACACAAAAAGTAAACGATGCATTTAATTACAGTTTTTGAATATTTGAAAACATTCTTTTTCCCCATACTTTGCAGAGGTTATAGATACCATGAAATGGTTTATATCAGAAGCAAAGAGGTTAGACTTATCCATAGATAAGTCTTTGTTTCAGACCTTTTTCTTTTCTGTGTTTTGTGGCCCCTTAAGATACAAATAGATATGAAGATTTTATTCCAAAGCTTCTTTAGAAACAAATAGATACTGACAAAAACCTGTGTGTCTACTATAGAATCATAGAATCTAATCATATAATCATTGAATCATAGAATCATAGATGCAATCATAGAATCAAAATCATAGAATCATAGAATGATAGAATGGTTTGGATTGGAAGGCACCTTAGAGATCATCTAGGGATGTATCATTCACAGCTTCTCCGGGCAACGTGTTCCAGTGCCTCATCACCCTCACAGTAAAGAATGTCTTCCTAATATCTAACCTAAATGTCCCCTCTTTCAGTTTAAAACTGTTGCTCCTTGTTCTATCACTACACTCACTGGTAGAGTCCCACCCCATCTCTCCTGTAGACTCCCTTTAGGTACTGGAAGGCTGCTATAATGTCTCCCTGGAGCCTTCTCCAGGCTGAACAACTCCATCTCTCTCAGCCTGTCCTCATAGCATAGTATATCATTCTCAATAAAGCTAAAGAAGACAGAAGGAAAACATTCCCCTGCTATTTTTATTTTCTTTTGAATGTTTCCATATCAGCTTATACAGCACAAATCTATATTTACAGCAATGTTGCTGTAATTGCTTTTATTCATAGAAACATTGTGGTAAATTTGCTGCTGTTTTCAGTTAGTGCTCCACACTGGCTTTTACATTAATTCAATCAGAGCTGCAATAATGTTACTACTTCCTCCTGACCTTTGTCTTTTACCTGCTTATTTTGCCATTCAGTATTATCAGTTGAGTTAAGACTGATTCTTTCCCACGTGTGCTATATCTGTTTCTGCCTTGTCCTGTTTATTTGTTGCGAAGAACTTTGCATTGGCATGCTCTTTTCTTTACTCAGATAGTTCATGTTATTTTCTGCTTTCTTCTGTCATCAGGCTACACTAACTAGTGTTATATTTATTGATTGCTGTTATCTTCACTTTGTTCTCATGATCCAGACCTTTTTTCTTCTAGTAATAAGGGGGAATAAAAGGAAACATGTGCATCTGGGGGTGGAAACACAGCTAACTAATTCAATATGACTAAGTAATGTATCTTCTAAATGGAAGGCATCATTTTATATCCAGCTCACCTAATTTTAACTACCTAAAAAATTAGACATTTATGTTAAAATACTTATTTATGATGTTCATTTTTTTAATGAAGAAGAATTGACTGCCTCCAGAAGAAAATTCTTCCTCTCACCATTAGTTCTCTAAAGTTAGGTAAAAGCCTTCCTTACTCCCAGTGTTAACTGCTGGCTCTGTGATCACTTCCCCTGAAGTAAACTGATTCATCACAGATTTCCTTTCTGGGTACACTTAATATGCCTCACTTTTATCATAATCTATTAGGAAGAACACCTCTTTGATTCTAGTTTAAAATATGATTTTCTGATTATGTGTTGGAAACTCCTGGAAAAGTAAGTAAATGTTGAGCTGCAGCTACCCAAAGTCAGACAAGGTATTGATTGTTCTGAAAAGGAACCTCAGTGCTGTCCTGTGGAATCTTTCTGGATGTGCTTAAGCAAGAGATGCTATGATTTTGTTGGTACTGGGGGGATTTTGTGCAGTTTTGTTGTTGTTGATTTAAAAAAAAAAATATCTTTCTCCATATTGTGGGAAAGGTAATATATTCCACTGTTGCTTTCTGTGCAAATTTCTTTTTTCACCAAGCCAGTCTGAAGAATTACAACTGCTAATGGCAGCTGTGGATTTGTAATTACTTTCCTGATATGGATCGATTAACATGGAGACAGAGTAGTTCCCAGCAATCCATTCGGATGATTTCATTGAACATTTAATTTTAATCCATATTTCTGAACCCTCTTCAAGGATTATATAAAATCTGTGGGGGTTTAATGCTTTGTTTTTTTCCTTTTTGTTAAAGGCTTATTGGAAGTCAGAATTTAATTAAATTGAGAATGCACAAAAAGGTATAGATATTACTCATGTGCTAGGAATCTAAAACTCCTTGGAACCCTTTGTCAGAGTTTCAGTATGGTCTTCTGTATAAAGTAAATGTATTAGTCACTTAATTGCATTCACTTACCCGTGACTATGATTTTGCACAGTACACATCTGATCTGTTTAGTGATCACCCCTAGGAAACTCATTTCTTGTCAGGTGTATTTGAGAAAGTCCTTGGGTAGTGTGTTAGAGCCAATACCATTCTCAAATGACTCCCTGAGCAGATCTGAGCAACCAGTCATCAACTCAGAGGTCTCAACAATCGTTATTTCAATATATACTTAGAGCTCCGATTTGGGAAATGGTTAGGGACTGAAGGCAAATATCAGTGGCCAGTTCCCTTTTTATCTTCCTACCTTCAACATACCTTAGCCTCATGGAGACCTACATTACGCAGGACTCTGAGCAGTTATACCTATTACGTGACCCTGAAACCAGGTTGGTTTTTTGGTTTGGTTTTGGAGGGAGGGATTTTTTTGCTTTTTTGGTTGGTTGGTCAGTTGCTTTTTTTCATTAGTTCAAACTCTATGTCTTCAAGGGAAATGGAGACATTGTTCCTTCATATCTTTAACATGACTAAAATGCAGCTCTTTCTACATTTGTCAAACATCTTTGTGTTCTACAGCATAGTTTTTTCATCATCTCTAGTCCAATCTAAAGAAAAGAAAATTACTCATTACTTATGTCTTTAATACTATTTGCACTTTTAAAATTTTGTGATCTTACCTAAGAAACTCAAGGTAAGAAATAGCCTCCTAGAAAGCTGAAGGTTCAACAGGTCCTCGAAGTTGGATTATCCTGGAAATGGGCGAACATAGGGTGTACAGAAAGACTATGTAGTCCTCTGCTAAGTCATGACTACTCTGCCAAGCTATGTCTAGCTGGGTCAAATATGCATGATAAAATGTTTGAAGAAAGAATAGGACATTAGTGATGTATATTACACCATTCCTAGTCAAGGAATATTAAACAATGAATTGCACAAAGAATTGTGTATTGTTAACTATTAAAAATTCTGATAATTGATTTAGTAAACAAGGTCCAAGTTTTTCACATCAAATGAAGTTTGTCAACTCTTTGATCACTACCATGTATCTTCTGCATCCTCAATACAGGTAGTCGGAAGAGTTAATCAATATACAGGTTTGGGATTTTTTATATATGTCGTTACTGAGACATATACATACTGACAGAAGCTGTCCTGTATGGACTCCCTTTTAAACTTCTCCTTATGATGTAATAGTGGAAATAAGCTCATAGTCTGTCTCTGCACTTTCACTGCAGATCCATTGATTTGGTTTTCTGCTTCCCTCTATGGAACTCTGTGTAGCAAAAGGAACAAATCACTTGGACAGCTGAAAACAAGTGCCATAAGAAAGCTGATTTTCATTTCATTTTGATAGGGGAGGGCAAACCTGTGTGGGTACCCAAAAATATTTCCCCACAGATAGCTAGCTATTAATGGAATGTCAGGCTTTAGGTATGCTTGTGATAGACTGGGTATTGGAGGAATTATCTGAATACAACATCCTCCCTTTTCTGTGTCAGCAGTCTTTTCACCCTGTGCTGAAGACTGATTGAACAAGAAAGTAAAAGCAGACCAATCAATAAAAGATTGAAAAAGAAAATAAATGCTACAAAACCTATGGAGCTGCAAATGTGGATGCAATATAAACAAACTAAATTGTGAGTCAGTTAGGCTTCTACTGCAGCAATGACCTATTTCTTTAAAAATGACCTAATCTCAAATTTCACTAGTATGACTACAGTAAAAATTACAAAAAAATTATCAATTATCAATACTTAATTGACATATTTTTCTGGTTTTGAACACATTAATAGAAAAATTTCCTTTGTATCATTATTTAAACTATTTTTAAATTGTGGTGTATTTGTTTTGTCATACAGTTCACAATCAGCATCATAAAACTAAAGTTTAGAAAACAAAATGCAACTGATTTCACTAGTTTCCTATTTGCAAATTGTTCACAAATAGAATTGAATAATCTGGTTTATTATTTTAAATTTTATATTATTTTCTGCAGTGAATAACTTCTACGCTGCAGGCTGTTCATGACCTGTGTGTTCATGACATGTGTGTTCATGACCACAACTTGCAGTAGACGGAAATTCTCTCTAACATTGGTTATTCCTCACTCTTTTCCTGAATGAGTCACACCATTTCATCAGTTTAGTCACATAACAAAACAACCAAATCCAACTTTCAAGAATTCTATCAGTCTATATAGGAAATAGAAGTGAAAAATAAACTTTAGAATTATAATTAAAAGAAAAAATATACAGCTAAGATTGCACAATGAGAACAAACAAGAAGACAAGTAACTAAAGGAGGAATAAAAGAGTAGAAACAAGTGAAGTCAGTGGCTAGAGGGAAGTTTGCAGTTACAGGATATACTTGCCACTAAGAGAGATAGAAATGGCCTGACCGAAACCTCATAAAGCTCAACCAAGGTCAACAAGTTCAAAGTCCTGAATCTGGGATGGAATAACTCTATGTACCAGTACTGGCTGTGGGCTGACAAGCTGGTAGGAGTGTCTAATTGCTGTCTTCAGCTGCCTAAGACACAACTGTAGAGAAAATGGAGCCAGACTTCTCTCAGAATCACATAGTAAAGGTCCAAGAGGCAATAAACACAAATGGCAGCAACTGAAATTCCAATAAGACATAAGGAAAAAATAATCATTGTGCAGGTAGTCAATGCGGTCACAGATGCTATTTTCCTGAGTGGTTGTGGGGTCTTACACCCTGGAGATATTCAGATCTTGCCTGGATGTGGCCATAAACAGCCTGATCTAATTTCAGTTAGTCGTGGCTTGAGCAGGAGGTTGGATCAGATGACCTTCATAGGTTCCTTCCAGCATAAACTGCTTTACTTCTATAATTCATGGTAAACTAGCATTGGCACAGTGTTGAAGTCTGCCCCTGCTATTTTGAAGATTTCCAAATGAATGTGTGAAATCATGGGTTCTTGCATTCTTTCTTAACCAGCTCATAGTAGTACAGACTGTAACATGTTACAAACAAATTAATAGAAGAGGTCACTATCAGCTCAGTGTCCAGGGATTGCCTATTAATTATTGCTACCACAACCTTGTTGTCAGCTAGAATTGTTTAGCTAATTAGTTCATTTGTAAGAGTCACAACTCCCATTGGAGACTACCCATGCTGTTATGTCCTTAGCCAGACTGTAATTAATGCATATGAGTGCAAATACGACTTGAGTGTCACATGCAAGGTGCTAGTAGAATAACTGAAGTGTAAATGTCCACAACTTTTACTTGTCTTCTTGTTAATCACTTCACCATCAGGGCATAAATTCAGATTTTAAAATTCAGTGACACCTTTGGGTTATAGTATTTATCTTTGGCTAGTGATATACAATATCAATGATACAAAGAGCTAAATTATGCAAAATATGACAGAGACATTCCAAGTCCTTGCAATTATGTAATTCTGCTAGATGTGGAATAATCTAACATGTATAACTGACCAAAGAGAGGTATTTAGGGGTATTCTGAACTTCTGTGATAGAATGAACATTCAGAAAAATATATAAACTTAAATCCTTTGTAATGAGGGGTATCGGAGTCATTGGTAAATAATTACAATAGTTAAGAGATACTACAGTGCTATGGTTCAGCAGTACAAATTTAATCTCTTATACACACTCCTGTGTGTATACACACAAATACACAAACATTTATATTCATATAACTGTGTGTCTCATATACAATATATACAAAAGCAGTTCTTGCTCTAATTCATCTAGCACGATGACTGAAAGATCTCACCCATTTGCAGGGTACAGGCTGTTTGCTCTTGCTCTGTCATGGCAATATGATTAAGCTGCCCTGAATTTTACTAATGTGACTAAGTTCAGCTGGAGGCTGAATACATCCTTAAGATACCGTGGAGCGTCTCATTAACTTTGGTTTTAAGTAAATAATTATTTATTTTTAGTTATGGGAAATATTACTGAATTACAGTAATATTTAATAATACACTAAATCAAGGATGTAACTGTCAGGCCAAGATTTTTTATTTTGATTTAGAATGCTTCAAATCTGACCAGTTGTGTTGGAGATGCTTTCAAGGATCCTCGTTCTCAAAGACTGGGCAGAGAACTGCTTTGTCATCCATGGGTCTTATTTCAGACCTTTCTAATTTCTTCCCAGTTTTTATTATCTCCATTTCCATCAATTTACAAGTACCTAGAGCCTCTCTCTTATGAAGATTAACTCAGGCAAGTTTCCCTTTCCTTTTATAGGCAGGAATTTGGCTGGTTTGCTTAGATTCTCCAGTTCCATAAAGGGAGCTGAGGAATGTCATACCATATATCCGGATTTAGGATCTTTGCTCCAGAGTCAAAAACAGTGGCTTGCAGAACACATAACATAAAACCAGTATGACGGTACTCTTCTGAAGCTGATTTATTCAAAAGTTTTGACAGATTAAATTTGTAACAAAAAGTTTAGGACTGGATGGTGCATTGTTCATTTAATTTACTCTTTCTTTATTAAGGATGCAGCACTGCCCATCCACAGTGCTTTAACTTTATCAAAGGCTTGCAGCCTATGGTACATTTATGCCTGGCACAGCATAAATATAAAATATAAAACAAGCATACATGTTGTAATGTCTTCTCTGGTTAGTTCTCCAGATACATGGTCAAAGAACCATGCCTTACACAGATTAAATTTGTACTGGTTAATTATCATTCAGTGCTGAACGTGTTACTGAAATATGACATAGTACTAAACAACTATTTGCCAACGCTTCCTACATATGTAAAATTACTTTTAAAGAAACTTTTTAAGCAGAATCATGAAAGATATGGCTTTCACTATCAACTTCTTAACTGCACTTCTGAAGAATTGCAAAAAAAAAAAAACCTCTGTTGGTGTAGTAAATCCAACAGCAATGTTTTATATTAGTTTTCACTTAAAAATATAAAATTACAAGAAATAGTGCAAATTCAGTGTCCAACCTTACATTTCTGTGGTTTTGCTTATTTTTTATCTGAGACAAAATCTCAAGTGCTTTCTTAAGAGATTTCATTTCTTCATATTTGCATATCTTGTGAATGAATATGACTGTTCAGGAATGTTGTAAAACCAATGTCAATGAAGTTTTATGGTGTAATTAATTTACAGCAGTCTCTTATAAATATCTGTTCATGTGGATTATTCCCCTCCTTTTCAGGTTATTCTTGTCTTTTGTCAGTCCTTAATTCATACAAGCTTTGAGGACAGAAATGAAGCCAAGGAAATCACCTGACAAAAAATATGTTCCTCTTAGTTACTATGAAATTTTGTTTGCTTCTCTGCTTGCAGTTTTTGTATGTGTTTGTGTTGGACTGATTGTACTTTCATGGTTAACAATACAAGAGTTAGAAAGAGGTAAGTAGCTAAACTTTAACCTTTTCAGGAGTTCTTTAGCAGAGATTCAGACTTTGAAGCCAGTGGTGTTGCCATTGTAACTATATTTCATATTTCAAATGCTATGCTTTTATATCAAAATGCTATGCTTTTAATGCTGGGGGGGTAGGTATGTGTTCCTCCTTTCCTCCCCTGGAAATTGATGAGAACAAAATAGCCAAAAAATAAAAGCACTTAAAGCATGTTCTGAAGCCACAAAAAGGAATTTTCATAGTTTAGACTTTGGAGGAGATCCTTGGAATGCATTGCAAACTGCAAAGCTTTGGTTATTCAATTGTGTTCATCAACTAGAGAATGTAATGCAGCAAATTGTGAATTTTTGCTCTTTTCCACATGTATGAGGTTTGACTTAGGATATTGATAGTCCACTGAAGTATACTGGGAGCTTTAGCTATTGTACATCTCTTTGAATCTTTTCACTTATTAAAAAAATAATTATTTTAAAGTAATTTATTGCTGTGAGAGATATCCTGCATTAGTCAGCACCACGTCCTATGTAAAGTTAAGGTAAAGTCATTCTTAATATTTAGGCAATGCTCAGAATGTGATAGAATCATGCTACTGATACTCAAAGTAAACTAAATTAAAATATCAACATAAGATGATTTTAAAATGGAACTGAAACTTTGGTTTAAAGATCTTGTGGATATATGCTAACAGAGCCCTGGTAAGGGCACATCTGGAATACTGTGTCCAGTTCTGTGGTCCTCAGTACATGACACATATGGAGCTACTGAGAGAGTCCACTGAAGGACTGATGAGATTGTGGAGTTTCCCTTCTTGGAGGTTTCTAAAAGCTCTCTGTACATGGTCCTGAGCAGCTGTCTGTAGATGGCCCTGCTTGAGCAAGGGCGTTGGACCAAATGACATGCAGTTTCCCAACCTCAACCTTTTTGTGATCTAGATTTTCAATGTATCTATCTCTATGGAGCCCTCACAGCTAATAGGAAAAAGATATTTTGAAATGTGATAAAGGAAACAGGTTAGGGTAAAAGCTCAAGAAATACATATTTTCATTATAGAGATTTTCATAGCTGAAAAAATAATTCTGATACATTGAAGTTTTTGGTACCTTCATTAACTGAATGTCCATACTATTTCATGCTGAACCATATGAAGACTAAACTAGCTGTAAGCCATATTTTTTTTTAAAAACTGTTTAACCAGAATATTCATGTTTATTCCTTTAGTTGCTATTGTTGTTCATTCCATATTTTAAAACTTGTTCTCCCTACTAACTTTCTTCCCTTCATACCAGAATACTGTCATATTCCAGTGAAATAAAATGAGCTTAAAAGTAATAATGGTGTATTAATGCATCTAGTTAGAGACAGGATTCAAATTAATGACTTAAATTTTAGAAGATGAATAGGCAAGAATTTAATCATGTACAAAAAACAATTATAAAACACTTTAAAATTATATTTGACATCTATAACAGAAAAAGGTCTTTGTTACCTAAAAACATTTGTTTAAATAGATTTGCGATTGTTGTAAGGATAAATGGCCCTCAAAGGAGCTCAAAGTAGTCTGTTAATACTAGTTGATAGTAGGAAATTGGTGGCACTATACTGTGCCTTCTATCACAAGCTGTTTATTATAGTATTTATTATCTGGTTTTGTGTTAAAACTTGTTTTGGATGTTAATGCCTACAAACAAAACCTAAAAATGGCACTGGTACCATAAATAGTAAGCAAAAGCCACTTTCTGTCAACCACATTATTTCAGGTCTAATCTGAAAATTTCCAGTGTGCTGCACAGTGAGGAAATATTTTTGATGTATAATGAATTGCTTTATGCAGAGCTCATATACTGTAACATATTGAAAATCAAGATCAAATTTGTGGTAAGGACCAGTTTTCTAGTTTCCTCATAAATCCTCCCAGCATTTCATGCATATATGGATAAGGAAGGTCAGGTCAAAAATAATTTAATTGGTCTAATACTAGTGTATCCAGTGCTGTCATCAAAACCAGTGTACATATATAGAAAAAAATGTACAGCATTTAGTACAGAAAGTGTGAAGTAGTAACTCCTGTTATTATTAATCCAGAACACACAAAAACCTCATAATTCTAATATCATTCTTCCCATGTATTTTTGTTCCTTTTGTCAGACATAACTGGACGTACCATTGTCCTCTTTATTCATTCACAGCACTGTTGTGAATGCGTATTTCAGTATTCAGAACAGATTTACATGTACTGAGAATCAAGGATAAATAGTATTCATAAAAATATGTTTACAATTATAAATATTGTAAATATTGAAAAATGCCTATCAGTTTTTAAATCACCACTAAGCAACACATGTCTGATTACAGAACAAACCAGAAAAGTTTTTTTATTGATGATCTGTGTGGAATAAAATCAAATGTAATTTTTTCCTCTATTTTTAGATAATTCAAAACACTGAATTTTATTTTTAATTGTCTAGTTGAAGCAGATATGAATACTCGTGGCTACATGGGAACATTTAAAATACTCTCTGGGGCATCATTCAGTCCTGCTTTGCAAAACAGATCATCAGATGATTTCAAAGTCCTTGCTTTTGATGTTGAACAATTGGTAAGAACCTATTGGTCTCTGGTTAATTCAAGAGTATATGGTAGGTACACTAATTCTCTAACATGACTGCTGTTGATGGCTTTTTCCTCTGTCTGAAAAGAGATATTTCACGTACTAAGCATAGGCAAAAGTCAATATATACTTTTATTTGTGAAAATCAGTGAAGTGTCAAAAAAGTTTGCTTGTGCATTCGAGAATTGTAAAGGAAAAATTTAGTATTAAAACCATGAATGCAGTGTATAACTGGATGTATTTTTAATTACTGTATTGGTTCAAGATTTGTCTTTTCCATCTAGATACATAAAGTCTTTCAAGCAAGTGATCTGCAAAATGAATTTGAGAGATGTGAAATTTCCCACTTCATGTAGGTACAGTTTAATTAAACTTTGTAAATAAACATCAAAACTCCTCACTTAGCTATTTCTTTCATGAGTGCTTACCAATACTATGCTTTTTAAGAGATCCTTTGGCACATCCTATATTATTGCCTTCACTTCTTACATATTCCAAGTGCTGCTGTAGGAAGCTTGGCACCACTGTGTTTCTTTGGGCAAACTTCCTACTCGGTCCATGACTTGGCCAAACCAGTGAGGTTGAGTACTATGACCAACTCACAAAACTTCTATAATTTAGAGAATTGCTAAACCCTTTTTATGTTTTGCCAAGGTTTATTAGTTGTGCTATGTTTGCACGGTTGCTGGCCCTTGCCAGCAGAAGAAAGAAGTTCTAGAAGAAAGTTCAGTTTAGAGATCTGCTGTCATAAGATGAGATGAATGGAAATACACTCCGATGTCCCTATGGACGTGGATCTACTTAACTCATATTCCTTAGGGTGTTAGCAAGTGATGCTATCATTTGACACCAGGAAAAGGTGCATCCTTTGTGTCCTAAAGAGTCCATAAAACAGGTACAATAACACCTGCTTCATTTATTAAAGCTTGTTTGACTTCACTTTTCCATATCCTATTGTGTTGGTTGTCCTACTGAATGTCACCTGGCAAAAAAGTCCAGGATATGCAGTGAGATGCCTAGTGTTAGTTCCATCTGCACCGTTCTTTGTAAGGTCCTGATTCAGCAAAACATGTGTAATACTGTCTCCCATTATTAAACATTTTCAGAATACACTTCCATCTTGTTCACAGCATTGTGAACTCAAGGGAATTGTATGCTTTTGTCTTGTAGGTTTTTTTATTGTTATTTTTTTTCTACAGGAAATCTGAAGATGGCCATGAAAGATTCAAGAACTCAGAGACTGGGTAATTGCATATGACAAAGTTTACTTAAAATATGAGCAAGAGACAATGATGCTATTAGTTTAGAACTTTATTCTGTGGACAGTGAATAGATGAGAAAATACATCTTTAGAGACTGGATAAGGCCCTCTAAAGCGCATGTGAAGCATCAAGACATATTTTTCCTCCAAAAACATCCTTTAGGATTAGAAAAAAAAAAAGTAATAGTCCCTGGGACTGACAATTTAGAAAGAAAAATGGAAAAGGTAAGCACAGTGAATTAGGTAGGAAACTAGCTAGAAAGGAAAGGATATCAGTTTGTGCTGAGCTTGCTTGTGGAAAGCTGCTTAGACTGGGGGGGCTGATCTCACTTGTTATCATTAGTAACAAGTTTTCAGTAAAGAAAGATCTGATGAAACACTATGATAGGTGAGAACAAAGCAGAGGAAAAAAGATTAGAACTCTAGCAGAACTGGACGAACTTGAGAAATTAATAAAAAATTAGTTGTCTTATAGGTGAGACAACTTAAAAAAAAAGCCCAGATTACATGACAACTAATGATGCAATTCTGTGATTCTGGGATACAAGCTGTTGTTGTGATATGAATTTTTGCTGTAAATACATAAAGTGGATAAATATTCAGAGGAGAGAGTTCAGTTGAATGACCGTGCTTGCAAGACAATAATGGATATTATCCAACTGTAAATACATATATTTTGAAAATGAGAAACAGATCTGAATTGAAGTAATTTTTTGACTGGAATAGTGAAGTCATAAACCTAGTTAGTTAGAAAGGTGCAGTATGATCACTTTATTAAACATTTTATAATTGCAAGGGAATGAAGTACACAGTGATAGGAGTAGGTCATTTCCAGTTCTTTTTGTCAGTGTGAAGATAAATCCAATCAGCACAATTTGATTTCTGCACATAGAATGGGATTATTCTCATCAAAATTTGGACATCAAAGATGGAGACATCTCTGAGCTAGTTACCCAAGACTCTTTGTAAGTGCGGAATTTTAAAGTTTTCTTATCTAATTTATTTAGATGCTTTTTTTTAGGAGAAGATCAATCATACTATAGAACAGCTTATTTTTTTCCATTAACTACAATAGGAATCTAGGTATCTGCACTTTAAACATCTATATAGATATATATATGCACAATCCTGTATTTTGACACAAAGGCCATAGAAATCACAGAAAATCTGATGTCAGTGAATTTTGGATCTGGCTTTTAACATACCAGAGAGGAACTGTCTTCATTTCTGCTTTGAAATAATACTTGAAATATTACTTTGTCTCAGAAATTATTTTCTAGTTTACTCTTTTCTTTTGAGAATTGTTTACCCCTTTGGGCAACCTCCTTGTTATTTCACCCTTGAAACTCTGCTGAGTCACAAGGATAGCAATAAAAGCTTTTGTTTGCTCAGCATGGCCTAGAGGTTATCAGAAACATGTAAGAAATTAAAGAGGAGAGTTTTTCCATATATTGCAAACTGCAAACTATGCTCAGCAAAATGGCAGGATTAATCACCTCTTATCAAAAAACAATGCTGAGTCAGTTGCAATTGGATAATATAAATGCTGAAGAATAAAAAAAGTTTGCACTTCAAGTAAATGGAGAAAAACTTTAGCAAGCATCATACTTTGAAACCACCTTAATCTAGCTACAAACACCTAACCCAATAATAGTATCTAGAAGGGATGGGAGAGAGCAAAGATACAACATTCTGGGCAACATTCAAGCCCATAGAACGTGAATGTAGCTTAACTGTTGATTTCAAAATATCTCTGCTTTCAGTCATTACTGTTCCCTTACGAGATTCCACGCAGTCACACAGCAGATCCTCACAGATGCAGAAGCCACAGATGATGTTTGCTTTATAGAAGTGATCACTTTGCATTACACAACATAAATATATTATACAATTTTCATAACACTTCAAGGTTCACCATCAATATTTTAGGGCTTAAACCAGAAGACCTGTTCAATAATCAATAAATTTGTTTCTCCTTTAGTTTATTCAAATTCAGCTCCATTGTAGCAATTTATATGAATCTTGTTTCAGTTCTTCCACAGTGAAAATAAGAGTAGATAAAGAAAGAAAAACTGTTTCTCCAAGGTTCAAACCTACCTAATAATTAAGCGGTATTTCTTTATGTGTCGTCTTGGCCAGCCAACACTTAAAGATACTCTGACTTTGCAAATGGAATCTACATTGCAATGAAATATTGCCTAGATGACAGGTCATATATCAGATTTACTTCATTAGCTTTCATAAATAATCACCTTTTCTGTTTTGTATTGCTAGTGTTGTTGTGGTCTTCAACCTTTATTTTACCCAGAAGGTAACAGCTGAGAAAGTAAAAAATGAACTGGTTTTGGGTATCAACACAAGTAAAACTGATCTTACGCAGACTTTGAAAATTGATGTGAACAGCATACAAGTCACAGGTAACGCTACTAAACATTTCTTCTCTATACAAATCCTTGACAACTGCAGTTAACATGGATAAAAACTTTGATTCCCAGTCAGCAAATTTGTTCTCATCAGTGTTCTGAAAGAAACATTTACAATATTATCAACTAGAAAATATGACTCAGTACTGTGTATGTTGAGTAAGGAGGGGATAAAGGACAAATAAGTGATTTCCCAGTAAAAAACACTCAATTTCTTCTCTTTTATGTAGTGTAACAATTGTAATTTTAATTAATCAAGTTAATGCAATTAAGCCCCAACTCTGCCATTTCATTAGTAAATGCAATTATAATTTTGTTTTATTAAAGAATAAGGAAAAGGGCTCAGCCTCACAGTGAGTGAGGACTCATTTATTGAAAAGATGTCAGTAACAACAAACTGAATACAGAGTGTGGCTTCTGGAGCAGTACACCCAGGCAACTGACTTAGGTGAAGTGTAAATGGAAAAAAACAAATATGGCTTTAAAGACTAGGTAGTTTTAAATTCTACAAGCATAAAAAATAGTGATTTTATGTAAGTACTGGAAAATTTATTAAAGTCTAAGTGGAAGCCCAGCAAAATCAAAGGGAATTCTTGTTTTTACCTCAATAAGCTTCAAAACAGGTCTTCACTGAGAATGAGGATTAAAAGTAATTTGAGTCCTTTGAAGTAGAAGTTGATTAGCTGACATTTGAAGACCTGCTGGAGATACTATTAAGTAGCAACTAATTGCTTTGGGAGGAGTGGGACATCTAGTGCACGATGTCTCTTACTCTATTCTAAAAAATACATTTTTTGCTAAGTACTTCAGATATTCAAAGGTTAAATTCAGAGTCCTGACATCTTTATTTCTCTTTACTACTTGCACCACATATAAGAAGTTGTTCTAAATAACTGCACATCACTGTGGAATGTGATTGCTCATTATACTGCAAAAATACCACTAAAGAAAACTATAAAGAGCTTCTTTAAAAATTGTGTATCTACTGATGAACTTCGAAGAAGTCAAACTTTTCTTGCTTTGCATCATTAAAATGCTTCTTTTCTCATCAGACATCATCTGTCCGTTCTATTAGGAGTGCTTCAATAATGTAACAACTGCAACCAATTAACAATCATAATCATATGTGGCACTTCTGTATCCTATATCTCAGTGTGTTCTGCAAGAGAAGTATTATTTCTATTTCAGAGAGGGAGGAACCTATGACACAAGTGTGACTTGCTTGAAATTACAATTTTCAGTGATTAAAAGTAACTTACTTTCTTGGAAATTTTCACAGGTTAATTTTAACTCATGTACCCAATCCATTCTATATGAAACAGGTGCTCTGAAAAGCTTCATAGAATATAAAGTGTCAAGACAGAGGTTTCACAGATGAAGACATTTTATGTGTGATACAGTGAATAAGGACCAAAGATTGAAAGGGATTAATATAGACCTTTCCTCCTCAGGAGTATCATAGAGTTTGAGCAAAGGCTGGGAACAAGGCAAGATGATGAAAAGGAGGGAAGTGGGACAGTGCTAGTGAGCCAAAGAGAGATAGTCACAGCTGATTTTATTTTTTGTTTAGCCTTTATTTCTCTCTGTTGTATAAAACTAGATACTGTGCCATAAAAGGAGTTTGTAATGAACTTGCTTTCTTCCAGTGGCCACTGAAAATCTTACTACAATGATGCCTTTAACTTCATCAGGTCAGTACCTTTCATAAAAGAGGAACTATTTTTTGTTATCAATCCAACATGAAGAAACATAAGACTTGCTATTCAGCTAATATAACTTAGTAAAGCTGCCTTGGCTTTAGTTAGGGTTTGACTGCTGTGGTCCATTCAGTGATAGTTAGCTGCCCTTCATCATTTCTGACCATTTGAGAAACCAGTGATCTTGAGTCTTTACAAAAGCTCTAAGAGTTTAATTAGATGACTAAAGCAAAAGATGAGTCTCTGTCAACCAGCTGAGTCACAAGCTGAAGCTGTCTTAGATTTAAACAAGTAGATGAGGCTGGGGTCCTACTCTCATTCTGTATCTACTGATATACTGAGCAATGTTGGTTGATAGACATTCATTCCACTATCACTGGAAGTGTTATGGTGATAGGGTATGGAGCAGACACAACTCCTTGGTCTCTCATTTTCACTGAGTACAAACCTGCCAAATGTTAGTAAGACAGCTTAATAATACAGTAGATGCTTTGCAGCACTAAATGCAAATAGCGTTATTGCATACTACATACAAATTAACACATACAAATTCTCCAAATTCTCCAGGGCAGGTTACCAGACCAGAAGCTTCTGCAATTTATGTGAGCTACAGAAATGCACCTATGAATATAGAAGCCAAGTATTTATTGATGTCTAATTACAGCCATAATGATGAAATAATTATTTGTCCATTTACAGGCCTACTAACATCTATAGTCCAAAGTGTATAATTACTATAGCTTATTCCCATCAATACAGTTAAAACTGCTTACATACAAATTTTCTCCTATCTGTCCCTTCCTCTGGTATGCTATCTTAATGCTCCCCTGAGTCCTAAGTTCAGTGTTGCTAATCATCCTCAAGAAGGAATTGGGAGGCAGCAGGGAGGTGTCAGAGGAAGAGGGAAGGGAGTTGGGTGCTGGGAGTTGTCAACATCCCAGGTTGGAATGGGCATAATCTTCCAGGTGTGGATTCCTTGCCCCTTGCTCTCAGGTCCGCTTGGATTAATTTTTGTATATTTGCTAACACTGCTCCCTTGCTTTCTATTTCAGTCCAAAGTCCATGTTATACCCAAGTTTTACCATATGTGGCATGTTTACATCTGCTCGATGCTTGGGGTCTGCCTCTGTTGACCCTAAACCCAGCTTTATCCACCTCAGGTGTTACTTCAGTGAGATCACCCAGTAATTTGGGCGATTTGACGGTTTGCAATTTGTGCTTGTACCACTGATGCCTCTGTCACTGTCCTGTGCTTTTACTTTCTGTCGACTGTGCATGCACTTTTGGGATTGCCTGTAACGATCCCAATGTTTTCAACAATCTCCAAGACGTAGCTTCCCAGCAACTGATTTATAAGAACTGCCTGCTCATCATTCATCCATGGCTTAGGTCTTCGAATGTTTCATTCATTACAAAATAACAATCATTCAGAAGATTAGATAGATAGATAGATAGATAGATAGATAGATAGATAGATAGATATGTATATAAGACTTTGGAAACTACTATGAAGCTATGAATGAAGCTTCCCTCTCTGAACGCAGCTGTGAGAACAGTACGTCCAGCTGCACCCTCCCTGCACCTTCTGCTGGGCTCTCCTCTCTGCTAGTGGAACTGTGTCCTTCAAATTACTGACATAGAGTGCTCCATAACCTGTTTAATAAAAAATGGCCTGGCTTAGTTTAATGGTATATGCTAAATCAGCATGTTTTGATAGAAAATTGGTAGGAAGTCCTCATGCAAGTTTGTGCACTAGTATATCTGGGAGAGCAGGAACATCTAACAGAAGTAAGTCTGAGATGGACAATAATCAGCAACTTCTGTCAGTAAAAACTGATAGATGACAAAGTATCAGGAAGGCCTTACTGCACCTCTCACTTTATTTCTTCTAACCCTTTGTCTTATAAACTAAGGGAGAGGAGCCATTAATTGTAGTGACATGGGGATCTTTTCAGCTGACGACGTTATCATCCTGCTCACATATTTGAGTCTTAATGTAGTAACTTAAAATAGTAAACAGGCATGCTAATGCAAATTCAAAGAGGAAAAAAAAAAAAAAAAAAAAACCAAACAGATTATTTGGGAGCTGGAAATTCCAGAGGCATCCTCAGGATGAGGATGAATTAGCACCGCTAAGTAGGAAGTTGTGTTAGAGCAATCATAAATAAGCATTCCATTTTTCCAGAATGTTTTGCAGTCTGCTATCACTAATACAGATCCACTTACATACCTAGGCATTTGTTGAAGTGTAAATATATATACACACAGGTATGTATGTATCACATTGTGATAACTGATTTGTTGAGCAATGTTATTTATAAGAAAATGCACATATACATTTTAGTACTAATATTAAAGTTGTCACAACTTGTGTTTTTTCAACAGATCCCGTGAGTCTAACTACAAGCTCCTTGACACCAACTTCAGGTCAGAACTTTTACATACCGGGGGTAGACAAGAGAGCATCATTTTTTTTTAGTGGCAGAAAAACCCAAATGTCTTTTGCAGTTATTGAAAAGCCTGTGACTAGGCCCAAGGAGAGTGACATTTAAAATTCACCTGGGTACCACATTAATTTTCTTATGTTTATTGTGACATTTGACCTTCAAGATCAAGCCAGACAAGCTGCCGTTAACATATCATTACCTAAGCTGGGGTTTCGGGATACAGAAAATAATACAGATCTCATAAGAGGACACTAGTTGCTGCTTAGTTCTGCCCAAGCAACTGCAGAGGTTCCCCCAGAGAGAAAGAAGTAGAGTTCTAACCTTGGGTTGTGTTTGCCCAGGTTCAGGACAACTCACAACCACAAACAAGTCCTCAACAACTGGAGGTAGGTAGCTGTATATGGGGGGGAAGCAGGGAGGTTACATGAAACAGTCTGAGATCTTAGAATTATACTGTTTGCATTCATCTTCTTGCATCATTCAGTTCTCATATCCTATTCCTATAAATACATGATATGCAGATTTACCTTCGATTTGACTGAGGAGACCTCTTCAAAGAGAAGGGATTTCTAAGATTCTACATTTTATGAAAGTGGTATACGTGTCATGTATGTTAATGTATATGTTGACACTCATACTAACTGCTCATTTTTACTTCCTATTATTTCTTGGGGCTTTCTGGAAAAAAACAAACAAACAAACAAACAAAACCAAACAAATCTTTTAGCAAAGTCTCACGTGACTTCCAATGGACAGAAAGCCAAAGCTGTTTGAATCTTTGAAAACCTCCCTGGCCTAACTAAATGATAAAATACATACCACATTTTCAAATGGGCCTAATGTATTTCCTGCCATTTTTTAGTTGAGTATAGCAATCACATTGCAATTTAGGGCAATTTAGGGTTCAAAAATAAAGTCAAAATGTTTTACTAGAAAATGTTAATTTCTTTATATCCAGTAGGTGGCAATGCTGTTTAGTTTTCAGAGTTCAAGAATAAAACTAGAATTGTTCATGTCATATGTAAACAATGCTTTCTGGCATGTTTGGCTTGTGCAAAACATATTTCTAGATTATTGGTTGGAGTTTTTCTCTGGGTCTAGAATGCATAGTTTCATCTCTGCTCATCTATGGCAATCCCTTCATTGGCACTGTATCACCTCCAATGCTTGACTCAAGTATGTTTTCTTTGCTTCAATTACAATAAGATACAAAATGGCAGCTGTGTTGCTTTACTCTGTATTGCTAACACTGAAGGTGTTCTGTAAAGCACTTTGAAATGTTACAATACATCCAAACCAATTTCAGTCTGTCACTTATATAATATAGTACAACATCATAAAAGCATCTACTTAATGTGATCACAGACCTAACACTTTTATGAAAAAATGAGTCAAGCAACAATGGTTAGAGGCTGCAAGATCAGTTTTACAAATTCATATTTTTATTTCTTGCGTAAGAAATTTTGACCTTTTCCAGTAAGGATTTACTGAAGCAAAGAAAATGAACTATGTGAATAGTGCTAGGTGAACAGTTTCCATAGAATTTAATGAAATTTTCAAGGATTCTGAAATTAGTAATTATCCAAAGCTTATTTTAGCTGCATCTTTTTGTTACTTTAATAGGACCTACTTGAATTCTATAGATGTCTAAGACCCAAACCATCTAAAGACTAAGAGAGAAAGTTTGCAGTGGACGAACATTTATGCTCTAGGAAAATATTATTAGTGAGATTCCAAAATTTTAAGGATCTGCCAATGTATTCTTTTTGCAAATTTACTCTTATTTTAATTTAATTTGCAAATCTGAAAAGAATAGAGTTTCTGATATTCCTGGTATTTCAAAATCCAGTCTTAAAGGCTTTCATTTTCAAGATACACTGGTAGAAAAAAGATTCTTTAGCATGATGAAGTGCAACATTGTGACGTGTTGAAGTTGAAGAAATTAAATTAAATTGTATTCAATTAAAACCAGAGATTTCTTACTGTTATGTTAACCAAAGTACAGTTTTCTCATGTTATTCAAGTATAAGGAATTGGAAAATGTAATATATTTTATTGCATAAAGTAGTTTATTTGGATACAAGAAGGAAATGGGAATTCATGGAAATTTTCTTCCAGTCCTCCTCCAAGTTCAGTTTCAAAAAACATGTCACTTCTGAGAACTTCCTTCATTCTGTGCCAAAATTATCCTTTTCAGTATGTGATATTTCATTCCAGGCTTCTAAAAATGCAGTTTTGTAAAACACAATAGAGTGGTTGATTTGATTTGTGCTGGAGTAACCAGAGGTAAGTCAATTTGCCTTTGTAGTGAAACTGCATTACTGCTGTGCTGTTATTGCTGTTGTCCTTATTATTTCAGCTGAGTGTTTGCCACCTGCTGAACTTTGTGATGATGGTGTAACCTGTATTAGAAAAGATTTATTTTGTGATGGAGTCTTGGACTGCCTGGATGGTTCAGATGAATCTGAAGAAAGATGTGGTAAGAATGTAAAGTCCTGTAAATCATTCTTTTTAAACGTATGTAAACCTATCAGTACGTTGTAAATTGTTTATAGGCAATAAACTGCATAGTGAAGTCCAAATCAATTCTACTAAAAAATACAACAAAAATGACATTTGTAATCTTTATGTTGTAATTGGAAAGAATTTTCTTTTAAAGTCTTGTTACTGAAGAATGTATTTAATAAATAATGAAGAAAAATTACATTCTGG
>JAHREE010000363.1:22824286-22900723 GCA_033628505.1 Tringa tobata | reverse complement strand
ATGTAAATTATACAGAATATAGACATTTCATATGAAGTTTTGTGCCAGTAATATCAAATATTGTTCTTTCCAAACAAATTAAAATTGTGACACTATGCAGATATAAAGTCACATGACCTAGTGTCAGAAGCTGCCTAATGGCTTATTTGGAGTCAGAAGAGATGTTTATCTTTTGACTCCAGCATTAAGAATATCATCATACAAAATGTTACTAACAGCTTTTCCCAGGTTACCGTGTACACTCTGATACATTGATACTGTACATCCGGAAACTTAGATGGGTTGCAGGAGGGAGAGGGAGTGGGCAGTGTCAGCATTTTGCAGCCAGGACAGGCGAGTACGACTGCTGCCATGGCAGGATGGAACCCTGGTAAGGACCCTGCTCTGTTTGTTGGCCACCTACCTGCAATCTCACTCCACCAAGTGCTAGGGAATGGGAATGTCTGTAGGACTGACACGAATGTTTGAGTTGCTGGCACCACAGTGAGAGGAGCAAGATGATGACGTGAATATCAGGGCAACAGGCTCTAGGTGGCCCTGCTTGAGCAGGTGGATGGACCAGATGACCTCCAGAGGTCCCTTCTAACGTCTAGGCTTCTGTGATTCTGTGAAAAATGTTACAAACCTGAAATCTGATTGGTTTTTAAAAGAAAAAGTTTATATCCTTCAGTGCCAGTGAGTTTATTTGTCTTTATAGAATCATTGAATCGTAGAATGGTTAGAATTGAAACAGACCTTAAAGATCATAGAGTTCCAAGCCCCCTGTCATGGGTGGAAACACATTCCACTAGACTACGTTGCTCAAAGCCCCATCAGACCTGGCCTTGAACACTTCCAGGGATGGGGCATACACAACTTCTCGGGGCAACACGTTATAGTGCCTCACCAATCTCACAGTGAAGTATTTCTTCCTGATATCTAATTTAAATTTACCCTCTTTCAGCTTAAAACTGTTACCCCTCATCCTATTACTACATTTTCTGATAAAGAGTCCCTATCTCTCCTCTAGGTCCCCTTTAGACACTGGAAGGCTGCTATAAGTTCTCCCTGGAGCCTTCTCTTCTCCAGGCTGAACAATCCCAACTCTCTCAGCCTGTCCTCATAGCATAGGTGCTCCAGCCCTCTGACCATGTTTGTGGCCCTCCGCTGGACCCATTCCACCGGTCCATGCCCTTTTCATGTTGGGGACCCAGACTGCCTAGTTTGCCTGGGCACCTTTTTGTGCAGAGTGGCCATTTCTCCATGTATCAGTGAACACTGTGAAATTGTACCAAGGAGTCTGACTACATTGCTGCTTACCAAAGTGTGTGTGCAGCTTTTTGGTGGGGAGGTATGTGTGTTAATGTTGTCTGCTTTGTACTTCACAGTCTCAACTCTCAGTTTAAAATGTGTTCCCAAGCACATAAAATGTGTTTAAAATTTCTTGCCATGTGAACGTTGTAAATGTTCTGGAAGAAATTGGAGCAACTGACTCCCTGAGTGTATTTTGATTTGTGGTTTTGTTTGGTTTGGGTTTTGTTGTGGGTTTGTTTTTTTTTAAATATAGAATTTGGTGCTAGAAATCAGGAAAGCTTATTTCTCTTGTGCTATGAGAACAGGCTTCTTAGCTTTCCTGAGAATAACGGTGGGGGCAGTTTGGTCTGAGCTTTCACAAACATGTAAAATGCTGGGCTCTGGTCTAAACATAAACAAGCAAGTGGAAGATCAATTGTTTTTAAAGAACCTGCAAGCCTGATTCTGAAGGCTGGTGACATGCTGACCCTTTCTGCCAGAAATGGAATTCTCTTCAGAAAAAAAAGATGAATTGCAGACCTGCACATTACCTGCATTTTTCTGAGTGCAGCCAACTCAGAAGGGAGACGTAGCTGAACTTTTTGGGGAAAATATCCATCAAAATACTTCAGTAGAATATCCACTGAAAGACATCCAAATGTCTATTTGGCATAATAGCTGCATCCAACTAGATCAAGGCAATGATGGGCTCTAAGCAGGTCCCTCTACCTTTGAGGGAATTAGAAGGTGGTAAAGTAGCTTCAGCTAGATCTTTGTTCAACTGGAAGTGTTATTGTAGCACAACTCCAAAGAGCTTTTCAGTAATTCATTTCTACCATCATGCTATTTTTTTGAGATATGGATTTTGTTTGGGGTATTTCCTTATCTTTCTTTATTTTATTTTATTTCAGATATAGCTAAATAAAAAAAAATGCAGATCCTTAAAAGCTAGTATTATACATCTTATCAAAATGAATGCTTTTTAGTTACTATGATGATTAGGTCTGAGTGTACAAGTTTTGGTCACATTTTATTAAAGATATTACAGTCAGATCTCTTATATAGGACAGAATTTAATTGATTTCTACATTGGTAGATACAAGCAAAAACAAGCTCACTTACTTGCAGCCAAAGCTATGTAGACATCACTCAGCTGTGCCCTGGAGGCTACACAGTGTTTAAGTTATGAATGGTGCTTGAGTAGAGTTTTTCAACTGAGGCATAGCCTCTTATGCACATGGTATTTGGGTCTGATTTACATCTCTCCCTGAATCGTTACCAAATATAAATTGTGAATGCCCTGCTCCTTTGTAACTGAGGATATTATTTTTTAATCTATGTTTAACAGTCACTAAAAGTATGCACAACTGAGCTGAAAATTTCAATAATGTGCATACAAGTAAAAATAGACAGAACATCATAAAGAAACTAGCCATAGTTACAGTCCGCTTCAGAAGCTGGATGATTTGCCCCCATTCATTTTCACTGATGCCTTTTGTTTCCAAGCAATTCATTCAGTTATCATTAGTTTAGCAGTTTCAGATCATAACCTTACAGAAATACAATTCTGGCTGGAGGACAAGTTGCTGCTCCATGACTCTTATGTTACATTTTCAGTCTTAAAATTTTCCATCCAAAACTCAGAACTTTTCTAAGTTTATATATTTAGGTTTCTTAAGAGACTTTGCAAAACCAGTAGAATGAGTGGCAATAAGCCGTATGCATGTTTGGGATACCTGCTCATTTTTCCACCTCTGATTTTTTTGCTTAAGTCCCATCCCTAGAGTAACTTCACACTGTCATATACAAGATAAAATTGTCTAGATTTTCAGAAGTGCTTCAGTTTCACAATGAGATTTGCAGCCAATTCATAATTCATGCTACAAGTGCTCTCGCACACAATGGATTTGCTGCCCTTTAAACAACTTGGTTTGTTTTTTCATCTTGATTATTATTCCCTCTGGTGCTTCTTATTTTAGCATATGTTAGTGGTTTTAAAATATAGGATACAAAGGTGAATTTTAATAGTGTCTTCTGACATTAGACAGAATTCAGTAAAATCTCAGATTCTCGTCAGAGATTCAGGCAACTGAACACCTTCATTTTTTGGTTTTATTGATTAAAATTATCTTGAAAGGTTTCTTTCTGGCTCTGCAATGCAGTGCAGTAACAAAAGGCATTGCAGAAGTGCAGTTGGCAATTTCACTGAAAGGGTCTCTAGAGAAATGTGAAAGTCTGAACAGTATCTATTAATAATGGCTGGCATTGCTGAAAAGCAACCATGTAGCATATAAGTGTAAGGAAAGGGAGACTGGAGGCTGATCCCAGGAGGTGTTTCTCTCTGCAGACTCTCTTTGCAGTTATTATATGTCTGGACTAACATTTTGTGATTACCTACCTCACAGCATCACTACAGTACTGAGGGAGATTAATCATGTTAGCCAGGAAGTAATGTACTGCCCTTGGCAGAGAAAGGTTCTGTCAAGTGAAATAAGTGGGCTTGATCTGACCGGTTTAGGGAGTTCCTCCCTGCAATTCAAGGATTACAGGAGTAAACCGTCCTAATGTGCCCTGTATGCAACATAAGTAAATAGGAATGGACAGTAAGGTGCATGTTGGGGAAGCAGTGAAAGTGGGTCCTACAAAAGATGTCTCCTTTCTCATTAGGAGAACAACTGGGGCTCTTTTGAGTGCTCCAGGAGGAGGTGGAAGTGTAATGACTTCTCTGACCCTGCTCACCTTTGACCACAGTTTCCTCCTCTCTGCAATGAGGAAGCACTGGGAGGTTCTTCAGGGAAATAGGACCAGTCCCAGCTATGTTCTTGCTCATTTCCAAGATACTAAGCACTGCCTATTGCAAGGCTGGGGATGAGCAACCCAGGGACTTTCACCTGAATCTTTCTGTCCTGCTTCAAGTTCCTCACTGTTTCTTAAAAGACAAGAGGAAAATAAAAAAGGAAATGAGAAGAACAGAAATTAATTGCTGACAAGAGCAAATTTTTGTCATTAATTTTATTAGAACAATATGCTATATCTCTTATTATTACTGCCAGTGCTATAAACCCCTTTTTAGATCAATGTGTGTCTTGCTAACCAATTGTTAACAGTACCACATTTTTGTACACTTAATAACAAGTTGGGCACTTTCCTTCTTCTCACACTGATTTTATTCTTCTCAATGGGAAATATTTGTAAATATTAGCCCATTGGTAAGGACAGGGAACACATTAATTTAAATGGACTGAAAAAGTACTTCTATATCAATACCCAGCTCTAAAGCTGTAGCTTATTCTGATAAAAATGTTGTATAGACTAGTAGCTCTCTCTTTTTCTCTTTGTATTCAAATTCTTATGTGTTCTATTTTCCTCTCAAAGGCCATGAATATTGCGAAAAGGAATAAGTTCCTATTCCAGCTCATGCATTAGACATATCCTCATAAGTGAAGTTCCTTCTGCATGGTCTTTATTAACAATGCATGCCTGAGTCTGAATGAAACAAAGCTTAATTTTTAAGTTGTGTTTGCTACGGTGGTAATCAGAAATAATCACAGAATCACAGAATCACAGAATCTTCTAGGTTGGAAGGCACCTTAAAGATCATCTTGTCCAACCGTCAACCTAACTGACAAAAATAGACACCCACACAACAAACAAGGAGCATCATCACTAAACCATGCCTCCCAGCACTACATCAACCCGTCTTTTGAACACCTCCAGGGATGGTGCCTCAACCACCTCCCTGGGCAGCCCATTCCAATGTCTGATAACCCTTTCAGTGAAAAAATTTTTCCTAATATCCAGCCTGAAATTGTTACACTTGTATCCAGCCTGTAATGTTACACTTATAAAATGAACAGACAAGGAGCCCCCACTTATCATTTTATATATCACTTCTGAGAGGAGGACTATGGTCAATAAAATTTCCATTTAATTTTAAATATGATTGATTATTCACAATTTGGATAGTCATTATAGGTATGATTTCATTTCTGATGTTAATGAAAAGCTCTATCTAATTTCTGATTATCTGACTCAAATTGATGAACTTGTCCTTACCTCTCAACATAATCATATATAGTACTGATTTTATCCTTATTTGAAAGCTCTGTGATGCTTTCTGAAAAACTGAAGAAAAAGCATCATCAGATTCCTAATGTAATGTTCAGGAGATGCAGCCAAAGCTTCAATAGTGCTTCAGCGTCAACTGCACTCTACATGAATTAGCATTACGAGTCTTGCAGAGGCTTAAAAATGCTGTAAAAAAAAAAAAAAACACACCACAAAAAAAGCCAAACAAATAATAAAAAGAAGCAAACAAACAAACAAAAAGCAAAAAAACCCACCTGATTTTCAAACTAAAAACATGCATAGAATGGAAAAGCAGCATCAAGGAAACAAAACTAATAAAAACTTTTTGAAAAGATATATGATGATGGATGACATTTACCTCAGATGAGTGAATTTGATAGCTGGCAGGAAACAGGATATCCACTTATCTCTTTGAGTGCCTAGTAATATAAAAAGTGAGGAACTAGGAAATTCATAAAAGTAGAGATAGCAGTAGTCAACCTTATCCTTTCTTGCTTCTATTCACATGATATCAAATTGTTTCTGGTAGTTCGAACACAGTTTCCTGAATTGAAGTAGCTGTAGATAAAAACTGTTATAGGCAAGATTGTTTTTCCTTACAAATGTATAAAATAAAATGAAAGAGAGAGAGATGGATTAGTTGAATCCAACTGTTGGGTTTTAATTATTTGAATTGGTTTGGACTAGTTTGGATAGCTGGATTGTCTCTAATTTCACCTGTACTTCTCATATAGTACTTTGAGATCAAATACTCACAGGAATTAGAAGTGGGAGTAAATTGGTAGTGTGTTTTACTTTTGCTTCCTAGTGTTGCTTACAAAACATTTCTAAGGTAATCCATGTAAACCAATATCACCCTCATTTTGGCTCTGCTTCTGTTTTTCAAATGGCATTTTTACAAATGTTTTTCATTTTGTCTTTACAGCTGCAGTTTGTGATGGAAAATTTATGTTGACTGATTCCTCTGGGTTTTTTCACTCTATGAATTATCCAAAACCATATAATGCAAATATTGTTTGCCAATGGATTATACTGTAAGCCATTTTCCAATAAATTTCTACCTAATATTTTTTTGATTATGAGGTGATATTGTTTCCTGCTCATCAGCCTTATGCTATTTGTTTGTATTCCCAAATACCCAGCGTGGAAAATATGTAATAGCATTTTTTCCTCTGTATTTATGTAACTTTTCTTTAAAAACTTGCATGCCTAAACCCCATAACTATACAAATAATTTTCCCACTTACAGAAATTCATAGGTATGTTTCTGAGAACTTTTGTGCATGCACAGGAACATATTTGTAAGCTCAAAATAAATCACATAACTCAAAATAATTTCAAGCTATTTGTTTAAAAGTATTACACTAAATACCAGACTTTAGGTATTGGGTTATATGATATAACTGTCACTAACAGACGGAATTTTCAAGAATTCACATTTCATATGGGAGTTAACAGCACTTGTGGTCCTAAGTTATTTAGGAATATGTTTTAAAAGTACATGAGTATCATTTGACATAATAGCATGAAATGCCTTTTAAGCCCTAGGCACAAAAAGTGGAATTGTTTTATCAAGGATACACACCTACAGAGATAGCCATAGTATGTGATAAATCTTGTCCTAAAGTACAAATCTAAAATAAGTTAGATGATTGCAAGTTAGAAGGTCCTAAAAATACCTACAATGGCTGCCAGTTCAGAAGTTACTGCTTTGAGAGGCAGTAATTCTTATTATGGTGTTGTAATAATGGTCATTCTTTGATTCTAAGTATTCATTTGGTAGAAGACTTTCAAGGGAAACTAAGAAATGCATTTAAAATTGGATAAGATTAGACTTCTTATTCCCAAGGCACCTTTGAAAGTGCTAGCATATGAGATTGTTCGGGACTTTTGTCTTCTTCTTGACACTTCAGGAAAAAGTCATGGATTTCCTTCTGTTTAGTACATTTGTTCCTTCTTATGTGCAGCAATACTATTCACCAATAATTAGTGGCTACAGGTGGTTTTAAAATATAGGCATATAACAGGAAAAGTACAAGATTGTATCCTTCACAATATAAGCCTGACTAGTTCCTTGGTTCATGATGTTGCAGAGTTTGAGCATGATAAATAATTATGTCTCAAGTGCACTACTTCCTCCTAAGATGTTAATTTTCCTTCAAATGCTGCTGTAGCTGCAAGAAGCATTGTATTAGGTAGATGTCTATACCAGCCATGTAGCTAAAAAAAGCTTAATTTTTGAAAATGAAAATCATAAGTAATTGCAAATAATACGTTACAGTTATTGCAGATCTGTGTAATTATGGATTGACCAATGACAAAAAAGACCATCTAGTTTTATCTTCAAGTTATCTGCTTTAAAAATATCTGGCAACACTGAGAGTTAAGGCCTGAAAAATTCAATGTGGTACTCAAATTTTGTCTCCCTTTTGAACAGAATTTTTTCTATGAGGGAACCTTTTGAGTTTTCCAGTAACCAATAAGAGAAATTTTGTTCAATATTTTTATTTTCCCTATAAAAATATGTTAAAAGTCACCCCATAATACGTCCAAGATTTGATTTTTCTTCTTCCTGGTTTTCTCTAGAAAGATTTCTCCATTACCTTTGGGAAAAGCTTTTATATTTTCACCTCATTTAACTCCTCCCCAAATGAAGACACAATTTCTTCTTAGAAAGCTAAGCTGATTGTGATAGTAGAGTTTTAGAATTTGGACTATCACATATGCTCAGTGGAAAGCCAATGGGAGAACTATTTAAATATGGATTACTGAAAGAACATAACTGCAGCAAAATAAAACTCAGCAATTTTTAGACTTCAGTTAAAGAGAATTTTGTTGTTAAACTTAGTGGGTGATGGTTAGGTTTGATAACATTACCAAATAGTGGGTTTGAGATTCCTCAATTCTTCATGCAAATCCTGATTTTGACATGACACATTATTTTGGGCTTTCAGGAGACAGATTTTGATTATCTTGCCATTCATATTGATACCATGATAGCATTCCTCTGACTTTAGGTAAAGTCTACCTGAACAGTGAGATGTTACATATTAGTAATATGTATTAAGAAGTAATTTTAAATTAATGAGATGCAGAGGGAGGAAAAAACAAGTGGAAAAAACAAGTACAAAAAACTGTTCAGTGCAATAACACGTTCTGGAGTTTAGAAGACTCAGATCCTAAAATATATTTAACTTCACTGAGTAAAGGAGTACTTATACTATTACAAAAGGTTTATGCCCTATTCATTTGGTAATTTTACAAACTAGAATTAGCTAAATAAGTCACCTTGATTAATAATCTTGATTAATTTAATTTTGCATTTTTTCTCAACATCAACATGGCTTTTGGTTTTGAGGTTTACTTTTCTCTTGTTTTCTTAGAGTGCCTCAAGGGCTATCCATTAAACTGAACTTCACTTCTTTTGAAACCCAACAATATGCAGACACCTTAAATATTTTTGAAGGTATAGGACAAAACAAGATTTTAAGAGGTAAGTTTATTTTTTTAGCTAGTATTACTTCTCCATTGGTAAAATTTAAGTGGTAAAATAAGTAGTTTGAAGTGAAAAAAAATGCATGCAAATTTTTAAGTGGAAGAATGCATCTGTGTAAAGCTACTTTGTTAGACAATTAATCTCGGTATACATATTTACTCTTGTGAAGTAACCAGAAAAATGCTTCCCTAAAATACAAAGTAATCTCTACTTCTTTTTTTAAATTCAGTTTGAACAATCTGATAACTTGACTAAATCCATGATCTTGTGGGGTCCATATTTCATTGGAAATATGTGGTCAGAAGGACCTGTAACATCATTCACAGCAACATAAAATGAAAGCATCTACACTGAAACGGGTGGGAGAAGTACTATGATACTCCCTGAAATTCATTACAAGCGTGGCATTGCTTTCCTCAGCCCCTGAAACACTGATGATACCTTATCTCTGTCTCTATATTCTATTCTGAAAAAATGAGATTTTGCCTATTTTTCACAAGACTCAGACTATCCAGTTGAATTCCATCAGAGATGGAATATATATATACTTGAAAATAAATATGTAGAGATAAATCAGAAAGATGTATTATTATTTATCCTCATTTTTGGAAGCAAGGAGAGAATGGAAATGAGAAGTAGTAAAAGAATCATAAATTAAAGAACAAATTCTACCTTTTCAGTACTGCTATGAATTTGACCCCCCCTTTGGAATTTCAGTTTAAATGTGAGAGATAGCATCAGTATTCTCTGCAGCAATCATTAACTTGCATGTTTTTAAGGACTGCTGTGGGGATGACCAGTGATACCACAAAGACATAAAGACAATGTTAAAGACTCTTATGTGGATTGCCAAAAACTTTGCAATTTGAGGGGTAGATTTCTGGCTATTGGAAATATCAAATGTAGAGGAAAGAACTAAAAGACATTTCCAGATTAAGACTCTCCACTTAAATAAGTAAAAGAACCTGAGAAGGAGGAAGGAAAATAATGTATATACAAGTAAAAGTATGAAAGATGGTGCTGACTGTCTTTCCTTAATAATTTGGCAATGTTTCAAATATATAGTATTACAAGTAGGTAAATAGTTCCTCCTCAGAAAATCAAAGTCTCTCTCTGCAAAATTGGGCAAGGACTTCAGAAGAGAAATAGCAGACTCAAAGACTTTCACAGAACAGCAGGGAACTCGGGATTTTCCTAATCCTGAACATGGTCACTAGTCTAATTGTTGTCATATCAACTTTAGATGGAGGAGCAACTATTTTACTGTAAGATGACTTGTATTGATCCTTTCATTTCACACACATGGAATTTATGAGTGACATTAATTTAGAATTTAAAGTCAAAATTTAGATACATTATACCATAGAATCATAAAACTGCCCAGGTTGGAAGGGACCTTGAAAGATCCTCTGGCTCAACCTTTCATGGAAAAGGGAGCCTAGATAAGATTATCTAGCACCCTGTCCAGTTGTTCCTCAGAACATTGCTGTTGTTCCTATGTTATATGCCTTCATGCATGTATGACAAAATTAAATTCCTATGTAATTTCACAGTTTCCTTACTCTTTGAATATCTGTAAGTGTATATGCTCATTATTAAACTGTAAAAGTATATATAACAGAAATATGTAATCATTATTATGATTCCAGAATTTCAGAGTGCATATGTGTGAATTTTGAGAACACTTACAGCATAATAAATATAGATATGAAGATTATAGTGTTGAATACATGTACTATAAGAGACGTTTCTCCACTAACTAATATCCATATTGATGAATATGAGATATAGCATATGCAGAATACTTACATAGCAGCCAAACAGCTAAATGCTTTCAGGGTTTTGAAGCTATTGTAGACAAGATCATAATACAAGAGGGAAAGCATTCTTTAAGACTTGAAAAACTAATCCACTGTGATTAGCTAATTTTTGTGACAGCACTGGGGATTTTAATGTGTTTTCTCTCTGACTATTATTTTTTATTTGTTTTCAGCTTCTCTGTCAGGGAATAATACTGAGACAATTTATATTTTTTCTCATGAGGCTACAGCACAGTTTATATCTGACTATTCGGAAAATTACAATGGCTTTAACGCAACGTACACTACATTTAATGCAAATGAACTAAACAGTAAGTGTTCTCTTGTGTGTGTGTTTGTTATCCTGAAAGTTTGGTGAAACTATATTTTCAGTTTGACAAAAAGGATATGAAAAGGGAAGCAGTATTTTCTGGCCTCAGTCCACTAACTAGATCCACTTTGAGAAATTTCATAATATTTAAAGATCAAATCATTGATTTCAAGAAGACTGAAAATGTCCAGAAACAGTAAATCTACATTGACAACAAATTGTAGCAATACAACTCATTCATTGGTGTTATTTAGTTGTGGGAAAAAAATTTAAGTGCAGATTGGACAGGTGGAGGCTTCTTTAGCTGCTAAATTTTGAGCAGGATGTGAATAGGGTTTGTAACTGGGAAGGGATGTGCTGCAAGAAGCAACCAGGATTCCAGAAAACTCTTGTCATGTAGAAGCCCTGGCTGGGGGCTGACCTACAGTTCAAGCACCATGAAAAGACACTGAGCAAAATAACGTGGGAAGAAAAGTGATGAGGATGTGAGCAAAGAAAGAGCAAGGGAGAAGGACAAGGAAAGTGGCATCCCTGGTGCGCAGAGCACAGCACTTATCATCTGAACATTCAGCTCTGGTGACGAGCCTTTTCAGGTGGAGCAATCCAGGCCTTAGCAAAAAAAAAAAAAAAAAAAATTAGTGCAGAACAGCAGGGTAACACTTAGTATTAGCTATGCTCTCTTTACCCCAACACACTACTGGTGAAGGATCAAAAAAGAAGGTTGATGAATGAGGGCAAAAGCATGTATGGCCACCTTCAATGACAGTGTTTTGTTAACAAGTACAAATGACACATTTATTTGAGTAATTAGATTACATTGCATAGAAGAGGAAATTGAGGCACTGTGGGCTCCAGTTTTCAAACATATTCAAAAATTTACATTGTTTCCCACTCATTCTTATGTAATTCTGAGAAAATAATACCTAATATCTCTGTGATTTTTATTTACTAGAAGTTCTTATTCACAGATTATGAGAAAGTCAATTGTACTTTTGAAGATGGCTTCTGTTACTGGATACAAGATTTAGATGACGATTCAGACTGGGAGAGAGTTCAGGGCCCTACCTTTCCGTTTATGAGTGGTCCTGATTTTGATCATACATTTGGCAACATTTCAGGTAAGATCAAATGCAAGTTGCTTGCAGGTTAAAGGAAAAGCTTAATTTTGCTTATGTCATACCACTGTACAATACATTCTTCTTAGTGGCATTGTTGGGATGTAATTTTATACTGCCATAAAAATTAGTCAGGGCTACCAGACAAATCGGTTTATGCTACTGATTGCCATCTTGTGGAAATACACCGAAACTAAAAGAAAAAATAAAGAGATATGTAAATTGATTAAAGTGTGAGGTATTGAAAAGTTTCCATGCTATTAATATAAAAAAGTGCTTTATCTGAGAAAGGAATTTCTATAACACAACAGTGTTATAAGTCAAGTATAATTGCCTTAAGGAAAAAATCAAACATATTTACATTTTAGAGAAATTGCTTCTATTTCATCCCTGTCTACTGGTGATATCCTCATGGTTGTCACAGGACAATTTTGATTTAACATAAAGTTGATGTGCAGGGTACACAGGGCACCTATTTCCCCAGTTAGAATCGCACACCAAACACATAAAATGTTCAACATGTGTACAAAACGCACAAACACTCCGGTAACTGCTATAGCAAACCAACTTGATTGGAAGAGTGATCATAACAAATGTGAGTTTTACTTAGAGGCAATTCTGATAGGAATCATATTTTGAATGTGTATCATGAATGCTTGCCCAGAATTAGACATACAAGTTTTTTCTACTTCAACTTCTACTTTTCTACTTCAACTTCAAACAATCTCTCCTTTGATGTGTCAGTCCAGCTAAAACTAATTGACATAATTTTGATTTTGCAATGGTTATATGTACTCTCTGCAAGACTTACACAGAACGTTTTCAGTGACAAATTACTGGAAAAAATGCAAATTATTCTAGCAGAAGTTATTTTTTGGAAAGGAAAAATATTATTCAGCAAGTTATTGGATGGAAATTATTCACCTCTCTTTGAGTAAATGCACATTTTCTAAACAATCTTCAAAACACTGTTTTATCTTCCCACTTGACTCCTAGAATACAAATCAGACAAAAGAATATAACATTTGTTTAATAAAATACTTGACAATGATTTCTAACTGTCTTGAAAATGCTTATTTTAGGTGCTCTCACTGTGTAGATCTAAGCTGACATATGTAATGTTGCTATACGTAATTTTGCCATTATATTGAATATTCAATTTATACAGTCTGCATTTGAAATAAAAATGTGAGCTCCATCATTAATATCTAGCTATTAGATACAGTCAGTGAAACAGTGTATTTTTGTTTTGCTGCTCTTGAAAAGCAAAGAACTTAGTACATACTCAACAATTCATTTTGAATGCTCAGAGAATTGATGAAACTGTCACTCACTATGTGAAGACTTTTTCTGAAAAAGAATTCTACGCTCATTTTCTTAAAGCTAAACACCATGTAAATTTTAATGCATGCTTTCTAAGTCAACACAGGAAATTAAAGGCCTGGTTCAGATTTCAGACCACTTTAACTTTCCATATGAAAAGGCTAGCTAATCTAGAAGTAAAAATAACAGAATATATTTTATACATTTTAGGTTATATAATTATATTTATATTTATTTGTAGGTTCTGTGAATATAATATTTACATATATTAGGTAGGTACGTAGGTAGATAGATAGAATAAAATTGACGATTACACCCATGATTTCAATAAAATAAGGGTTACATTTTAGGACCTTAAACTCTGCCTAATTTTGCTTTTCTTGTGACAAATCACAATACTTCTGTAGCATTATATTTCTATAGGGCAGCGGGAAGTCCAAGTTCCGAGCTGCAAGGAATTAACACAGAAAAAAGTTAAAAACTCAGTTACTCCAGATAATGTATTTTTCTTGTTTATAATGCTTCCCCTTGATACAAAATATTCACGCAGTCATTCTCTCACCCCTCTCAACACATAATCCTTATTTCATAGAATCCATGAATGCTTTGGGTTGGAAGTGACTTTAAAGATCATTGAGTTCCAACCCCCCAGCCATGAGCAGGGACATCTCCCACTAGACCAGGTTGTTCAAAGCTCCATTAGACCTGGCCTTGAACACTTCCAGGGATGGGGCATCCACAGTTTCCGTGGGCAACCTGTTCCAGTGCCTCACCACCCTCACACTAAATAATTTCTCCCTGATATCTAATCAATATCTCTCCTCTTTCAGTTTAAAACTGTTACCCCTCATCCTATCACTACATTTCCCGATAAAGAGTCCCTCCCCACCTCTCCTGCAGGTCCCCTTTAGATACTGGAAGGCTGCTATAAGGTCTCCCTGGAGCCTTCTCTTCTCCAGGCTGAACAACCCCAACTCTCTCAGCCTGTCCTCATAGGAGGGGTGCTGCAGCCCTCTGATCATTTTCATGGACCTCTGCTGGACCCGTTCCAACAGGTCCATGTTCTTCTTGTGCTGAGGAGTCCAAAGATGAACACGGTACCATAATTATGTGGATAATAAAAATGTCGGTAAATTCTTCTGCAAAATCACAAGCAAAGTCATACAAGAAGAGATGAAGTGTTCAAAGTGTTGAATGTTGATGGGGCTTTGAGAAACCTGATCTAGTGGAAGGTGTCCCTGCCCAGGGCATGAGGGTTGGAACTAGATGATCTTTTATGTTCTTTCCAACTCCAACCATTCTATGATTCTATCATACATATTTTATAAATTAAGGAGAAATCATTTAGGTGAATCACTGTCTTCACTAACAAAAGGCAAATCTACTACTGGTTTCAAAATAGCCAGTTTCCCATTTCATGTCTAACTCTGAGGAATATCTAAAAAGTTTAAGAACTCATTTTAATATGTTGTTGACTGATGAATATAACTTGGGATAATCATTCACATTTCTTATATTAGGAATCTTCCAAATCATGCAACGCTATCTGTGTTTGATATTACCGATATTATTTTAATGTAAAATTTCTCATTTAAAAAAAATCAATAATTCTGTACTGACTAAAATGTGTTTATTATGCTGCAGGATTTTATATTTCAACGCCCATAGGACTTGGATTTGGAGAACAGAGAGTCCGAATTCTCAGTTTGCCTTTGGTCTCTTCAGATCCGTCTTGTCTAAGCTTTTGGTAATGTTACATAAGAATAAAACCGAATAGCTTTCTTTCATATATAATATTAGTCCAAGTTAGTGGGAAAGCAATACAAGCCTGCTTCTGTTTGGATTTCCATGATTACTTTTAATTCCAGGCCTGAAACTTTTGACTCCTTTATAGGTTTGAGTCTGGCAGTTAGCTTTAATGTATTTTCTTTTTCACCCTGCATCCAATATTCATTTCTATTAAGAATCGCTGAGATGTTTTTTGTCATGAAGCTTAACTAGGCCTCTCCAGAAAATATAGTAAAGCACCAAGTCAATCTTCCAGGTGTAATCTAAACACGTTTGATTTTATTTTCATGCTTATTGCAAATTAGTCTTAATTTCACAAAACTGTTTATAAAATAAAAAAATTGATATTTTTTCATGAAATTTCTCTTTGTTCTAATACTAGCAAAATTCATCTTCCCTTTCTAGGTATTTCATGTACAGTACTAATGTTTATCGTTTAAGAGTTAGCATAAGTAATGAGCATGGTCTGGAAAAAATAATTTTCCAGAAAGAAGGAAACTATGGAAACAACTGGAATTATGGTCAAGTAACTTTAAATGAAACATCTGATTTTAAGGTTTGTTAAGCTACTACTACTTTTTAAAATTTATTTTAGCTAAACTGATATCAGAGCTTTCTGTGAAATGAACCAGATTATCCACAGCTCCAAAGATAATATCTAGTTCTATTTACTAATACATGCCATCAACTAAATGTTAGCATGCAGAACACTGGATTCCCAATTTGAATTGTCATTCCCCACCTTCCCTGCTCTGGAATTTAAAGTATTGTTATTGCAGAAAACAGAATACCTTAACATTGTCATGGGACAATCAATATTATCATGAAAGAGAGCTTTCCACAAAATAAAGGTGTTCAAAGCCTATCTAAATATGAAATGGAGTTTAAAATCTCCACAGTGTCTATGATATGAAGCACTTAGCCATGAGAAGACTTAATTTAAATAAATTCAGATTCTGAAGCTGTATTTTCACAAATTAACTACAGAATAATTCACTGGAAGTGTTTTCCAGATGGAAATGTATTTGGCGCCACATGATTAACAACCTACCTGACTTATCTGTAAACAAAAAGGGGAGATATGCTAAACAACTCCTTCAGCAACTCTCTATTGAAAACAATTTCTTTTTATAGGTATTTGGGGTGTCTTGTCCTGTGATACTAGTTTTGATTGATGTAAAAACACTGCCAGGAAGATGCATTTACCATTTGAGGAAGTAAACGCATCTGTAACCTGGCTGCATCAGATTTCTAGCAAATGTATGTTTTATGATCTTGAGAAGCGTGCTATACCTAGCTGTATTTCACCAGCACAAATTCCTTGGTAGCAGAACTACTTTAAATATGTGGATATTAAAGCAAAATAACAATCAGATGAGATTAATTTCACTTTTTCATGGAGATATGGCATTAGATCAGAAGTTTGGACTGATGAGATAAGCGATACAGAATTTGTGTTTCAAAAATTACATGCGTTTATATATAAAAAGTAAAGTTATTGAACAGTTTTTAAATCATGTTCGGCATTTATACAAAGAAGTTCCTGCATTCCTTAGAATAATCCACTTGGTTTGCATAGTGCTGTTTTGTTTAGTGAGCAATCCTCTTTCATCCCTGATGCACTATTCTGAGTGTAGGATCAGTGTAGATTACAGTTGAAATAAGAGCATTCTAGAAAGAAGACAGAATGGTTCAGCAGTGTAAGCTGAAAAATATTTCATCAAGTTATAAAATTCTATCTTTTTTTCATGAACTTCAGGTTATTTTTGATGGCTTTAAAAAGCGTGGTCCCAGTGATATTGCCTTGGATGACATTGGCCTGACAAAGGGAAAGTGTAATGAAAATAATTCTGTAGAGCCAACTATGATTCCAGTTGCTACTACTGTCCCTTCAGTTCCCAGTAAGTGAACACTAAATTACAGTTGATTGCCATTTCCTATTACTGTATTTGTGTATGAGTGATTCAGAGTTTTCAGCCTTCATTTTTATAAAAACCTCTCTTCATCATTATAAAATTGTCTTCAGGATAACGCACTAGGAATCAGGTTCCCTGCCCATGGCTCCATTAATAGTAACAGAACTGATAGATTCACAGCTTAAGCTACCAGTACATTTTCCAAATCTTGAAGACTGGAAGATAATTAAAGAATTCAGAATTTATTGCTAAAAGCTTTAATTACTAAAACTTCCAGGAATCCACTGAAGGGGAAGGAAGAAGAAAGAGAAGGAAGGTTGTAACCTCTATAATTGAAAATATAAGCAGTGCAGCAGGGGAATAACAGAATAAGCAAAGTTACATAATAATATCACCAGACGTCTCAACAGTAAAAAATCTGCAGGCTATGAGAACACAGGCACACTGAAAAATCCCATGTTTAGTGGAATGAACCTATAATAGTACCAGAATGGTTTAAGAATGGAGCATGGTTCATGTTTCTAATAACCAAAATGGAGGTACTATCTGGAACAAGGTTCACAATTAATGAGTTCTTTCCAAGATGCATTGATTGTACTTTTATTCCTATTATATCTGATTACATTAAAATGGAAAAAGAAAGCAATATTTCCTTTGAAAAGAATTTAAATAGGGAAACAGGAAATACAAAAAGATGGTTAGCAGCTCTTCCGGTTTCAAAAGAAATGAGTGGACAAAAAACCCCAAACAACCAAAGGACTCCATCCATTCCCTGATCTAATAAGAGGTTTCAATATTTGCATAAATTATGGAATGTGTCAAAACCTAAGCCTCATTTCTTCAATTTTGCCTTTGCTAACCCTACTCCTTGTGGCAAGGCAGAAGTTATGAGTAGGTTGTTCGTCTTGTAATAATGGATGCAGTTTTTTCCCTGCTTGATGAGGCCTCATGTCATTTCATCTTACTCTCTTCTTGGCACCTTATCCAAATCCCAGGTTGAGTTGGAAACTGGAGACAGGTTGCTTTTGTTTGCATAATTTGCCATCTTCTCCAAATCAAGTAAAAGTTAATTAAATGTTTCTACCAGTAGCACATATGCACTTCTGCAGACAGGTTGTACATCTTGATCCATACCCCTCACATAGCAGAGTCTTTTAGAGGAGAGCACAGAGATTTAAGCTTCTTTGAAACATTCTGGTCTCACAAACCTAGTTAGAAGAATCTCACTGAGAAAAATAAGATAAAAATTATGTAGCCATCATTATAACACTGGAAAATGTATATAAAACAATGAAAAAAGATTGCAGGTCCGTGCACATTCAAAGCAAAAAATAGTATAAATATGAATAGAGTTTGTGGAAAAAAAAATCCTTAAAATATCTGATAGGGCTTTGTAATTTATTGTGAAAGAGACATGAACTTTTTTGGGAAAAAAAAGGAGATTTCTAGAAAAGACATATTCACAGATGGCTTCAAATCATTAAAACAGTATGTTCCAGAACTGCCTCCTGTTAGATTTACTGTCACTTACAAAGGACAGCTAGTTGCTCTCTTGATGGTATATAGTAAATAAAAATGGTCTAAATTTATAATAACAGAAAGAGATTGTTTGCATTGTATTCGTATTGAAGTACTGTGTACGCATATGTTTATCATATCAAATCTATCACCTCTAACTCATTAGGACAGGGGAAAAACCTTGTAAATACAAGAGGAAAATTCAGTTTTATAGCTCCATCCTGAGATACAGGGAGGTAAAGTTCAACAAGATGTCTCTGTCAGCAAAATTAAATTTTAATACCACTAGTAATTTCATTTGTAATTTACCAAAGTGACTTTTGGAATTTGAGTGCAGTTTTTATTAAAGTAATGCTGTGGAGAGGTGCTGATGTCTGCCACCTCCAGCCATCTTTGGGTGCTGTAGGCAAACACACCTCACAAATTCACATAAAACAACCCTGTGGTAAATAGTAGCTGAGTGCTGCTGTCAAAACACCAATGAAGTGTCATTCAAACTACAGGTCCTCACCCAGAATATTGTCATAAAGTTTTAAGATTCAAAAAAAAGGAAGCAGTCATGTGGAGGATAGCTCCTTGTGAAACACATTAAAGAGGATCTAGACTGTCCTTCAATATGATACAAAAGCACAGTCTAAGCTGTCATTGGGGAAAAACTAGCTTGCTTGCATAACTTTGTGAGGCATGCTATGTATACACTATCTGTAACCTGCTGAAAAAAAAAGGGGAATGTTATCAATCATCTTCAAAGAAGTATGAAATTACTTTGATGGATGTGGTGCAAGCTTACTAACACTAATGGTTTCACTTCAAATGTCATAACAAGAGATGAAAGAATTTGAGCTGAGCCAATTTCTTTTGCTAGACTTAGAACTTCAGTAAGAGGGACTGGCATCATTCATAATGCCCCAAAAGTTCATTGAAAAGTCAAAAAAAAATTTTGGTGTTGGGATAGAGAAGCTGGATTTGCTTTTGTCTTTTGCATAAGGCTGTCACCTTACACTTTCATCTGAAACAAAGACTGCTTTCATCTTCATATTCATTAATAATCTGTCTTACAACACAAGCAACAGTGTGGAAATTACAGTGTAGATTCCACACTTAAAATGTATACGTCAGTGTAAATTAAAGTTTTGGCCAAAACACAGAAGACTTTTTTTTTTTAATAGGTCATATATCATTTTCTACAGTGTTGAGAAAATTGTCTATTATGCTTAATGAAAGGACCAAGATTATTTGTGTTAGTTGCTGTTTGGCTCTCTAACAAGTGACAGCTATATGAATAACTCCATGTGAATTTCTATTTAAATATCACTGGAATTTTTTTAAGTATTTTTTTCCACACATAATCAATTACTTCTATTGTTTTTCCATGCAAGAGAAAGAAAATCATTACTAATGTGCCTTACATGTAGTCAATACCAGATCAGATTTCATCATAAATTGCCCCTGTTCTGCTATTAGGAAAGTTGGTTTTGCTCTGCTTATGTCATCAGATGATACTGGCTAAGAATCATACATTCTTCATGTAGCTTTACAACAGTTATGCGTCTGTTTGTATGTGCAGTAATGTTCCTTAAAAGAAAGCCGTTGCAATCTTTATTTGTTGTTAATGGTATTTACAGAAAGTAGTCCTCGTTGTGAGGCATACAGCTGAAACATAATGCACTTGTTAGTCAGTGTGTGATTGTTAACAGTTCCTTTTCTTTTCAGAGATTTTATCATTTCTTGCCAGAAGTGATTTGGTGAAGTAGTTCTATAAAATGGCTGTTGTGAGAAAGTTCAAATCTTTCTTGTATTTAGTGGAGCTTCTTCCCAGAGGGATTCAATGGGTAAACTCAGTAGGACTTGTAGATTATGCAGTCCCCCAGTGGCTCAGAGTATGCAGTACTGACAGACATAATGAAACACAAAATATGAGCCATAAGGGGTCGGGGACTGTTAACGTTTAGCCAAAGTCTGAAAGTTAAAAAAATAAATTTTAATTCAAAGAATTAAACAAAAAAAAAAATTAAAAATGCAGATTTCTTCTACCTCAACTTCTCTTTCCTGAAGCAGGTGGAGCAACACTGTTTATTCTTTAATAAAGTAATTGCAAACAGTAGAAGTGGGAAAACAACAAAGTTCATTCTGATGGTACAACTGAAGTAAAAATAAATACTATTTCTCAATATGAAGTAAAGTTTTGGAATATGAAGCTGACATATTTCAGATGTTAACCACCATCTAAACTATATATTGAAAGAGAATATTAAATTTATTAAGTACAGTTAGTATGGTAAAGACCTTTTTTTTTGGAGCAGATGTTTCAAGGAAGAAACAAATGGCTACTTTTACCATTTGCAAGGTTTAACTGTAGAATTTTTTAGGGTCCTGACTAAATCAAAACAATATAAGGGGTTTTTTTAGCTCTAAAGTGCATTTGCTACATGACAAAATGGGCTTTATACCTGAGTATCTCTGCTAATGCTGCAAGAAGATTAATCAAATTTTAAGCAAGACTAAGTGGGTAAATAGGTTATATTGGAGTGGGGGTGACTTCTCTTTCTTTGAGATTTTCTAGATTTTATATTAATGTACTAGTCCATTATGTGCACAGCTTGCAGACCTGTAATCACCAAATGAAGTACAGACTGTGTTCTTCCCCTAACTACATGGAGAAGACTTCTCATAGCACCAGCATGAATACAGTCACGCACTTGTGCACTAGAACTTCACAAGCAGCAATATATGGACTAGAGCTGTAGATAACACTGTGGCATCATTTGTATGTGTCAGCAGATCTGTCTGACACTGTAACTAATAAGGACAGTGAATTTCTTACACACCTGGTTTCCTCAATGCTCTGTGTCCTTACTGGAGTGTTGGCTTCTCACAATTTGTTGTTCAAGCTTTATACCAATGGCACCGTAACTGAACCCTTACAGTGATGAAGTTAGCTTGACTATCCTCTTCATAAAATTATTTTTTCCAAATCATCTGTGTTACAATGGATTGCAAAAGTAAGACAACAGGCTAATTATGATTTTGAAATGTTTTCTTTTTCAGCTGACTGTGGAGGACCAGTTGAGCTATGGGAGCCAAACAATACATTCAGCTCTGAAAACTTTCCAAAAAATTACCCTAATCAAGCTTTTTGTAAGTCATTCTTCTCCAAGTCCTCTGGAAAATTTTAGCCATATAGAAATAGAGATAATAAATCTGCTTTCCCAAGTAAATGCTGTCAAGCAAAAAAGCTCTGAGGTAAATACAGTAGGATCTTTTAACTGAAGTCTATGTGGCACTTAGCAGAAGCTAAGGAATCGTGCCAGTTGATCAAAAAGTGATGAAGACAAACATAATCCATTGGAATGGGTTCAGACATGTCAATTCCATCATGCCTATGATGTGAATTATCTTTATGTCAATGCAGCAAGTGACAAGGTGCTGAAAGTCCCCATTTTACCATCACTCCTCAATGTATTTGCCAGGTTAATATTATATCTTTTCTGTTGAATAGTTAACGTCTTCTAAGGGCAAAGAATGTGTGCATGTACTTTGCAAGGTATCTTAACATATAAGTGAGAAGACATCGTTATTCTACTGGTATTATTAGGTTTAGATTAAGCTACAGCTGACTAAAGGGAAAATGTTTCAAGGTGGTCCACTACATGCTCTTGATGGATAAAGCAAGGAAAATAACTTTTTCATTGCTTCTTAATGAAATTTTAATTATTTATTACTTCACCTTTAACTGGAGAATTGCGTTGGGATGTCAATAACAAGAGCTGTAATTTTGTGTTTCTGTCCCGCTTGAGATATGGCTCTCATTTCCAGATATTAATTTCACAAGTTCCAAAAAGAGATTTAACTAGTGAGAAAATACTTCTCACTAGTAAAATTAAAAAACAGTTGTGTGTTGTTTTTTTTTTACTTTCTTTACAAGATTTCCATGGTATCCACACGTACATAGATTAAATAGATAAAGTATAGGCTAAACAGAAGCAAATACTTCTCCAAAAAGACATCTAACTTGAAAGACAGGCTTCTTTGACTGATTATAAAAATTATCTTGCTATCAAGTAAGACTTAAGTCATAAGACTATTTGTCACTTTTTTGCAGTTACAAAAGAATTCACTTTGCTGTTTTCAGGAAACTCCCAGTTGTCATGAATGGTAAAAAATGTATGTATGTATGTCTTAAGAGCCTAAATCCAGTTTTCAAAAGACTTTTAGAGAATGAGAGTCAATTGAATTTGGGATCTTGACAGCATAAGTTGCTTTTAAAGATAAGACATAGACTTCTAAGTCTCTTGCATGGTACTTAATGGTTTAGTAAAGATTTTTCACATGAAAATGACACAGTAAATGTAATAACTGAAAAGGTGATTTTTGTGTTTGTGTTATTTTCTAGGCGTGTGGTACTTAAATGCTGAAAATGGAAAAAACATTCAACTTCATTTTCAGGTTTTTGATCTGGAAAATATATATGATGTTGTTGAAGTCAGAGATGGCAGAGGACCAAATTCCTTACTTTTGGGCAAGTGACAGCATTGGGTACTAAAATGAGTGTAATCAGACAGATGGAGCAAATGGATGGATATAATATAAAGGAAAATAATTCTATCTAATTTCATTCTACATTTCTTCACATATTTTGGGTCTCACAAATTAGGAAGAAAACTTAAGAAATTATGCAACATCACATTTTCCAAATGTTTGCACACACTCAGGTTTCTATGCAACCCAAATGAAGTAATTTCTCAATAAATTTGACTTCTCATGTATGTGGACAAACAGAACTATTATCTCTTAGTTGAATCTTATTTTTCTATCTTGATGTGTCAAATCTGGGGTTGAGCTTTGATCATTGCAGTCTGATATTAGTTAGGTTTGGGGGAATAACTGTATTCATATGGTAGTGGAATTTTCTTTTGAAGCCAAAACATTTTGCAATATGTAAGAACGAAATAGCTTAAACATATTCATGTTCTCCTGGAGAATAGCTGTCTATACCGGACAAGACCCATTGCCGGATGTCTTCTCTACAACAAACCAGATGACGGTAATCCTTCATACAGACAAGTCTGGAACAAAAAAGGGATTTCTTGCAAACTTTACTACCGGCTACCATCTAGGTAAGCACATGAACCCTTATGTTTAAAAAGTTATACCACTGGTCAAATATATTTGAGAAAAAGTGGAGAGTGGAAGATGACTTTCAGCCCTTGATCTACAGATATATGAAAATCTTAAAGAGGAAAAGCTTAGTAGTTACCTATTTGTACTTTATCAGTTTTAGCATGAAAGGTGATGGGGTTTTTGCTTCAGTGTGATTGGACCAATGTGTGTATCATCTGCAACTCTGTGTTACATTATGTGAAAAATTGCCTCGGTATTTTGACCAAAAACTGTTCAAATGTTAAGAGGGCAAATATGAACTATTCCCTATACAAGCCCCAGAAAAGAACAGCAATTTGTGAGTCATTTCAAGGTGTCATTAATGTGTGTTTAAATTCATTTGTAAAGTATGTATTGTTGATCACATCCAGTAGATGAGAAAGCTGTATAGGGTAACGCTGATTAAAGTTTGCAATATGGTCTTGCATCTTTAAAAGTTTGGTCCTTAGTGTGTGAAGGATCTGGGAAGAGTTAGCCTTTTAAGTATTTGGACAGCAATATTTCTGATACCAGCCAATCCCCTTCTGAAAGACACCTCTTGTTGGGGACTGCAATTAGTCTTATTTGTCATTTAAGTAATTCAGCAGTCAGCTCTCCAAAAACATAAGAAATGGAGCCAAATACTAAAGTACATGGAACAGCAATATGCTTACCAGTACAAATACTTACACTAACTCTAGGACAAATCTTGACAGAATTAATTAGAAGTTTTGTATTACTTCTGTGGAAGTCTGACAGGAGAAAAAAGAGAAAGAAAAAGCAGTACGTACTCAGAGATGTGAGAAGTACCATTCATTTGCATGAACAGAAAGTCAGCAAAAAAATCTACACTCTTTTTCTTACTTTAAATATCATAAAATACAAGTGTCTCCCAGCATGTTTGGCTAGCTGCAGCTTTTTTATAGTCTAACAGTAATAATAATATTAATTTTCTTAATCTTTAAAAAAACCTAAAACATTGATTTGCCTTTGTAAAATCAACTCCATTTAGTCCCCTTCTGCAAGACTGAGAGGTAGGTTTGTATGGACATTTGACCACTTTGCTGCTTCTTGTCCTGCCTTTTCTATCACATTTTTCAGTCCAACAACACTATGCCTTCTGTTTTAGATGGTTCAGCATCTTTGCCCATATTCTGTTGTAAAATAAAAATTAAGCTTAGCAAAGCAGAGCTCTTAAAGTGGTCATTGCCAGTTCTGGTTAAATATATTTAAAAGGTTCCATTTGTGAAAGAATTATGCTTATTCATGATCTTTGCAGCCAAAGGACAGAGACTAATATCATTAGCATGCTGGCCCAAGGATAAAAGGATTGTCAGAAAATAATTTAATTTTACAAGAAAAGCAGATTTTTCTTTGTATATTATTTTTTCATGAAATACTGAGGTCTTTTGAAAGGAAGCACACTTTGAAAAAAATACTTTTTGGTAACATGCAATATAATAAAAAACGTAAATAAGAACTTAATTAACCAGGACTGCTGATAAATTGTTGAAATTTAGTCCTGGGTGAGGACTTCACTAGCTCCCTCAATATCCTTGGTTGGATCCCATTTGACCCCATTTGACTCCTGCACCTTTAAGATTTCCTTCTTGAAGAATGTCCAGCCTCCTGGACTCCTTTGCCATTCAGGACTGCCTCCCAAGGATTTTGTCAGTCTCCTAAACAGGCCAAAGTCTGCCCTACTTTCCAAGACAGGAGTTTTGCTGACCCCTCCTCCTTACTTCTCCAAGAACCAAAAAATCTGTCTTTTCATGATCATTATTCCCAAGAAGGCCTCCAACCACCACATCACACACTTCTCTGTATGCAACCAACAGTTCCAGTGAGGTGCCTTCCCTAGTTGGCTCGCTCACCAGCTGTGTCAGAAAGTTTTCTTCCACACACGCCAGGAACCTTCTAGCATGTTTCCTCTCTGCTGTATTGGATTTCCAGCAGACGTGGTAAGTTGAAGACCCTCATGAGAACAAGGGCTAGGGATTGTGAGACTTCTCCCAGCTGCTTATAGAACATTTTGTCTAATTAGCTTCTATTTATCTGAAAATGATCTTTGCTTTGAATAAGAGATGGATAGGAAAGAAAAGGAAATCAAAGGTTCTGCGTACTATCCACTCAATTTTTCCTTCAGGTCAACTGTATGACCTCCAGTGAACATCAACCCTCCATGTAATTATGGATTAATTTTCCTTTCCTGTTTTCCTTCAGGAGTTTGTGCAATTGATGAGCACCAGTGTGGTAGTGGAGAGTGTATACCATTGCATAACATTTGTGACAACCTGCCTCAGTGCAAAGATGGCTCTGATGAAGCAAAGTGCGGTAAGGTTTCCTTTATACAAAGAGAAGGAAAGTATGCATATTTGGTAGGAATTACCTTGGAAAACAGCCACAAAACCCCAGATAGCATAAATTACTGCAGCTGCATGCAGGCCATGCCAATTTACACAGCAGTATCTCGTTGAGCTTGTCAGGCCAAAAAACCAAAGTCACTTTTCTGAGATAATGAATGTAAGCTGGTGAAGATCTCCAGAAGAGGTAGAAAGCTCTTCTCTCCTTAAAACTCTTGCTGCTTATAATGGTCTTAGTACTAAATGAAAACTCATTACACGCTTTCCTTTTGTATCCATTTCTAATTCCCAAGTCTATACCTTTTTGCTGTAATTAATTTGAGTTGCACAGCAGTATAAATTCTGCAGCATAGGGTAGAGAATAAAAGTTGTCTTGATGGAAATTCCCAGATAGTCTTGTGGGTGTGAAGCCAAACTGCAGCATGTGGCACACTCCAGCCTGCCTGGAATCCATCTTGTGGAGCCATTGTTATAGGATGAAGGGATAGCACGGCTGCAAAAATAGCGTCCACTGCTCATAGTGAATGTGCACGTTCCTGCAACAAGGAGACAAACGGCTGCTTTTGCTTAGTCCTCTGGTAAAATGGTTCTATCCAAAATGTAGGTGCAGGCTTTATGGCTTCATTTCACATAACATGGAAACAGCATTCTCTAAATGATAACTTAAATGTTAAACTAATGTTGAAACTGTGTTTGGCCTAGCACAGAAATTAAATTGCTGTTTATGACAAAGGGCTGTGCTGACAACCTATGATGGAGCACCAGTGGAAGAGTTAAAAGCAGAATTTTAAGCTCAGTGTAACATCATCTTCCTGTGTTTTAAAGAGGACTGCTCAGGATCAAATATGTCCTTGGACGTGTGCTGACAGTTCTCATTGATTTCTTTTATGTGCGTATATATGCTTTTTTTGTATATATATACAAATATATGTATACATATAAATAATGTCTAAAGGCATGGATTCACTCTGCATTAGTGCAATTAGCTATTTTGTGCAAACATATTCTTCCTTGAAAATGTATGGAATAAAATTCACTTCAGCTTCTTAAGCAAAGAGGACTTGCATGGATTTTTCCAGCCATTGCTAAAGATCTGGACAAGGTAACCATCACCTACATTAAAATTATGTACATTTTCCCAAAGATTTATTTTGCTGTAGACTGTCTATTACTTCATAATAAATTACTTTACATTAAAGGACTGGGAGAATTGTTTCCAAAAACCAATTTAATCCAAACATTGGCTGAATCAATCTAATCCTTAAAATAAAAATGAAAATTCAATTAGACATCCTCACATTGAGTCTTTTCAGTGTCCAAAAGTCTTGCTCATTTTCCTGAAACTAGCTTCAATTTCTTATCAGAAGTGACAATTTGAACTAAACAAACTGTCATTTTCAAATACTTCAACTTCTGAAATTCCCAGGGACTACAAAGAAAAGGCATATGATGTCTCTTCCTTTGCAAAATTCTAAAGTATATGACATTGAATTAAGCAGTTAGTGAGTGCTCAATGACTCTTTTATTCCTTATCAACAATATATTTGGAGAACAACATAGATCTGACGAGGAGAAAGGAAAAGGAATTATAGTTCAAGTAGGAGAGGAGAGGTGTCAAAAGTAATTTAGAGAAATCTCACAGTGCAAGACATTCTGAGATTTTCAAGACTGCTCAAAACTTTTCCTAACTGAAATTTACCATTAATTAATCACTGTATATCCCTTCTTCCATTAAAGCAATCTGGGTGTCAGAGGCATTCCTAAAATTCTAATTTTTTATTTTATTTTTTTTATACTGTAGGCAGTACACTTAACTTTTTTGGTGGAAATATTCTGGTGGAAAAAGTTTTTTAAAAAATTGTTTTTTTCAACCAGTACATTTCAAATGCATTGTATGTTTTTTCCCTGCTTCATGCTGGCAATAACTGTCAACTGCCTGAAATGTAGCTGTAGCTCCTGATACATATACATTCTTAAACCTTATGGTCCAGCTTCCTTAGTTACTATGCCAACAGCATAAGTTTTTTTCACCAAGTACTTAAGGAGTTTCTGAATATTTTGTTTGGGAAAAATTTTTATAGAAAGTGTTTTTCACGCAGCTATTATTTGCATGTGTGTGTTTTGTGTTTTAACAAAAGCTGCAACGAAAACAATGAAAATTCTCATAGCAATTGGAACTCAAAAATGCAATATTTCTGTCAGCTCTGTTTTTAACCACAGGGTTCCAACCAGTGTTACTGAGCATTGTACAGCTAAGGCTTCACACTGTATGTGGGAAGTGCATAATGCTGGCTAAGAAAAAAGTATTGGTTAGACTTGATGGAAACTGAATTGTTTATTGTCTATGTGTGAGACCTTTGCAAAATACAGGGTATGAAACTCACCTGTGCCAGAAATATAGGAGATAACAATAACATTTCCATCCTGTGGGAACACAACATCCTGGAGATGCTGCATTTATTACTGCTGTAATATATTTTAACTTTTTTTTTTTTGTTCTTTGTTGGCAAAAATAAATCTGTTTATACTACATTTCTGTTTTCTTGGGGTTGGAGGAAGGGTGGTTTACTAATCTAAAATGCTTCTGTCCATTTGGTCTACAGTGAAATTGCTTAATGGTTCTCTAAGCACTGAAGGGCTGGTACAGGCCAGGATTGGGAATATGTGGCACCTGGCATGTGCAAATGATTGGGATGAAGAGATTTCAGACAGTGTTTGCCAGCTGCTGGGGTTAGGGTGAGTGAAAAATATTCATTGTCCTTGTAACATGTTTGCAGATTTGCTGAGTCTGTATATTGGTGTTTTCCTCATCATTTTACTGGTGTCTTTATCAGCCAGAAAAAGGGAAAATGTATATTTCTGTGGCAGGTAAAGCGCTTGATGTGCCAACAAATTTGTAAGTGTTGCAACCCTGTTTTGATCACACTTATTAACAGGATTTATGACTCTGAACATAACAGATTAGACATGAGGATGCATACTGGAGAACATTGAGAGGTTGATCTGGAGGTATTAGTCTTTTATCACTTTATGTCACTATTTACATCTTCACTTTTATGAGGATGGCTCAAGAGCAAAGCTGGACCAAACAGCAGCCTTGGCTGCTCTGCTGTCATACTAGTGTTCATTTCAAGTAAATTCACAATAATCACTTGGGGATTCTGCTACTGGACTCCCAATATGTCTCGTACCTCCCATTAGACCTGAGGTGTTGGAAGTGGAAACTGTATTTCTCTTGAGATATATTTAGAGGGGGGAGGAAGGAGGGAAGTACATGACTGAGAAAGATGGTTTTGGCTTCAGTTCAGCAGAATTTCCAGGGAAGAGGTGGGGAGGGTTGAGTGCAGAAGTGTTGTATTTTTCAATCTATGGTAAAATTTATGGCCTAAATTATGGCCTTACTTACACTGTATGCAACTTCACTACCATCCACTGAATAAAAAATTGCTTTCCTACAGTGCTGAGGTTTTTAGGGAATGTCACTCATCCAAGTAATAATCAAATTAAATCCTAAGCTTGTGATTCATTATGTTGGTTTCTGACCAAAGTAGGATGCCTGAAAATGCCCTTTTGATAAATTAATTCTAGAAATTACAGAGTTAGGAGGACTTAGAAAAATATTCAAGTGTTATTTGAAAATATTTTTAATCATTGGAGGAATGTGTGCTGGTTATTTTTTTTTATTTTTTTTTCCATCAGGTTAGGTTCTATTTATATGTAAATACTAGACACCTGCAGGCACAAATCTTGATTGTAATTTCTGTATGTAGTTATCTCATGCATAAAAGAACATACAAACTATGACTAAATGTTCTTCTAGTCAAATACTTTGTCCTTTACAGTGCCCAGTACCCCTCTTCCTCTGATTCCTTCTCCTCCTCTCCCATCTCCTTTCCCTCTATAACTGCTGGACACTAGTCATTTTGTGGTCTATTGGTTTAATTTACATTTTTTTTTTATTTGATATGCTTCAGTGAACTTTGTCTTTCCATTGTCCAATGGTACTTTCTATTGTCTTTTAAAAATTACTTATACCTTTGTCTCCATAACATTCTGTGTTTCAGTTTGTCTCTATAAACTAGTCAGATATGCTTGTTAAAAAATCCCTATGAAGTTTTCTAGTTATTTCTTTTTAATTCCATTTTTCAGTTTATTACATCTTCCCATTGTCATGAAAAAGTATTTTTAAAACCTAAATTCTAGTACCCTGGGTGCTACTGCTGCTACTGATCCTACAGAATAGGATAAAATAAATTTTTCATCTATATACACCTATATTAATTCCTATAAGGAGCACTATATTTCTGCTTTCCACGAATACCCCTGTAGTAGCATATTTACTAATAAGTGGCACCATATTTGTTACAAAATGGATGTTTGTAATAACAGGTCTTGAGTAGGCCATAGCTCATGCTCCTATACTGAATAATTACCTACAATAATGTTTTATTAGAGAGAGAGGCTAAGGTTCATCTAGGACAATTTACTTTTGCTGTTAATTGCTTATACATTTGCTAGTCTCATTTACTGCTTAATTTATGGAAAAGACTGAAATGATAAGAGTCCTGTAGCATATCCTGATTATTTATGTAGCTGGGCTAGAAAGTGCGATGTTCCACACAGATTCTAATAAATCACACATGTGAATCCTTTTGCCTCCATTTTTCAAATATGTGGCTGTCACAAATATGTGCAAGCTGCAAAAATTGATGCTCGTGAAAAACCTGAGCAAAATCCTTTGCTCAGTTTGTGCTCGTAGCTGTACGCATCTGACAACATTGTTAAAATCTCAGTATTGTTAGCAGCACTCTTCCTTGAACCAATAAAATAATTTGTTGAGCTTTTCACCATTCTTTCACAATTTCAGATTGGACCAGATGATCCTTGAGGTCCCTTCCAACCTGGTATTCTATGATTCTACTGGTCTGCTGTGAAACACGTTTGTTTCTCTGGGACCAGAGCCAGCTGGGTCTTTACTGAATGGTACCCAGGAATGGGGGAAGACCTTGCAATTTTGCCCTACCCAAAAGAACAACAAGGACATAGAGTTTAGGACTTGCTCTCAATACTGCAGTCTATTTTCTTCAAGAACTCACAAAATTCTTGAGAAGGAAATGTGTTTATTGGAATACAAGGTCTTGTTTGAGATTTCCAGGTTTTCATCCACTCCACTTATGAATGGTCAGTAGTAGCTACATGCCTAGCTCCTGAAGACACCTCAGAAAATCCTATCTTTGACTGTCAGACCCAGGTTCTCCAGTGTGCTGAGAATACAACTTATGGCCTGAAAAGGGTGGAAACAATCCCCCAACACTTATGCACAAAGAATTTTTATTCTCATGGATAATAAACAGATAGCAGAGAGTCATGGGCTGGATGTAAGAAAGAACCTGGTTCTCAGCGTGTTTAGGCTGTGTTTGCACCATTGGGGACTAGAATTAGGACAGACCTAAAAATTTGATAATAAACTTAATTTCATGTCAGTTGTAACCAAGTAATAATGTGCGCTTTGACCTGAAAGCCACAGGAGAAGTCACAATGATTTTTTTGGATTTGTAAGTCCACTTAAGAGCAGACACGCTTGGCTTAAATGCATGGCTTAAGAAGCTTCATTTCAAATCCAGAAAGTATAGAGAGGTTACTTTTACTTATCATTTGCAAATTTTCATATAAAAAATTGTGTGCACACCAGCATTTACAAAACAGCAGCTCTTCATATGAATCCACATGTGAACAAAGCTTTTTCATGCCAATGAAAGTGTTTGCTATTTGTAATTTGCTGCTATTCTTCATTGTTTGTTTTTCTAACTGTCAAAAAATCAGTGGATGAAATAGAAGTATTGCCCCGTGACTCAAACACAAATTGAATAAACTGCAAACATCCCACAGCCTGAGAACTGAAACATGAATTACAAAATGCGTGAACATATTTTCTTTACATAAGAAATACATTGAGTTTGTTGTAGTGCTTTTTTTAACAGGGATTGTTAAATTGTAGCTATCAGATAATTGCACTTCTGTCCTTATTCTGAACACTTTTTTCAGCATGGTACCACATCATCTGAATCTTTCACAACATTTGCCACTGCTTATTGTTTCTGAGCACGTCTGAGACAGTTAGAGACTGAAATTGTAGCGATCCATAGAGTATTTAGGTGCATGAGGACTGTTGAAGAATTTACTGTACAGACATCTCTCTAGATTTCTGTGTAAAAACCTTCCTGAGACTATTTCTCTAAGTTTTCTGTAAGTTTTTCCTAGTGAGTATATTGAATGGAATGAGGGTTACTTACACCTAGGTTAGCCTCTTGAGGGCAATTTTTGTCACAACCTGCAAGATTTCTAAAAGATTATGTCCATTAACAGATATTAAAGAGCTGTTACACTACATTTCTGGACCCGCACAACAAACTATATTCTTGTTACTAAAGTGAATATCTTCAAGAAAAGTGTGTGATTTCTTACACTTACAGAAATGCCTGTCCAACATCATTACCATAAAAGAGTAGTATATTGATTTTTGCAGTCACTCATAAAGCTTAGAGATTTCCAGTTGTGTGTGCTTTGGTCTGCTAAGAAACCAAATGAAATTATCAAAGGTTTTCTCAAACAAGGGCTTTAGCGTTTATTTCAAAAAACCGGGGAAGATTAATAAAGCCCCTGTGGTTACAGAGAAATTCAGAGAAGTTCCAAACTTCAACATTTATAATGAAATAACAGATGAAAAAAAAAAAAAAAAGGAAGGAAGGAAGGAAGGAAGGAAGGAAGGAAGGAAGGAAGGAAGGACATTTGGGATGGAAAATCTGGTCTAATGAATCTGTTAGGCTTGCTCAGAGAGCAGGCAGGTTTCATGCTTTCTAAGCCGCTATTAAAGAGTTGTCTTCATAGGTGCGTCCCCCCTTGTATTACCCAGTGCAGTTACTGCCTGAACGTTTACACATGATAAAAACAGGCTATGCTTCAGGTAACGTGGTCTCTACTCGGTGTGAGGAACAATCCCAAGGTCTAGGTCTGCTTTGTGGATGGTCTGAGGGGAAGATTTGGAGCGGAGGGAGTGCCTGCCTGGGGAGTTTCACTGCGGAGGTAATGCAAACCTATTGATGCAGATGCGGTTAGAAATATTATAGGAGATATAACACCACTTTTTTTTCTTACCTGCCTTAGTATTAGCAAAAAGCCCAGAAGTTATGGCTTGGTGACTCTGGAAGCAGCGGCGTAAACTCTGAAGTTGCATTTTTTGCGGAGCTGCGGGTAGGGGTCTGTCTCTTGAAGAGAATGCATGTGGAAGGGGAAATTCTGGGTGCAGGTTGCCCTGAGCTGCTCCTTTGGGACAAGGGGACTGCAGCAAAACCAGGCTGGACTTTTTGGGTGATTTTCCCGCACAGCCAGGCTTCGTAGCCTTTGAAACCAGCCTGAGCGTTACAGCCGAGACAAATATCAGGTGCTTGGTGTGTTATTCAGTACCCCTTCGCCCTGACACCTGAAGAGTCAAGTGAGTTGTTTAGGTCAGCTGGACCTCTGCATGGAGATGTACGTACAAGGCCATTAATGCCCTTTCAGTAGCTGTACATCAGCNAAGGAAGGAAGAAAGGAAAAGAAAGAAAGAGAGAAAGGAAGTGAGAAAGAAAGAAAGAAAACGAGAAAGAAAGCAAGAAAGCAAGCAAGAAAGGAAGAAAGAAAGAAGTAAAAGAGTGCGAAATAGTTTGCTCAACCTTTGCTGAAAAAGACCAAAAAAGATGCTGAAGTGAGGTGAGAGATCTTCACAAGTATTATGAGACTGGTGGGAGCTTTGACTTGGAAGGTTTATAGTGTTTGCCCTATAACAATGCCTGTTACCGTAACCTAGTAAAACGCACATGCATTCAGTTGAAGTATCCTGGTATAATGTGTCATGGAAAATATAAGCCAGTAATATTCATAAATGTATATCCTCTAAGCTTTTCCTGCTAGCATGTTCATTTTTTTTACTTTGGTAAAAGTTTCTGCTCACTTTCTCACGAAACACCTTACTGCCTTTTACAGACATTTGCACTTATCGTAGCTCAGTGATTGGACTGGTCTTAGTGAAGTTCCTCATCGTACAATTTGACTCTACCTACCGGGGTTGGTACTTTACTATTCTCCCGGATCATGTAAAGGTCAAGTCAGGGTTCTGAGGGAGTCTCTGAAGTACACATTAGTACACTAGTGTCTTATATTGAAAAAAGTCTGTACATATATCTAGAGACAGAATTAACTGGGCTTTGTCATTTCCAGGTTGAGAAAAGCTGCGGAAATTACTTTTTCAGTAGGGTGGGTCATGCAGCTCTCCTAGTGGCACAGCAGGGCTATTGAACATCTCCTTTCTCCTATATCTAGTTTTGCTCTCCATACACAGCAGTTAATTCTACCAGTACAATAATTTCCCAAACATTCCCAATATGCATGTGTGTCTTTTCCTTCCAGAGATGCAAATATGTCATCAGGTATATTATTCACTGGAGATGGCCCATTTGTCTCCATCACCAAAGCAGCTAACCACAGCCTAATATTCACAAAAAGGTGAGTAGAATGGCATTTCTTCTTCATACAAAGGAGAACTTAAAGTATGGTGATGAATATACACTAATTGCCAGCTCAAGTTTATCTGAGAGGCAACATGATTCTGTATGAGGTCTGGACCATAAACATATCTAGGTTTTATTCTCTGTCTGCTGATGTGTTCTGTGTTCTGATGTGTTAGGCAATCAACTCACTCTTTCCCCTTCCATTCTTTTTCACCTATTGTAAATGTTAAACAAGAGATGCTTGCAACATTTTTAGCTAACATTCAGTACAATCTTAAATGAAGTCTTTATACATTTGCTGTGAAAACGATAAGTACTACTATTTTTAGAAAACATTTCTTATCTGGAAATCACTACATTGTGAAAATATAATATAGTAGAAGAATTAAAATGGAGTGTCATTCACCCATGGTTATATAGTAGTTAACACACTAGATTCTCTCTGTAATCAATAGAGAAAAATAAGCACTTCAAACTGCAATCCATCAAGGCATCTTCTGAAATATGATGAGTCCATAATCCATGAGTCTATAATCCACTGGCTTTATTAATACGGATTTAGGACTAAGTGTGGACTGCTAAATTAAGCAATCCACAGACAGGTATCTATCTATAGACAAATTAGTCCTTCTCAAAAATGACCTCTGGATTTGTTTCCATGTTTAAAAGTGAATCATTAGGTGAGATGATCCTTGGAATACACAGGATTAGCACAGGATTATATTCTCAGGAAATTCTGGGATTTACAGTACACCTCCAAAAAGAGAAAGTCTTGCCATCATGACATTAAAAAAAACCCAATATATATATATAATGACTTTAATTACTGTCTTTCTGCTTGTAAGAGGGTTTATTATACACATTTTCCTGGAATCCTACCAAAAGCAGCAAGGCAGAAAACCACTGTCTCATTGTTAAAATACTGAAATCATGTTGAGAATGGCAAGAGTCCATGTCCTTTCAGGTTTCCTTTATAAACATAGCACATAGTAATGAAGTAGGAGAAAATTCTTGATTTGCTCTGCTGTATTTTACCTACATTTTACAAAGCAAATTTTAAAAAAAGATCCATTTTATATTCTAATTATACTCTGCTAATCCCAAACATTTATCATTCTCACTGGCGGTGAAAGTATCTTAAACTAATGGAATATCATTGCAAGTCATTTTTCTTTTTTCTTGAGTGAAAGTCTAAACCAGCATTGCCACAAGAGATCTTAAAGAGCAGTAATGATTTAAAGATGTCTTCTGTTAATATCTATTGAACAGTGAAAAGTGATTAATGCAGGAGGAAATGGAATAAGTTCATTCATTTTAGTTGTATTTCTGTTGCAGAAATAGGTATCCTCAACCATACTTCATCTGAACAGCTGATAGAAATCATTTTACGGGGTGACACCATTACAGATGCACACACTTTTTTTGTACATAAAATGAACGATAGAAAGATCATACAGATTTTATAATTAAAAAAAAAAAATCATTCACTGGTAATCAAATTCTAAAGTGCATTTCTCACATTGTCTTTGGTTTTTATTCAAGCATAACTACCACTGAAGCAAAGGAGGGCACATATAATAGAACTGGAAAGCTGTGGTGGCAGAGACGCAAAACTGTTCTCTGATGCCCTTAGGTAATGTAATTCTTGGCAGGATAGCTTTGTAATAGGGCAAAATCCTGCCTCGGAGATCTATGTGAGCAGATTCCATAGGCATAATTGCTTTTGCCAGTCTTAAGTGAAGATAATGCTCACAGGTGTCCCAACTACTCCAGATTTCTGCATGGCATGCTGCTCCATAGATGACATTTAGAGAAGCACGTAGGATGGGTATTCAGCATATGCAATACCTCTGTTGCCTTTTGGACTCCCCTGCACTGACCAAGAGGCAGCTGAGGATTGGTGAACTGAAGTGCAGGCAAGGAATTGGTTTTCAAACTGGGAGATAGCTTCAGAAAGAAGAAAAAACAGATGGCCATGAAGTAACTTCTACTAAAGCAATCAGTAGGTACTGGTGATGGGGCAAAGGCCCTCATTACATGTGACTCCCTGCTTCAATGTACAAAAATAGGGGCAAATCTGACGTGTTAGTTTGGCTAGTTTATGCATCTACCTAAGAGAAAGTAGAGGACCAGATAAAGGAGCTAATATCTAGTAGCACCAAGAACCCTTTTAAAGCCTATGGAGGCAGTTCGGTCAAAGAATACTTAGTTGCTATGAAGTTTATGCAGAAGATGGTATTGGTTTCCTGTGGGTTTATGCATTTCTGGTTGTCCTCCTTGATGTTCGTCTCACTACCAAGGGAAATCCTTATGAAGTCAACACAAATTTGAATACAAATTACAGAATTTGAAATATAATATAAAATACAGGTTTGCATTTTTTTTAAATTACAGCTTTAAAATTATGCATCTATCTTGAAGTGGAAAATGGCTATGTGAGACTAATCAGGGCTGGAAGCATATCTCATTCTTACTTGCTCTGTAGTGAAGATTTAACTGGGAAGGTGGGGGGTGGCTACAGTTCCCACCTGCTCTTCTTGCACCACTATGCCATTGTGAAAATGTTGGGTCACATCAAGCATTATTTCCCTCACAACAGATAGCAAATTTTAGAGCAAACACAGTGAGGGATACATAATACCGTATCATGTTTAAAGTATCCTTCCCTTTATTTAAAAATTATGTGGAAATGCATACTGCAAACTAGCTGTTGGCAGACTTTCTTTTCCCCTGATATATTTCTATATGTATCAGATTTAAATTGCTAGCACACACACTGTCCCAAGCGTTCAGATTCATTACAAGCTATGAAGATAATCTTAAAACCTCTGGGTATCAGAAATGCTTGAGTAGTTTTGATCTGTGGTCTTGTGCTCTTCAGACTCTGGCTTTTTATCTCTGCTAAATAATTTCCAACCCTGTGTATGCAGCTATATATTTTACAGTGCATTATAATCTTAGTAAGAAAGATACAGTGATATCAAACTAACCTCTTAAATTCTTTGGTCACACTGATCTCTAGTGGTAAGGTATTGAAAACATCTCAAAAGGTACTAAAAATCCCGAATGCAGTTACAATTTTATTGAGAATCTGTCACAGACAGATGACTAGTTTCCCTAAACCACAAGGGGAATCTACTTTTATTTCCATAACATACACCAAGTGTTCATTGAAGAGGAACACATACATTTAATATTATATATAATATAATGTGTATTTATGATTAAAATATGATTAAAACACGGAGAAAAAAATAATATTTATCAGTTTGGGGCTGACAAACTAATGTACTTATATATATAAGTATATATGAGCTTATGTACATTTATATAGATATATATGTGTGTGTATGTATGTATATTTGATAGTAATTTAGTGTTACCTGGTGTGTAGATACTTGTGATTTAATTGCACTTTCATTCTAGAGAACACTGTTTGGACAACCTGGTCGTTCATCTGCAATGTAACATTAAACGTAAGTACATATACTCTGGGAATATTTCACAGAGAAATCAAATTGTTCAGTCCATAAAGCCTAATGTTTATAGTTTGAATTGAAAGGTTAGCGAATGGACTATAAAAGCTATACTTGTAATGACATAAACGCAGGAAAATGTAAAAATCTACAGTCTTCACTTGTTTTCAGAGTTAAGTATACACTAGAGACAGTTCTATACTGAAAACACATATATAAAAAATCCATGTGTGAGGAAAGAACACATCTAAATCCAAGTTATAAAGTGGCATCTTGATTTCAGCTATAAAGCACCAAACTTTTTTCCATAGTGGTAATATTTTTGAATAGCAGTTCAGATACTACAAAGCCTATTTTTCCAATAATATTAGCTAGTCTAATAAAACATGCTATATCTCCCTAAAAATCTATTATTTTTGAGTTTGTTTGTTTGTTTTTTCAGCTTGTGGAAAACACCTGGTAACTCAGAACAATGGAACAAGGATTGCAGGTGGAAGTGATGCCAAAAGAGAGGCTTGGCCTTGGATAGTTTCACTCCATTTTAATTCCAGACCTGTTTGTGGAGCTTCCCTTGTCAGTGATGAATGGCTGGTGACAGCAGCACACTGTGTATATGGGTAATGTTCATTGCACTCATAAGATAATGCATTCTGATACTCCCCCAACACGCAAATATCCAAATGGTGGATAGCCGTCAGTAAAGCTGGGTTGCAGTATGGACCTGAGCCATCAAGCAATCCTGTATAGAACAAAACACTGTTTCAAAGGATCATACAGCTACCACTGGGGAGCAGCACTTTTTAGAGGATTTCTAGATGCTTACTTTAGAATAAATTTAATATATGTTCACAAGTGCCTCTTTCTCTCCAGTGACTCCAGGACATCTTTCCAACTAGCTGAGAGAGCCATATGACATACATTCCATATCTTTTCTTTCTGAATTTCATGATGATGAAACCCTTATTTAATGTGCACGTTCACTATCGAGACATCAGATTATGAATAAAAAAGTAGCAACTAGCTCACTGTTTAATTACTGTGTTTTGAATCACTTGTGGGCTCAGCTAAAGGCTCCTTTGCTTTCTGGTAAACCCTCAGTCTGTACTTTAAAGCAGAGAATCATGGAAACTGAGCAGCATTTTCTGAAAAATGAAGAATTGCACTTTAAATATATGGTATTAATACTGAGCATGTGCATTTAACCCATAATTAACATGGGGCTCCATTAACTAGTTGAATCTCTGCCAGTGGTATAAAGGATGACATCATACCTCATAAAGGTAAACTCAGTGTTGCCTGTTCCCCCTGTATATTATCATAGATTGATCAAGATTTACTGTGCATCACTGGAATGAATCTTGATTGATATGCATTGATTAGGCAATATTGGATAACCCCTAGATGCTGTTATTTGTACTATTCAAAGAAGTGATGCATATTTAAATATTTTCTAGGGTTTTTTTCCATAACATCTATAATATGCTGTAGAAGACATGTAGAAATGGGAATGGCAAAAAACATTAATATTCAAAATTACAGTAGAGCTTTTATTATAAATAGCTAAGTAGCAAGGCACTGGAGACTATGCCAATACATTAATGCTGCCTCATTGCATGACAGGAGCTATATTCCACACAAAGACTAAAATGAGAGGGATCAAGCCCTCTTATTTTTCACACAATAAATCCACATGTGTCCTGGTATTTCCTTTTCACTTAAATCACCTTTCCATTTTCACTTAAATCTCTTTTAATCATCTTGACTTTACTGGAACTGTAAACTGAGAGCTTACAGTTTCACACCTTACTTCTGAACATTTAACTTAAAACACTCCCAGTTTAGAACAAGATAACCTCTTGATGTCAAACCAAAAGATCAGCAGAAACCAATTCAGTACAACAGTCAGGCTGGAAACATATTTTTGAAACTCTGAACTTGTTGATTAAAAAACAGCAAATAATTAAGATCTCTAACTTAAATACAGCCTCAAACCAGCCTGCATAACTCAGCAAAAAATTACATACTTTGTTTTGGCATATCTTCTTCAATTTAGATTAAAAAATTAAGAGACCAATTTTCTGAGTCTATGAGCTGCAGCATTTCCAGTGACATTTTAGACCCATTATTCTTTAGATATTCCATAATTTTCTAACTGGGATGGATATTAATTGCCTGGTGGGCAGTCAGCAGTATTCTTCACAGTGTTTAAAACCCCATAGTAATTTAGTTAATGTATTTTCCTCCACTGTGCTACTGTGTGATTGATTCTTTATAAATAATGCATTATAATCTTAACATAAAAAATCAACCACATATTTCTACAGTGGGAATGTTTAAGATAGTATTACTATCACAAAACTGGAAGCACATCCACTACATTCTATTTATTTTGACAAAATGTGTAAATGCTATGAATTAATATGAGGTTAAAGATTAGCATTTTACCTAACATATATTTAAAAACTTTCATTAATCACTCATAATTGTGAATATTCATTTCAACTTCTAGGAAGCAACTAAAACCATCTAAATGGAAAGCAGTTCTTGGCTTATATGACCAATCAGATATGACACAGTCTTCAACAGTAGTTCGAAACATCAGTCGAATAGTTATAAATCCTCATTACATGAAGCGTACAAAAAACAGTGATATTGCTCTCATGCACCTTCAATACAAAGTGCAATATACAGGTGGGTCGTTATTTTCCCATAAAATAGATTTACTCTGTTATGCAAAACTCTGTGCTAAACATATGAGGGTGATGAGGTGGTTGTACTTTTGTTTACAACCTAATCATTCTGGAGTCAGTCCAGTACTTCCTGGATGTCTTGCCGAAAAAGTGGGTTTGAATTAATGAACATTTTCTTACGTGACTTCATAAAAACCTGAATACAGGGTAGAGGTAGAAATTGATTACTTGTTTCTCATTCACAGATTACATACAACCTATCTGCTTACCAGAAAAAAATCAACAGTTTTTACCAGGAATTAACTGCTCCATTGCTGGCTGGGGTACTATTATGAATGAAGGTGGGTCATCTGCTTGGAAAATTATGACAGGCGTGAAGCCATAAGGGAGAGCTTGCTCCTAATTCCACAGGGGCTGCTAAGGTCGAATAGTTTAGAGAAGTACTGCTCTATATTAAAATTTGGGGACTATCCCCCTCCCTTGTCCCTTCTCTAAAGCAAAGTAATAGAGTTATAGCTTATTTATTAGAAATAATATATATATAAGATCATTAAATTAGGAAAAAAAACTTATTGCATCCCACTAGAAGTCATGATGACTACTTTTCTCAATATGAGATATGGATATCTTATTTCCAGACATTGGAGCAGTGGTGGGGAGAGGAAGGTTAGTCTTTCTGATAATATGCAAATAATTTTTCCCCAGAATTCAAACATACTGACTGTAGAGTGAAATGCATGCTCAGTTTGTATACCATATGCACCAGATTTGGTGTCTCTGTGAAATAATAAACATGCCATTTCACTTCCACAGTTGCTCATGTGGATTTGCTTCTACATTTTCAGAATTTTATAATTCTGGGTAGAAATTAGTAACAGAAATTTTTATAAAAACTTGAAATAATCAAAGTTACACAACGAATACTGAGGAAACATTGGTCAATTCAAGTTCCTAAGCCCTTAATTATCCCTTAGGTCTCCCCACAGTGAGTTCATAGTCATTGATTTTAGTAATCTTGATTTAATTATAACCAAATTTAGTCCCATTGCACAAATAAAAGATAGGATTCTGTTAATGAGCACCGTTTAATCAGTGACTGTGTTACAGGGGTGTAAGCCTGAATAATACAGCAGTGAGGCAGGGCTTCCTGCTGCTCAGTAGTGTGTCCAGCATGCTGGAACAGGAACAAAAACCACTGCTGTTCCATGTGGGTTGTACGTATTTATTACAGTGGTAAATACACTTTGTATTTTCATCAGGTCCCACTTCAGACATACTGCAAGAAGCAAAAGTCCCTCTCATTTCGAATGAAAAATGCCAACAGCGGATGCCAGAATACAGTATTACTGAGAATATGATCTGTGCAGGTTATGACACAGGAGGAGTAGATTCCTGTAAGGTAAATACAAGCAACTCATGTCCACTGCTATCATACACCACATCTAATTACTGAATAAAATGCTCCTTAATCCTCCAGTCATTAAAAACAGGACAACTACTGTCCATGAATGTAATTTCTAGTCATAGTATTTTGCCCATTTAATACTTTATTAAGATACAAGTTGAAAATATAAAAATCTATGTTGTATCATTTTGATATAAACAACCATGGATGGAGATAAATATGAGGACTGGAAATTTTCTGCACTATGCCTTGAATAATTACTATTGAGTAATCCCATGAAGGAAAGAGGGACATGCTTAGGGAAAAGCAGAGTACAGACAAATAAAAACCAAATAGATTGAAGACTCAATAATGCTTCATGCAGGGAAAGAGCGAGAAAGCAATGATTCTTTTCTCCAGAATCTGTAGATTTTGCAGATCTATTGTAAGGGGATGCCACTGTATATTGGATAGGTTGCCTATCTCCATTGATCTCATATGCTGCTTCCTGGGGTTCTAGTTATTATCCATTCCAGCTCTGCTTATAACACACCACTTCTCTTTGAGGATATAGTCAGAGTTGGCTGTCACATAATTTTTCTTCCAGCAACATGGAGTCTATGGAATGGAGACTGGTTGGTTCTCCTCAAGTCTGATAAGGAGCACTCTCATGTAACTGCCTTTGCCTTCCCCTCACAACCTAAGCCTTCATCAGGTTCAGTGATTTTGGCTAGTTTAGTCCAGAAGGAGGAGTGTATGCAAAGCTAATTTCACTTTCCATTCCTTCAGCCTCTGTGGCTTTCCTCTTTCCTTTTTCCTTCTGAACCTCATACTGAAAAAAAGCAGGGTAGCACCATAGGCTGATATAGAGTACAAGTGACCAGCGTTGCGATCAATAACCATTCAACCACGAGCAAAGATGAACAAGTAAGTCCTGATAGTGCTTCAGCCTTTAGGCTGCTGTCACATCCTTTGAACTTCTGTGATGCCCTAGAGTTATGGGCAGAAGTATTTTAATAGCCAAGTCCTTGCAGACCCCTCCTGTAAAGAACCATTCATAGAGATGTGAGAAGACAAAACCAATACCATTGCTAGACAATGAAAAATAGTCATTCTTTTCTTTCTCATTAGAACAAGACACTCATGGCTGACTCATCCCCCACTCAAGCTGTGGGCTGAAGCAAATTTGGTCTCCCACACTCTATTGTAATGCTACATCTGCTAAACTATTGAGAAGTAGGTGTAAGAAAAAGATACCTCCTCTTCTGGCAACCTTGCCATCTTTTTCTCAAAATTTGAACTTGCAGAAACTCTGCAGAAAATAGAATGGCATTTTGGTGGCATAGATTCAACCAGAAAATAATCCAAGACATTTACCCTTACTTCATGAAAGATGAAGGACCAAATGTAAAAGTAATAAGCAAAAAAAAAATCACTTGAAATCCAGTCCTGTATTGAAAGACTGATAAGAGCTTAAGATCATATCCTTTAAAAAAAAAAAAAAAAGAAAAGAAAGAAAAAAGGGAAATGGATTATCTCAAGTTTTTTTTCACATGGAAGAATTCATGTTGATCGCACTTCTGGTGCCCAAGTTATATATGGATAAACTGTTTATGAGTAAGGATCAATACAAACAAAATATCATAAACAGGCTCTGCTTCAGAGTTGACAGTGTTTACTTCTAACTTTTGAATTTCATATTGCAGGGAGATTCAGGTGGCCCTCTGACATTTGAAGATGGTAACAAGTGGGTTTTGGTTGGTGTAACATCATTTGGCTATGCATGTGCACTTCCCAAACGACCAGGAGTGTATGTTCGAGTCACCATGTTTGTGGACTGGATTAGAAATATCATCTATTAGCTTGATATCTTTTAATGACAGAAATAGAATTTAAAGGTTGAAAGAAAGCCATTGTATAATGACGTAAACCAGACTGGCATTCCAATCTCACAGTTAAAGAAACTGAATAAATATTTAAATTTTGGAAAGGAAAATATTAATCATTGATAACTCTATTACCATTTGAGAACAATATTTCAAAACAGATGCTGTGTTTTGTTAATAAAATGTTTTTATCATTTTCTTTTTATTTTGTATGAGACCCTGGGGAACAGTTTTTTGAAGACCAGTGGAGGGCTTTGCAAAGCATGAGTAGTAAAAAACCAACAAAACAAACATCTGCTAACTGCAAATTCTGTATTGAAAAATAGTTTAAATTATTAATTTCAGGCCAAACATTATCTGGTTTTATGCCTTTACACTGTATTTTTCAACCTGCATTTTCATTTCAATGCATAAGCAATTCTTCTCAGTAATCTCACTACATATTAAAATGAAGGTGTATATGTTATCTGTTTAAACTGGACTCAGGAGTTCTTCTGTCTCTGGAAAAGCTCTGGAATGAGGTTTATGGACTGTGCATAAAGGATGATCATGTATCATGCTGCTTTCTAATGAATAAACTGAATGTAAGCCAAAAGTTCTCTCTTGTGTAATTCGTTTGGAATCAATAGAGTTAAATAAGGACTGAATATAGCTTTGTACTTCTCCATTTAGGCATTTTGGCAATTATTCAAGCAATTATAGATATGTGCTTGTGTACACCCAAGCACAGATTCAAAACACTCCAACTTCCTCTCATAAAAAGTAATGTTTAAAAACATCTGACAATAATGAGTATCAGCTGTTCCTGGTGAATAAAAAGGAATAAGGTTCCTTTGATGTATTACATGCTTTTTCTGTACTGGTGACTTTTAATAATGATATTGTGCTTTGTATAAAAACTATCATGATAGCCCATTATGGGAAAGAATATGAAAAACAAAAGTTTTTTCTCTTCTTGAGCTCTTTTCTAAATAGGTTTCTATTAAAATATAGTTATCTACTTGTTGAAATGCCTTCAATGGTGTCTTAATGTTAGTGTAATATGACACATTTCCTTTATTTCTGTTTTCAACCTAGTGTAGGAATTTAATATATTTTTAATTCCAAAGTACTGCATGAAAATACAAAATGTGTTTTAACTTCCTGTTTATATGTATCTACACACATACACCTATATGTACGATTTTTGTAAGGAGCTCCCACACTAGGTTCTTACAATGCTAAACGCAGATATGAAGTGCTCAAAATAGAAAGCTGGCTTACAAACAGAGGTTATCAGTCACTGATAAAAAATACCAAGTCCCAAACTGCTTTCAGGTCTTCAGAAGAATTAGAGGACTAGGTCCAGACCAAAATATTTAGCTTTATCAACACATCTGTGACCTCAAGAAACACAGACAGATGTAATTAAGAAGATAAAAGGTTTTTTAGACACCTTCTTCCATACAAACCACACAGTTTTTAACTTTAGAATGTTAAGGTTGCAAATCCTATCTTTTGTAATGGACTACTGTTTCTGCTGTTACTCTCCTTTGCTTGAAAACAGCCGCTGAAAATAAAGTGCACTCTGCTATCAGTATAAATTGATTCAGATGAAGCAATTAAGTTAAAATGCATAATTAAAATGTGACATGATTTCTGCATTATTTACCATACATCACTATTGTAAATAGTGTTTCGGTCTGTTAATGAAATACAAGAGCCAGCTCAAAGCAGATCCAGTGACTAGAAAATGTGCTTTCCCAGAAATACAGTAATACACTTTTATTTATGTATATTTTTTGCTTCCCAAAATGCAAAGCATAGATGTATTTTGAGGTATGCATTAATAAAACATCCTCTCAGACTAAACAAATTCCTGTTATAAACTCTGGTATAGAAACATATATGTAATATAGATTAGTATAATTAAAAATAAGCATTTTATTTCAATTAATTTATATCTAGATAAAACTAACATAACCTGAGTTCATCACATTCTAGCTTCATTCAGCATCCATTACTTCAGTTGCCTGCATATTAACCTATGGAGAAAACAGTCATTGCTACATTAAAACATATGGGCAGCATGAATTATTTTCAGTTGAGTCACAGTTCCAAGATGCCTTGAAATAGAGGGTGGAAACTTGATGCTGACTTGCACCCACAAAAAACTAAAAGATTAAAGAAGGAAAAAAGAACTTTCTCTCTCAGATGCTTTTTGCTTGCAAAAAGGCAAGATCACTATGGAAAAAAAATAATTATTATAGGCCCTGAGGAATATAGGGGCAGTGGGAGTATAATGGTTGTAAAATGCCAAACTGAAGCCATGCCATCCATCTGAGGACTAGTTAAGGTTTGCTGTTCATCCTTCAGTTCCTTGCCTCACCTACTGCTGCCATTTGGAAGAGATTTGGAGAGGCAGTGAGCAGAAGGGAATGTGGTCACCGTGAGGGGACCCCATAGCTGTATGGAAAAGTCAACAAGCTTATTCAAAGTGGCTCTAATTGATGAAATTTGAAATCATTTTTCTTTCTCCGTTCCATAGATTTTAATGTGAATATGAAGGACAGAGAGGCTTGTGGTGTTTTGGTTTGGGGGGTGGGGGTGTTGCAGGGTTTTGGGGGGATGTTTTTGTTTCTTTTTCTTTTTAAATAGCAATTCTATTGCCATTAATGGACCACATCACATAAATACCTGTGCGGTTAACTGCCCAGCAATCCCCTTCACCCCATAAGAAAGACATCTGAAGGTATTTGCATTCTCCTAATTGCTGCATGGAAATCACTTTTGCCGCATTAATCATAATATCGATTGCTACACCTTTACCTGTCCTTTGGAAGCCCAAAGTATAAAAAAAAGTTAATCCTTAAATTAAGTTAAAGGATGTTTATCCTTCAAGACCATGAAAAAGAACTAAGTTCTTTTTACCTCAATTGTTCGCAAAAGAGAGGAATCTCTTGCCCACAGTTGAGTTAAACAAATGTAATTCAGGAAAAGAACAATTCTGGTCTTGGTGATCACGCAGGATCATAGTATTTTGTCTCCATTTACAGTCACTACAAGGGAAATTAAAGGCAGAGATCGAGGAAAGCAAGAAGTTGTGACTGACTGGAAAAACTACAGAATATTTTAAGTAGGAACAGCAATACTTAACATGAAGTACAGAAGATGACTTCTTGAAAGAGGAAACAAAAACATGGCATAACAGCAACTTTAAGATACTTCCAGAAGTGCTTCAGCAATAACACTGCACAATTAGTATTAGTGGTATTGAACTTTTAAATGCTTTTTCTTTACTCAGAAAGATTGATACACTTTTGTCTCTGAACTCCAAGCTGTGGTCAACATCAGCTAGCAGAGGGCAGGCAACCCCAAGAGTAATACAGTTTTGCTTCTGTCCATTCCTCCCCAACTTCCACCCAGCAGTAGTTTTGCATCTGCATTAATCTAAAGCCAACTAGCTTCAACTTGTGCTCTTGAACTCTTGCTGCAACTACAGCAAAACCCCGTAACTTTCTGCTACAGCACCAGGCTGTCACCAACAAATCAGCCAGAGTGCTATTGCTACCACCCCAAGATCTGCTCCTAATGACTGGTAAAATCATTCTTATGGCACAGAAAGCTCCTGAGCAACAAATGAGAATGGACTTAATGATGTCAATAATAACTCTAAAAGACGACTTTGAATGTATCAGGGTTACCTCTAAATCCATCTATCAATTAACACAATTAACACTTTTCTAGCTAATAGTATGAGTAATGTTGGGATTAATCTATTAGTGTCACTTCCAAGAAAAGACATTTGTCTTCTCTTTGATTCAACATTACATTATTCCTAACAAACCATTAGATATATTTAAAAGATCTTTAATGTCTTTTTTACATAGATTTACTGAAACAAGTAATTTTAATCTTAAACTCTTGCCCATTGTGATATTACTTTTTTCCTCAGAAAAATTAAAAAATGTTTTACTTAAATAACAAGTAATGTCTGCCTTCAAAGCACATGTCATTAAAGAGGTGTCACTTGCCAAGGTATTTATGTTGACCTTGGACCAATATGTCAAAAAGTTATTGTTATTCCCTGGCAAAGTGGATTCATTATATGACATCAAATGACTTCCATGAATCCTTGAATTTTGCCACATCAGATTGATGTCACAACAAGGTGGCTATCTCTACCAGCAACCGTGTTAATATTTAATAAAATAATTTGTGTGCCTGAGGATCAAAAACTGTGTTAAGTGTGAAAATAAACACTAAACAAATATTTTGTATCAAACATTTATGCAAAGATAAATAATTGTTACACTGTAAAATTGTCAGTTCCATTTACAGTACATCAACTAGGTTACAATGCATGAAAGACTAAAGGAAACAAGGAGGGTTTGTTTAACAAACAGTCTTAAAACTGATACATTGTAGATATTTCCCCATAAAAACTTCAAATGCTGTGGTCATTTCATTGCTCACAACTAGCTAACTTACATCTCTTAGCAAAATAAACACATACCCTTTATTTAGCATGGCATATTTTGTTACCGAATTAATAATCAAACATTATATAAAAATGATCTGAACATTTGCCTCAAGGGGGAGCTTACAGTTCATTCTTGTAGATCCTTTGCATTTTCAAGCCATTCCAAGCCAATGTTCTTTGACGACATTATAATACAGCCTGACTGCAAAATATTATTTTTGCTTTGTTTTCAGTCAGTAAATCATTATACCTCCATGCTACTGTCCTTCCTAGGCGTCTTTGAAATCCATAGTGTGGACTGGTTTGGACTGGTTTTTGATCTTCCTTTACTGAAAAATAAAAATATAAACTCTTTTCAGTGCATGTGTGCCTTAGCAGTCCCGATTCAGGTTTGTGAACAGACCTGGGTATTTTCTCCCCTATTTGAAGGCCATTTTTGTTGCTTTCATAGCATGGGTTCCCCATCCACAAAAGGGTCGTGCCTCATGCTCATGCTGCACCGAGCACAGCACCGCAGTGGTGGGTTGAGGTAAGCAGCTGTTACCAAAGTTACCAGACCACCCTGCTTAGTAGCGCTCCTCCAATGAACCCAAGTGACATAGCCCATTTTTAGGGGTATTTTCTTTCTTTTTTTTCAGTTCATATTCACCCACACCTGCTCATACAGAGTGGTCTTTCCACAGAAGGCTGTGGACACTCTTTGACCAGAGTGGTGGGAGGCTGGGCTCTTCCCTTGCCTGGAGGAACAAACAGGGGACAGGAGTACGTAAGGTCCCGAGCCCATGTCCAATGTGCTTGGGGTGCAGCCCACCCACCCTGGGGGGCTACTACAACCCTCCCCATGTGCACCCTGGAGCTGCACCCCTGTCACCGTGCAACACTAACGGGTGCCAGTGTCTACTGGTATGCCAGAAAGTTTCTTCCCTTCAGTGCTTGACCTAACTTCTCATGGAGTAATGGCACATGAATCAGACTCCTAGCAATGAATGACTGGTAGAAAGCTTCCTTAGGCCTAGTTTTCATTCAAAACTGTCAAAGGTAGGTTTTGTTTTTCCATTTTTTTAATAAAAAAGATAAAACAGTTCCAAAAGTACTGCAAAAATGCTCACTCTAATCTTTACAGGGAACCCTGAGGCACCCTGTAAGTTGATGCCAGTCTTTCCACATGGCTAGCGTCTCTGCTATAGTTGCCACAACACACCACCTTCCCTCACTTAGATGGCAGATGACAGTGCATTACAGTCTACTAAAAAGAAAAGGCACTTCATGAGCCACTGCAGCTGCATTTCAACCAAAATGTTTTAGTCTCTGGCCAGAATATTTCACACTGATTTTTTTTTTTTCAATTAAGTAAAAACCAAAGGAAGAGAACTAGCCCTAAATAATTCTGCAAGTTGGAGAGTCAAGATCCCAACAGTCCCATACATTCAGTTTTACTCCTTTCCTGGTGCATAAATGTGAACAATCTGAGTTGATTTAAAATGTACTTTGAGGAAGCTGGGCGGTACAGTAGTTTTTAGTCCCTCCAGACTTACCTCTGAAGTCCTACAAAGTAATGCATTATGTACCTGAGCCCATTGGAGTAATTGAAAAGACTCCCATTGGTTTCAGTGGACTTTAGATCAGGCCACAATGCTATAAACAAAGCAATTGCAATGAATCAAGTAGTTTCAGCACTTCTTTCTTTAAGAAACTGATTCACTACTTCCTTCCAGATTAATACAGCAAAATCAGGCATATTATGTAAATTAATGATGAAACTCTGAATGGAGAGTCCTTGTCACACAGCAGGAACAATTTCTAAATATCTTGGATCAGAACTTCAGCTGTATAAAATGAGCATATCTTCAGTGAACCTACACTGATTTTCAATAGCTACATATCTGGTTCAGGAAATAGGTTTTAGTAAGAAAGGTAAGGAAGATGCAGTAAATAGCTTGAGCATATCGCTGTTTTGACCATCAAATGCAATCATAGAAACCGAGAAATATACCAGGTTGGAATTTAAACTTTCTGCAAGGCATTCAGATGATAATGGAGATGGATCTTTGAAGCAGTTTCTCCTTGCTTCCCTGGAAGAAATGAAAGGGAGAGCATCTAAGCATGAATGAGCTGATCATTTCCACTAGCTACAGGGAAGATGTTTTGCTTTGCCTTATTACTACCCTTTAAGAGCCCAATGCCAGGCAAAATTAGTCATGACCTTTCAAGCTAGGCATGTCCTGGTTGGCCATGGATTGTGGCTTTCAGAGGAAAGATCACCATGTTGTGGAAGCCTAAAAAAGAATGAGAAGTCAGGTTCATTTGGAAAGTTGGGGATCTCTCCTTCCCCAGCAGGACAGAATCCCTTTCCTAATGCTCTACAGTATCCAGATGGTCAGTTCAGGTGGTTGCCTCTTTTTCCAATTTGCTTTTTACACAAGAACTGAGTATTTATGATGAATCAAAATGATTCCCAAGGTAGGTCATATGTGGAAATATAACTGAAAATAGATGGGGAAACATTAAAAAAAAAAAAAAGTTCCGTTTCAACAGATAAAAAAGAAAATATTTCATTTCTGGTGATACTAGACACCCCTTTTGACTTAAATGAATTTTAAAGACAATTTGTTTTATTTTCTTTAATTAAAAGCTTTGGTGCAACCCAAAATAAACATTCTGAAAAAAACATCTGTTTTGATTCAAATCCATTTTCTCCCTGATTTTTATATCATTTATTCTACCAAACTAATCAGCTAAAAGAAAAAGTACAATCTTCCAAGCTAAATTTCCACTATCTGTGTAACGAAATTTTTAAGTCTTGGAAGTTCAGATTAATTACTTCCGGATGAACTGCTATAGCATCAAAGGCCTGATCAAAGCTCACTGAAGTCAACACTACTATTTCTATTGATTTCAGTGGGCCATTAGTATCTCAGTGTTTTCCCAGGAGTATTTGAGAGATGAACCTTTTCTGAGGAGAGAAAGAACTGGCAGAAAAGGTATGAACACATATGTCATACTTACCAAGAAATCCAGGTCCATTGTAATAAGGATTCAAGATTTAGATTACTTATATAATTGTTATTGTTATACATATGATTCTTTGGTTTGCTTTGAGTTTCCAGCCTTCTACAGCCCCAGTGCTGAGGCTTGGATACAGCCTTTCACAACAATGAATTTACCCGCCATAAGACAAGTTGGAAAGAGCACATTTTCTTTTTTTTTTTATAGCAAAGTGCATAACATAAAGACAAAATCTAATTTATGATGGAGACCTCACAGTATCTTTTATGTTCACTTTTTTCATTGAGACAGACCATTATGGCGTCATATCAGTGTACACTCATTCATACAGATATAGGAATACTTGACAGTTGGAGTGTTTTTCACTTGAAATAAGGTATTTCAGCTATTTGCAGAAGATGCTAAATAAAAAACACAAAGAAAAAATAAAGACTAAAAGTAACGAGGAATTTTTTTTTCTAATTTCCTAAAACAGTCATAAAAATGTCATATTCCTTACTAGTATTCCTGCTCTGCAAGAGGGACAACAGCTTCTGAATCTGTTTATTACTCTTCTTGTTTTACCAAAATAGTGCTTATCCATAAAACATATTTCAGCTTAAACTTTTCTGGATTACATTAACTGGAAAACGTTTCCTGAAAAAAAAAAACCTGCAGAATGAAAGATATCCTTGAAGTTTTCAAAAAGATTGCTTCAAAAAAAAATATATAGTCATATATAAATTTAAAAAAGATAAACAGTCCAAAGAATTTTAAAGCATGGATCAAAACATATCCTGTTTCATAAACTGAAATGTTTCCTATTTGCATAATAATATAACTATTTTATATTACATCTATGTACACATCTATTTACTTTATGCATCTTTTTTTGAGAGATACATGATGCTCAAAGGAGTTGCACTGGCGTCTGGCTCAAAACATGTTTTGCTTTCTGTTTTCAATTTGTTTGCTGCAGTCGCTCATCTGTTGTACATATAAGATGTGCACTGAAACAGCATTAAACAGCTGCTGATCCCTCAGGTTTATTCTTTGAACTACACTTTTGGTCAGAAACTGAGGTGAGTGCTTATGTTCATCCTCTACCAGTGATGACAGAGCAGTCCTCTATCCTCAAAGCCCAGATGCTGTACAGGTAGTAATCATTATGGAAGAGGTGAATAAAAATTGTTGCCAGTAGCTCAGCCTATCAAATGGTCAGCAAAGATATCTTCTTCAGAAACAGATGAAGTTCTAGCTGCATTATACTTTGGGAGACCTGTAACTATTTCAGTGCACTGTGGAAAAGCCTGATGGTGAATGTTCAGCTGTAAACTACTTGGATTTTAACAGATGAAAAGGTATTTAATTGCATGTATTGGGACAGATGTAAGCAGTCTTTCAGTATGAAGATCTTGCCAATGGAAATATGAATTCTGCATTATAAGACCATTTTGGATTAGTATATTTTACCTTTTATGAAGCATCTGGAAACAGCAAGTCCCAAAAGCCACCAGTATCAACAGCAGTAGTGGTATAGTGGGTATTACGACATAAATTAGATTCGGAATTATACCTACAAGACAGAAAGTTCCTGTTACTGTCTCCCATGCTGAAATACTCTTAACCACGTGAGTAAAAATGTGGACTAAAATATCAGAAATATATTAACTTAGACAAAAGAACATTTATACATTCCTTCTACAGGAAGAGCTCTTAAAAGATGATTCAGCAATATCGAGAATAAAATAGTACTTCTCCAGCAATGTTCGACATCTATCTTAAGGATGCAAATTCTGACATTTTCTATGTGCCTCAGTGTGAGATTTCCAGTTTTGTAATGGAAAATTCAAATATTTAAGGAGACAACATTTCACAGCCTATTATTTTTTACAGGCCATATAATTTCTCCATTTAGTTGCCTTTGCATGTTGGATTTACACCCATGCAGGAAAAGGAACCACAAAAGGAACAAACCCAGCTCTTGTGTCCTCATTCCCCTTAAAAGACAAAGGTAAAAGGTATACTGTCCTTGACCAATGAGGGGACAGCTAAAGGTGCTCCCCTGCAAGTGCATGGGCAAAAAGAGTGGGAAAAGGTACAAGCTGAAACTCTGTTATCTACCTAGAATAGAGGATAGGGTCAACAACTTCCAGAAAGGGTCTGCCTGTTTTTCGGTAGCTACACCCATGTTTTATAACAGTATACATTTAACATACAAATTGTGGAGACTTTCTTATCCATTGTCCTCTTTTGAACATATTTTTACTAGTAAGAATAAATATGAATATTCAGGTGGAGTTTGTTTATGAGTTTTAGATACAGAGTCTTTGTATGCTTTGTATAAAACGGTATTATTGATTTCAAAATCCAGTTCATTAGTATATCTGTATCTCTGGAGTTACAAACAATGGGAACATCAGTTAGGAAAATGGCTCAAATCCAGCCAACAAGGGTAAAAAGGGAGCTCCAGCTTTCTACAATCCCATGCTGTAATCCTGTAAAATCCTGAGCTACCCCTCAGAGATGTTTAATTCCTTGAATTAAGGCCATGCTACAACTCTTCATGAACCACAGGACTCCGTTCAAGACACAAATTGTGAAATTAAGTAGCTAGGAGTGTTACAGCAAGCTCTTAGGCAGTGGGTATCCATTTTCAAAATACCAAGAGCCATTCCTGCTAGAAATCTCAGCAAAGCCCTTAACTCCCTTTGGCATGTGATATTCCTTAAAACAGGCTACTTGCAGGAGCTACAGTACAGTACTTATTCTGCAGATAACTGAAAACTTTATAGCCTATTTGTTAGAAAAGATTCATTTGTGCCCTTTTTGTGAGCCCTGGGTATCAGATATAAAAGATAATGTATGCACCATATGTTTGTTACACAGGTTGGGAAAGAGTCGGGGAGGAGATGGAGAGAGGCAAGGCATTGGTTACCACAGCCTAGAAGGTGACGCTACACAGCTGGGTGAACACCGGTGAAATCTTGTGTCTTGACAGAGACTCACCAGGGTCAGAGACAAAGGTGCAATTTCAATGACTGCTAAGATGTAGATTTGGATCAAAGTTTGTGGAGCCATGGAAATAATTTGTTTCCACCGCTACAAAGGGGACTGACTAAAAGTCTTGAAATATTATTCAAAGGTATACTTTTTCAGGGCTCTTCCTGGGGAAATAGACTCCTTCCTCCCACTGGCAATAATGGAAAATATTAAAGATTAATTTAACTGAGTCCACTGTTAATATTTTCACCAGAACACTAAATTCATATGAACACATTACCTGTTTCAGTAGCAATAACATGATACTGATCTTCTGGTTTACTTGTGTCATAAGGATTTCCTGCTGGCACCGTTGGAAAATTACCTGAAAAGGATATCAAACATTTAAAAGACAGGTAGACGTAGTGCTTAGCAATATGGTTTAGTGATGTTTTTTGTCAGTGTTAGGTTGATGGTTAGACTAAATGATCTGAAAGGTCCTTTCCAACCTAGGCAATTCTGTGATTCTACTATGATTTAAGGCAAACAGTACAAAGTATGGCTGCTATGTTGTTAAATAAATTAATAGTAATTAAATATTAATTTATACTGAAAAAATGAACCTTTTCAGGATTGATTAAACTGCTGGACATAAACAAGTAGAGAGGATTTTATTGCAAAATTGGGATTACATCTGGAAAAAGAATTATGAGCAGTGCTATTCTGAACAGTAACTATATATTTGTAGCTATTGCTCTCTAAAGGATTCATTTTTCATATGTTCCAGTTCTAAACTACGCCTGTTAAACCTGAGTAATTTTGGAGGTTCTTATATGCTAACCTTATATTTACATATTTACCACTGCAACTCAATTTAATGTTTCAAAATTTCTTACCGTGATTTGGCTCCGCTCTGTCTCCTAATTCTTTTTCTAAGACATTATCTGCTAAATCAATATTTGAAATCAGTTGTTGAAGAACAAAAAATGTGTATAATAAAACAGATGTGTTTTCATTATTTTGCATGCAGTACCACAGAAATAGATACATTATACAAAACAATAATTGCTTAATTCTTCAGCATTTAATCTTCTTACCAAGGACTATTTGCAAACTAATGTCAAATCACTTCTAGTTCATAAATTTTTGCTACTTAGAAAAGGGCTATAGCTCATTCCACTTCCAGTTCTTGGTGGCCTCTCCTAAATTACTAGCTAAATCACCGAATCCCTCAATTTCTTGTGCTGAATAAAACTAACACTTTCAAAGGTTCATTTGTGCATATAACCCTAAAACAATGTGAGAGGAAGTGTTCTTGATTAATATTTAAATCTTAGGCACATTTTCAAAAATATGCTTGGCTATGAAGCAAAACAAAGCAGTACAAGTTTTTGAGATTAGATGTCAGCTTCACCTAGTTTGATTTTGCAATAGGCAGCCCTAAAATACCAGTCATGGGAAGTGGGTTCTAATAGATCACATACAGATGTGAAATTGCCAAAAGAGGAATGATAATATCATATTTCTTGTAATGCATCAGAAACTGGAGAACCACCTCTAGCTTTGAGCTGTATGGCAGAGGCTTGCAAGTTTACTTATGGCTGTTGTAACAACAAAAAGTTTACAAAGATCACAGAACTAATTACCTCATATTGAGCACAGGAATGGAATCTGCATGATTATTTGAATACCATTCCTTTATCATAAGACCATATTAACAAAATAGTGCTATCAGCCTGCAGTACTGAGTGTCCGATAAACAAAAAATGCTGGGAGAAATTGAAGAAGCAATAAAGCCTTTTAGAATAAAGGCAATTCTTTCATCTACTCTGCTAAAAACTGGTTACGTTTGACTGTATAAAAAGATACCAAAACAGCACAAAGTACTGAGTAGCTGGCTCTAGACAGAAGAGGAGGAGATGAGTTTTTAATTTGATTGCATAATCAAACCTCCAGGAGCTGGACAGGAACTAAATGTGGTTGCAATTACCAACCTATAATTAAATTTAAGATGGCTGAATGATCAATATGATCTAAAGCCAGACTGAACACTGGAACAGTAAATGCTGTCAAGGGAGGTGCTATAAAAGGGGTTTAGAAAAAATGAAAGGGTCTACCAGAAATGCAGCTGCTGCTTGAGTAAGACCGCCTAATAAGCGCTGCCCTGAACTTGCTGCTGACACAATTAGATGCAACTTCATCATGGTCACCTACAACCTCTGTGTTTTGGCCTATGACTGGTATCATACACCACATACTCAAAACAGACAGGAAAGTTCTGAAAAACAATATACTTAGATAACAAAGTGAAATTCAATATGCATGTGGCACTTCAATATTCCTGGTAAAATGGATGTATTTTGTGTTGCAAATGGCTGACATTGAAGCTATTACAGCGATTTGGGGGAGGAAAAAGGTCATTTGTAAGTCTCACTAGGTTTTAGATAGCAAATGTAATTTTCTTACACCGTGGTACTTTCTTCAGGCAGTGAAAGTCATATAACTATTTATATACATTTATGCATCTACTCCTCTTCTGCATGTGATAGAAAAGTACACTTCTGGAGAATAGCGTGTTTTGCTAAAGAGCACAATTCCAACAGCTTGAAAAGTAAATAGCTACAATTCAGCAGTACTCTATTTAGCTGCATAACAATGTCAGTCCTAATAATCACCTATATATTGTTTGCCTTATTATATGCCTCATTATACACAAGTAATCTATCCCAGCATAGTGAAAGAAATACAAATTCATTTTCATTGTTACTGTTATCACTTTGTTTTCTGCCAAGCCAAAATACCTGGCATTTTTTCAGATGGTGAAACCAACAGGAAAAAAAAAAAAACTTTTAACACATCAGAATTAGAATGGAAGTAATTCGCTACTGCAGAATAATTATTTCACTTAAATTTACTTGTTTTTAAAGTTATGAAATATACACTTGAAACCGAGCCCTTTTAATCAAACCTGCATTTTCTGACATTAAAAATGTTGTTATTTTAACAACTTAAAATATTTTTGTTGTGTCCACCTATTTCAAAATAATTGTGATCAGTTGTAAAATTGATAAAATTGTATACATCGCAGTTCCTTGAATGGCCTGCGTGACCAAGATGATAACTGATTACCATAAGGCAGTGATACTCACTAATAACTTTAGAAGGAGGAACACATTTGGGGGGTAGGGTGAAATGTGTGGCTATATCAAGCCTTCCAAGTATTTAATATTTGCCTGCAATACTAATTGCCATTAATATCCACATTAGACAGTGAGAAAGCTACTTATCCACTAAAACTGAAGGGATAAAATAGTCTGCATCTCTACAGACAGATGGATTCCTACAAAGAGTGTGATTATTGCTAGACCATGAGCATGGAGAAAGCAGGTAGGAAACTACAGAACTGGGTAGGTCAAATAGCTTCTAAGAGTAGGATTTCATATGCATTCTGACTTTCAGCTTAGTTTTTGAAAAGCAGACATACCCATAAATTATTTAAAATTATTTGCATGATCCTGTTGAAAGACATGTTTTCCTTTCCTGTAAGTACCATGAAAAGTAGAAACTGTTACAGGCTCAACTTGAAAGTTTACTTTTCACATCCTTTTTCTGTTTGTATAGAGTTCTAGTTTATAGTTCATGTTTCCTCTACTGACATATACACAACCTATGTCATATCTGGAAGTACAGCCAAATTGCCTAAGATCTGGCTGTTCCTGTCACCATCTGAAGTAGTGTGCATCTGCTTTTCCTATCTATGAATCTACATACATGAATGCAGAATTTTCTTCTTGCTGTTCTGGAATTCTCTGTTTAATCCAAAACTTTTAGAAACAGCTGTCACGCATAAGTTGGTATAAAATGTCAGATGTCTGCAACTACAAGGACATTGTAATTTTTTTACAGTAGGATCAAGAGATATCTTGGTTATCCTACTTGATAGCAAGCAAGAGAAGTAGAAAATGGCCACTTAAAACACTTTTTGGAGAATAAAGTAACTAGTGAATGAGTTAACTAAAGTAAACCTGGGAATGCATGGTAATGAAGCTAGCCTTGAAAACATTCTCACTGGATACAGATATTTTTACTTAAACTATCACTAGATTTGATATATTACATCCCTGTTAATGTCAGCTCAGCCACTCAGACCAAAGAAATAACCAAAGGAATCAGTAACCCAGGCCACAAGACATTTTCAGATTCCTTCACAAAACAAGAGGCAACTGTTTTCTAAGAAAGCATCCTAGCTGTGAAACTTAACTTTAGTTTCACCTACCTGGGCCATACTTGCAGATAAAATTGTGCTTCATGTTGCACCTATCATCATTCCATTGATAAAGGTATGGCCCTCCCAGCCCAGGGTTTGCAGTTGGCTGATGATACATCACAACACAGGCTTCACTTCCACAGGAAGGCTCATCTGTATACCAATTTCTAGCGGTACACAAAGAAAAATATTCAAATTTTGAAGGTAAGGTGCATCAGGATGCCAAGCAAAGGAGTTTACATCAGTGAAAACATGTCAATTCCAATGGCCCTGTCGTCTTCAAAGCTATGCAATGCTTCCCACAACTCCTCCATGAAAGCAGTTTAGGGCCTGGGCTCCACATCTCTGGATCTTAAAAACAATCTGACCTGTTGAAACACTTCTGCAGAAATAACACTATACTGCTATGTTACCTGATTTCCTTTCTATCTGACTCTTATCTGTCCCTTTGTCCTGAGCCCTGTGGGCTGCTGCTACTCCGGCCTTTTGCTTAATCAGGAAATTAAAGGCTTTTCCAGGCTAGAAACAGAACAATTTACACTAAGTAACATGCATTAATTTACTTGCTGGCTGGCTTCCTGATTCGAGGTGGCCAGTCTTACAGAATTTATCTGCCTGCTTTCAGACCACATCCTAAATCCTCTATGTGGGGTGGGGCTATACAGAGGCAAACTCATGAGATGGAAGCAAAGGAAGTTGTAGGCTGTAGCCACACTATGCCATCCTTTTACTGCTTCAGATTCAAACCCCTGGTTGCCAGCTCCCCTTTATCTGTAGAAGTTAAGGAGTCATGCCATTAATTTTTATGGGACTGCAAGTCTTCAAGCTTCTTTATGGAAGACCTGACTTGCCAGGCATTTCTCTCTCCATTTCTTTCCATGAAACTTCAATAAGCAGTTTTGCAGACTTACCTGAATGGTGAAATACTTCCATCTGCCCACTTGTAGAGGTTGGGGCAAGGACTTGAGGTGGCTAGTTCATTGCCACTTCTCCACAACCCAATCCAGAAATCTCCATCGGAAATCCCAGAGCCTGACTTAGTGAGGTTTTGCAACATGTTTTCTATTAGTTGCTGCTCAGCTTCGCTTTCCAGGCTTAGTAAAGCCCCACCATCCATTTCACAAGCTTGGCGGGCCTCCTCAAAGCCCACACGTCTAGACAAGTCCTGGAAATAAGCTAACTTGTAGCAAGAACGCTTGAAGTCACCATAGCACACCTTTTGACCTGAAAAATATAAATATGATAGCATTTAAAGTATATTAATGAGTATCACAACTGAGAAAAAAAATAGCACAGCATGAATACAGTGATGGAGAAGAGTAGGTTTTTTCTTGTGCTCCTCTCTGAAAGGACTCGTGATACGGTGATACTGCTGAAAACATTAGCTTTAATTTAAATTGCAAATATCATACAGTTCATGGGAATCTGTGGCTTTCTTCCCAAGGTCTGTGAAACTCTCCAAAACACTGAAGACTCAAACTTCTAGAAAAAAATATTCTCTACTTTAATGACTGTACCATCAGGCCCCTCTGCTAGAGCCAGGATCTGTTTGGAGAGTATTTTCTTAACTATTTCATACTAATGGAGCAACTCCACTTCTATTTAATAATCAAAGCTATCTGATATGAAAAAGTTTAAAATTCTCAATTTTAATGGCAGTAAGAAGCTAGCATTTTCTTGATCCTGCTGTTTAACCTGAGAGGGTGTATTCACAAGGACCTCACAGCTACTCTGCACTATAATGTGTCTAAATAAAATCTGTAAAGGGTGTGTGGAAGACCAGTGTCTGCTCCTTTAAGGGTATCTGGTCAATTACTTTTCCAGTGCAAAAATGGATAATAAGAAAAGGAGGAAGCCATAAACAAAATATACATTCAGAAACCTGACAGAAAAACATAATGGAGAAAAAAAACAAACAAACCAAAACAAACCCAAAACCAACCAAAAGAAAAAACCAACTAAAAAAAAAACCAGAAAAAATAATTACTTTGTCAGACACGCTAATTGTCATGCTATCAAGAAACTGCATGTAAACTGGACTTTGCAATGGGGGCCCAAGATGTTGGGGGTTGGCGGGACTATGCCGTCTGTTGGGCGACCGTGAAGGCTTAGGAAATGGTGAGGAACAATGTGGGAATGGACAGAAAAGGATATAAAAGGGGCTGGTCACATGTAAAAGAGGGAGTGTATGTAGGGGTGTCCAGACATATGTGTCCCTAGTGACCTTCTATCTCTACCGGCCAGCATGAAGGAGGGGACTTGCCTGCCTATGTTTATGTTTTATGTGAGTCTTGCATGTGGGTGCTGTTGAAGGCAGTGCCTTGTCTGTGGCAGTCTGTGTGATGGCCATGTCAATGAACTGTCTGTCACTGGTTTACCTGCTCAGCTTTGCTACTGGTTGAACCAGCAAAGGGGAAAACAGCAGACACATTTCACATGGGCTGTGGGTACCAGAGTGGGCACCAGCAGCCAGGCAGGATGGAATCCTGGGACTGGAGGTGCTGGAGGAGGCGGCCACACTCTTAACAACCCTTAACACAGCCAACAGAAACTCCAGACACTAGCAGATAAACAATACTATTCAGATACCATAAAGAAGCCCTGAGATGCTTTTGGAAAGCACTATATCTACTGCATTCAGACCATTTTTTCCTTGCTCTTCAGAGTTATGTCTGTGGAAAGAATCAAAAGCCAAATGATGAAACGTTGGGTTTTTTTCCCTTCCAGTTCTTTAGCTAAGACACATGCCTTTTGCCTAAAAAGGAAAAATAATTATCATCTTCAACTAGTGAGATTCTCCAAAGTTTATTCAACATATACAACATGTGGAATGAACAAACTCACTTATCAGCTGCAACTAACCACCAGTATGTCTATCTGCAGACAGGAGAAGGATTCTAAATATATATTTATATAAGGTGATGAGCTAAGCATCTCTTAGGTCAAGTTTTTTCAGTATGGAACTTCATCACTGGAGAAGTAGGAGAGTTTATTTTGCTAAGTAAGAATTACTGAAGTATACTAAAGTAATAAAAACTACCAGGTGTTATCTAGATTGTTTAGAAATCAACAGACTTTTTAATTTTACTGGAAAATTTTGCAAGGAAAGTATTTTATTGTACCATGTTAGTTTTGCATTTGAAAATCTTGTATTTACTCCCACTCTTAAGTAAACCCAGATACCTGACTCTCATATAATAACTCTTTGCCTTTACCTTTGAACAGGTTTTATACTGTTTTACTTTTTTAAAAAAATATTCATTTGTTGCTGGGAAACAGTAGCATCATTCTATAACTTAAGTTATAACTAAAGTTTTTTAAGCCAGTGTTTTTCTATACACAAGAACAAATATAGAAATGAACAAAGAAACCTAAAAGATACAATAAATTTCACTCTTCTTGCCCTAGTGTTGCTTCATTTTCACATTTAATGACAGAGTAGCACACTTTCTGTAGGAGATTGCACACAAAACAAATACAGCACAAAAGCTGACTGAAGACTGTATCTGCACAGAGCATATTTTCATGAATTTGCAAAGAATAAGCAGATAGTCTCAAAGTTGCACAAATATAGGAACATAAAAGCAGGATCTTCTCATGCCTTTTAGCTATACCTGAATGAATTTTGGGAGCTTTCCACAATAAAAAAAGATATCTAAATTATACGGTTGATAGGAATAACCAATGCTTAGTTTTCTAGTTGGTCCTATGATTCTTGTAATCTTTCTCAAAAAAAAAAAATATCTCTGAAACCCTCTCTTTATGACACCCTATTAAACTTCATCTCGGACAAGGACTGTCAGGAAACAAATGTCTTCGTAGTCTCGTTCTTATTTAGGATTGGCAAACAGACTCCTGAAAAGCCACTTGTTTATCAGTAATCTGCCAAAATAATACAGGAATAAGAATAATGTAATGTAAGGACAAGCTTGTGCCATGGGTATCTATGGAAAAAGCCAGGCTCTGAGATTGGGAGAAGAGTACCTATTTGGATTTTGTCTGGTAAGTCCTGACAGCTCTATGTATGTCGTAATGTTTTTGCTGCCATTTCCCTTTATTCATATATGTTATGAGCCTAGCTATCAATGAATGTAGCAAGAGCCATAGGTCTAGCTGGGCAATGCTGCTGAAGAATCAAGGGGCAAACCCTTTGCCCCAGAGGGCTATAAAAGAATGGGTTTCTTTGTAAGACTTCTTTGAAAAAAAGCAAAAAATACACCACCACCACCCCACCCCATTATCAGAGTAACAAAATGATAACTCTAAATGCTTAGAAGTGGGAAGTGTAAGAATGAAAACCACATGCAAAATCACAGCTCATTGCCTTCATCTATAATGCTGCAATTCAAATTTTGCTAACATGGTCACCACCTTTTTATTTTCCCCAGGAGCTGTCTCATTGACAGGACAGAGTGCACGGTGAAGGAGGAGTTGTTCAACATTTTAATCCTCGCCACTGAGTGAGTGACTATGGCTTGTTGCCAGAGTACACATATGTACATAACAGTGCAAACATCAAAGGCTAGCTCTGAATTATGTAGGACACTAATCATTTAGGAGGAAAAGGAACCAAACCTCTCCCTGTAACTAAAGATTGGATTCAAAGCATTAATTCAAGATGTATATACAGATTTGTGGTGAGTCCTTTGTCTACTGTCTTGGTCTTTTTATTTCCCAGACAATTTTTAGAAAAAAACTCTTTTATTATTCCTTTCATTCTGTGCACATACTCCTCCTTGACACCAAGAAGTCAGTTATGAGCAAATTCAGGTATCAAAATACCCCTGTCATGTTTTCAGTCATGCAGGAACATTCAGTCCACCAAGATGAGTGGGCTGGCCGCTACCGATCTCAGTTCCTGTGATGGCCTCTCTTTTATGGAAAAACAGCTAACTTTCCATCTGTAACACATACATCTGCTCCCCTTCCCCATGTGTTTCTCAGGTGGCAAAAGTGCCCCCCTCATTCTGTTCTCATGCACAGTCTCTGCTCTTCTGCAACTGTCCCAAAACTTCAGTCAAATGACCTCTCCAGCGGGACAAATGGATCTTCGCTTGCTAACTGACTGAACTTCTTCAGGGCACTTAATCTTCCAGTCAGCTCTTGCACAGAGATTCCCATTGCCAAATGGCACATACTGTTTCCGAGCTGCTAGAGGGCTTGTGTCTGTAAGCCATAAGTTGTGCTATACACTGGTCCAATATAGAGGTTGCATCTGTGTCAAGGCTCAGCTCCATCAGCCACACCAAGCTGAAGAAATCAGGTGGGACAATACAGAGCAGGGAGAAGAAGGAGAAGTAGTTGTGATGCACAGTAACAGCAGAGCTGCTTGATAGGTGCCACTGCAGCTCCTAATATGTGCCTGTTCTGTGGAGCCCAGTAACAGCTTGCCACTGTTTTACACTTGGAGCAGGAAGCCTTCTTGGAGCTATCCAGAATACAGATACGAAGGCCTAATCTGTACCCAAGGCTTTACCTGAAAGGGTTAGCCAGTTAATATCTTGAAATATTATGTGACGACTTTTTTTCCTCTTCCCCAAAACTGATATGAATCATTTCTGAGGATAGCATTGTTCCTATAAATGTTTGTGCAGGGTTAAATAACTCTAAAATCCAGTATTATAAAGTGAAAGAATCGAACAAGTGAAAGTTTTTCATTTGTTGCTCTCTACACCTGTGGCAAAATAAATAATTACCTCCTTACAGGCTGGTCATTTGTACAAGAATATACCTCTAGAAAACAACAGAGAAAACAACAAGAAAACGAGAAATACTTGGTACTAAGACCCATCCAATGTGAATGCAGTATGCAATGCAGAGTAGTAAGCTTTCCTGAAGAAGCTGTGAATTTTTTTTTGTTCTAGTTAATTTAGTCCCTGTGTTTAGGTAATGACCTACTCTGAATCTTTTCTTTCTTCTTTTGAAGGAGACTTTTATCTGCTGTAGCGTAGCTTGTTCAATGTGTTAATGGAAATCTGCAGTTGTGCCTTAATAGCTGGCAAATCAGTTGACATTTTAGTGCTCTTCTCCAAGCACGCTGACATGTCAGGTTTTCAAGCTTTTTTTACAGCTTTCACTTGCTATTAATTTCTTGACTACAAAGCAGGAATAAAGCACCAGTGAAAAAATGACAGCATGGGCCACATTGTATAGCAACAAGATAACTAAGGGAACATTAAATATGGGCTATTTTAGCTTCTAACATTTTTGCAGGAGACAAGACTCCACTGTTAATTCTAAAGATACATTTACTATTTCAACTGTATAAATTGAATTCCAATTTTTGTCACAATTGACTAGAAAGTAGATTTGTAAGCCAATCTTCTGGAATGAATCGGGCTTGTGACATGCAATATGAATAAATATAGGCAAGTGAGGGTTTTATAACCTTTCCACAAAGTCTGTCCTGTGCTGCTTGAGAGATTAAAGAAAACATGAAGGAAGACATTGTTTTCATCACAGAAAGGAAAAAAAAAGAGTATCTTATTGTATTTAGTCCTCCCTTCAACATGAGACCAAAGATCTAGCTAATTAATTTAATAAGATGTAAGAACTCATTCTTACTATTTTCCCTTACAAATGCTCAGATAAGTTGAGGTTTCAACCAACCCTATCTGACTATCTGCAGATGGGAAGGTGGAGACTTCATTCATTCATTGCAGTGGATACTTCATTCTATTCAATGGAATGAAGTGAAGACTCCACTTCATTCATGGATTGTATCACCTCCTTAAGCCTTGACTCATCTTCCCTCACTCCAGCAGAACAGCTCAGACCCCATTCACAAGCAGGCAGAGAAATAGGCAAAACATGCACTTGGCTTGGTGCAATAAACTCACACCTTACTTTTTCATCAACAATTGTTTTCTTGCCTCCTGAGGGAAAGTGCTGTGTTGAAGCAACAACTAACTGACAGACAAAGACCATTCTTTTTTTCCCAGTTGCAAAACTGCATGATTAGGTCTCTCCAGTTTCCTTAATGGTTTCTCCAGGTTTGTTCTACCACTCCTGAGTACACCAGCCATACAACATATCTCTGGCCCTGTTCCCTCAGCCGTAGCAGCTCTAGTTGCCTACTGCAGAAAATCTGAACTGGCTGAAATCCCCTTGCACTCACTTTGTCTCACCATCCCATTAGCTGAAGAAATTAAGTGTACAGTACTTGCTCTAAGAAGTGCTAGCTATCGTTTCCATCCATATGGCTCAGTTTTCATCCTTGGGTGTCACACAGCAGCTCCATAGTAGAATATTCTGACATCACCATTAAAGCAAAGATAGCTTCTAGTTGAAATACTTGATACTTAGTTAAAATATTTCTGCAGATAATTTTGCAGGAAAAAAAAATAATCTCATTCAAGAAAAGGAGAAACAAGCAAATTCTCAGCTGGCATTTCAACCATTTATGTCTCCATTATGTTTTAATAATGATGCTTTATTAAACAGAAATAATAGGTTCTTTTAGGTCTGTCATGAAAGAAAGTATAGCAAAATGTCATTTAGAAGCAAAATTACCAATAAAGTACCCAGCTCAAAGACTCATCTCCCTAAGAGCATCAGGATCAGTCCTAACTACACCCTATTGGGCCATGAGGTGCACAAAGGTTATCTTGAGTAACAACCATGACTCAGCTGGAGATTTTGGAGATGTCAGGTAGAAGATAAACTCCCTACTGGTAAATTTCATCCCTTTTCCTCTTGAGCCTGATAAACTAACCTCCAGTCCAGCTTCTGCTACCATTAGCATCCACCTGGACTAGTGGGGAAGAGTAGCTGCATATGCATAGCATATGAGAGGAGAGAACAAAAGAATGCACAAAACCTGCTGTAGAAAAGTCCATTATGTCTTCATACCATGACGTTTTTATTCCCAAGATAACAGATTCAGCAGACAACACAGATGAACATGTGCTACAAAGAAATGTGGAATATTTAACACTAGCCAGAGTTCCAAAGGTCGACGTAAGGCTGATGGATGCCTCTGAAAACAAAGTAACAAAATAAAATCACAAGGACTTACATGAAATTGATCATGAAATAATAGCAAAACAGAAATCTACATAAATTAACTGAAACACTCCACTGGCTAGACAATATTCCTCTGCTTGATTTACAGAGACAAGCCTTGGTCTTGAGCTTCTGTGAACACATTGACCTCAGGCGCTGGGTAACCAGCATGCAGGACACAGGGCACAATCTGTTTTTACCTGCTCCTGTGTCACAGGGTGCTTCACACCAAGTCCCAATTAATGCACTTCAGAATGTGGCCAGTAAGAGGCTAAAAGGCATTAAATTTTCCTAATCACATTTTGATTCCAAGCTGATGCATCTTGTCAACTGACCTTTGCATCATCCAGTCAGATTTTGATTGGGTTCAGCTGCTGGTCATGTTTTATATCTTACTTCTCTTGGTGTTTTACTGTATCATATTTGTGTCCATCTACTAAATTTAATTTGTTTTTTTGATGATTCATATAACTTTAAAAAAATACTGCTGTGATAAGATTCCATAATTATGTTGTCTTCATTTATGATAAAAGCAAATTGCCATCTTCTCTCCCAAAGTTTGCAATACTGAAGACACATCGTTCTCTAGTTGAGTCAGTATTCAAATCACAGATGTTGCTCAGCTCACGCTCCTGAGCAGCTTAAGGAATTCTGTGTGCTAACAAATTTGCCATTCAAATACAAACTGCTATACAGACAATATGCCAGCCTGTGTCTGTATTAATATCTTCATAACTAACTCTTCCATACCTTAATAGGTACTTTTTTCCTCCCACCCTTCTAATACCAAAGTCTGCAGAGAAAAGAGACAATAATTGATTTATACTTTTTTCTGGATTATGGGTTATGCCTAAATGTCATCATACAGTTTCTCTAAAGTCGTTTTTGTTTTGTGAAAAACTTTCAAAGGTTGCAAGTCCCTTTTGAGGGCTTATATAAAATAACTGAGGGCCACATTTGCCTATTAAGTAGCCCTACCTCAGGTAGGTATGTGTACAGTTGGACAGTTTATATACATGATATCATATAGTCATTAGGATGTAGACAATGTCTAAGGTAGCTTAACAGAGGCTGGCCCCAAACCTCTCTTAAGCAAAGCTGATCTATTAGCCAGACTTCTGACAATGTTTGTCATAATGGAGTCCCTTTCTTGTTAAATTCTTAGGCATTAGCATATAAAAATTATAGATTTATAGATATAATGTATAAAATTATAGGCAAAAGGCAATTTTTTTCTATTGTCTCTCAAACACAGGCCAGACAATCTATCTTTAACTGTTAACCATCCAGTATCATGTAAATTAGCCAAAATGATGATAGAGGTCCTCAGACATCAGCCAGTCATGTCTAGGATTAATGCAGCTCTTGCAGAGAGAGAAAGCAGGGTGATTAAAGCTGTAAGTAAAAAGAAAGTACTGTATTATACCATTCATACAGAGATTTAGTACAGTTATGCAGAACATGAAGCTACACAAGAAACATTTGTCCCAGACCTGTCCTTTTCCTCTTTATTCAGTTCATTTATTGCTGAAATTGAGTTTTCACCTTTATGTCAGCCTTTACTAGTTATGCTATTGTGTTTCCAAGTGCTTTTGGGGGCAATGAGTTGACTCAGTTATTTCTGAATAACAGTAGACCCATAATAGTTACAGTTTTACAAAATTGAGCAATCAGAAATGAGAGTTCTATTTGTAAAGGAGCATTGGGTAGTGCTGATTTGAATGTTAAAGACCATTACTTATCACTAACACCTGGATTTTGCCATCTGGCTGAATACAAATGCAATTAACATGAAACCTGACAGTTTCCCCTGCACATTGCAGCAAGATAGCTGGTGGTTAAAAAAATATACATATCAAAACTGATGACAAGTACTGATCTAAACACACTACTTTTGGTGAGGTTTATTAGAGCCTCTATGTGCTCAGAACCTGCACTGTTCTAGGTCTTGGGAAGAAGCAAGCAAGGATTCCTTGCCCTGCAAAACATAGGTAAGTTTTTCATTGTGTTGAATAAAGCACTAGGAGGATTTGTCTTCCCCAGAGCAGACTGCAAGTTTGTCTGGATTTTCAAGAACAGGGATGTTGTGTTTCAGCAACCAGATTGTTCTTCATGTACTGGGAACTGGAATACCTTCCCTCATGAAAGGCTGCCATCTTCACCATGCAGCAATAGGCTTGTTCACTTATTTCACAAAGAAAGTAACACATACATTTATTTCTTATAGTTAGCTTCTCAGCCCTGGCACACGTGGCAGGGATCTCAGGCCACTGACAACAGAGTTGTAAAGAAGTAGCTTGATGTCTAAATCTCATTAGAAGCTAATCAACACTTCATCATCCATAATTACCCCTGCAGGAAAACATACAACTACAATTATGTAAATCAATACAGGGTAAGTGTCTTCAACTGGAAAATAAATATCCATTTTTATGAAACAGTTTTAGTCACTGATTTGAGTGATATACCAGTGTCAAGAAAAAAAGGAAAATCTATAAATTATTTCCCAAGTATTTCTTTCCCCCCTCACCCCAGGGTCAAATCATTAAGCCTCTGACAGCTTTCCTTTCTTCTAAGTGAAGCATACTTACTTTTTTGGCATCAGCTCTGTTTCAGATATCTAGCACATCATTAATTTAAAGCCTGAGATCCATTTAGCTTTTCCTATAATAACTGTTTTCCCCTCTTCTGATCACGTGAACTTTATGGTATACATCACAGGGTTGATCATACTTCTATAAGGGGCAAATGCAAAACTGCACTGACCTAGGGCTTCGTGCAAAGTACCAACATAGTTGCCAAGACAACTCCCTAAAAATTGCAAGCTGCCTTCCCTTTTCACATGTTAACAAGGAACTGAGATCTGTGTCAGACCTATATTTTTCCCTTGTTTGTCTTTGAGACGTCTAGCGTCGTTGTCACTGTGAGCAGCACAGGCTCCTTGGCATCACTGAGCACGAGTAGGATGATGCGCTTAGAAACTTAGAGCTTGCATCCACAGAGAGGATAGTCCTGAGTTTCAGTGCGACACAATATGTATCTTCTCAATTGGCAATAAGAAAAGTCACCGTGAGCATAGGACATGGAGCATAAATGTTTTATTTTGCAACACAGGATCAGGACCTCAGTTTCCCTAACAATGAATTGCATTTGTTTAAAAAATGCAAAATTTCCCAAAGTATAATACTCTTCATGGATATAAATAACGCTATTCAATTCCACAGACACAAGAAGAGAGGCCAATGATAACACCCAAATATCAATGGAATCTATTCAAAATAAGAGGAAATATGATGTGTTAGAAAGATCTACACATCTAGAAGTCTGCTCCAGGTATGGATTATTTACCCAGGACATAAACTAACAAACAAAACAAAACACTGCTGAAGCTGTTAGCAGTGGTTTTGCTTGATTATTTTCATTTTTCTGAAAAGTCTTATACACACAGACTTTAGCAAATTTTTCTTATATATATATCACAGTCTAAAGACACACAAAGAATGTTCTATTATTTCATCTGTTTAACAAAAAAAAAAAAAACATAAATACTGACAAGAGTGGCAAATCAATAGTTTCCTGTGTAGTTGTGAAGACTAGAACAGATTTCCCAGATACTTTTAAGTATCTTTTAAGACAGCCATAATATGGCAGTAAGTTATTGTTAGTATGCTGTGAAACAGACTTGACAAAAACTGTAGAGTCGGAATGGCTTAAATATAATGTGTGCCAGCTTAGGGGAGCAGGGAGTATTCTTATTCTTTTCTCCCAAAACAGGAAACATTTTCACACACACCTGATTTTATATACATCAGAAGACTCCCTCAATGGGATTTCTCACAGGCACAAATTTAAGCAATTCTAAGCATTTCTCCTAATTGCTCATTTCTTATTTTTCTCTCTAGAAGGAAATAGTTCATAAATCTTTAGTCATTAAAATATACTCTTCACCAATTATTATCCAGAGTAAGCATCATCCATTCTCTTAGCCTTTTTCAGTGAAATTTGAGTATCTTTGGTGATTAATTGGAAAGTGTAGGATCTGGGCATAACATGGATGGTATAGAATAACGGGTGGATAATGTCCTGGTTCCAGTGGGGATAGGGTTAATTTTCACAAGGAGCTGGGACCGGACACAGACAGGACAGCTGACCCAAACTATCCAAAGGGGTATTCAATGCCACATAATGCCATGCCCAGTATATAGCTCGTGGAGCTGGGGTCAGGAATTGCCACTGCAGGCTGAGCTTTCTGGACTTTTCCCATCACCAAGCAGTTGTTCATTAATCATGTTTGTATATTCTTTTATCTGTATTAATGCTGTTACTTTCCTATTTTCTTTGCTGTTCTGTTAAATTGCCTTTACCTCAACCCATGAGTGTTGCCTTTTTCTTCTGATTCTTCCCACCATCCTGCCACGTGGGGAGGAGGAGTTGGGTGGAGTTAAGTGGACATATGGTTTTTTGTTGCAAGCTTGGGATAAACCATGACAAGCAGTTCCACAATTAAAAGAAAAAGCAACAGGCAAGTCCTTGCTCATACACCTACTAAAAAAAAAGGTGCGAAAAGACAATCCACATGGGATATTAGAATTGGTGACAGTTCACTTAAGGCAAAAATAGAAGGGACCTTTGAGGGGAGGAGAAATAAGTTAGAATATTTTTCTCTCAGAGTAAGCTATCACTTATAATGAAGTCAAATGGAACCAAAACATAATTGCTTAACTCACATCACATGTATACAGCCCTGTATGGGAAGAAACTGTTGAGATACATAGAGTGGGATTCATCTCATCAAACTTCAGTCACTCAATCTACCTGTCCATATCCGAGCTGGCTCACTGACTTACTGTGTAGACAACTGAAAGAAATAGGCATTTTTAGGGTGTACCTGCAGTATTTTCAAGATCCACTTTAAAATGAAATTAATCCACCTCAAAAATACCAATTTTTTTTCTTTCACTACCTATACAGTGAGCCTAGAGCGATTAGCTGGATACTGCAGCTACATTTAGATTTAGGTAGAGCCACGCCAATTATTTAGTTAGGACTCAGTATTTCTTAAGACTGGTTGGAACTGAAGGTTCTACTGTCTGTCAGTGGTGGGAGTGAGGACTGCTTCAGCAAGAGACTCAAATAAATTCTGACTAGTGAGTGACAGGTATGAGTATGGGATTATAGTGCAGAAATTAATATCAAATCATTGCTTCATGTTAGTTATTTCACATTAGTACTAGATATTTATTTTCTGATCCATGAGAGATTTGCAAAGAGAAGGTAGCTATGAGAATTAGTTTTGAAGAAGTGTCATATAGAACACTTTATGAACTAAAGCATGTTTTCCTGTAAACATCTTACAATCAAGAAGTTTGATCTACACAGGATCAGACCTGAACTACAGAGAAGTAAAGTCAAGGTACAGAACATGACTTCAACAAGGCAAGATACTTTTTTGCACCTAGCTGCTACACTGGGACAGTGCACCAGGCTTGTCTCACTGGGAGCAAGAAAAGTGATGGAAAAGACAAGCAGACTATCCCTCCTATCTCACACATCCTTTATCATAGCTCCCTCCATGTCAAGTATTTTCTCTTGAGCCCATTAACCATGTCGGGTACTGGGGCTTGGCAATCATGAGTTTTAGAACTGCAATGCCTTCCTCTATCTTTGAACAAGACACTGAGAAAGAGAAGTTATACTCCTGGAAAAGTATCATGCTTACCTGAGACCTAGAATTTTTCATCACTCTTTCCTTGGCCCCTGAACAGAGCTACAGTCTGGCCAACCTGCATAGCTTTCCCATATAGGCAAGGCAAGCTTTACAGGGTTGATAAAGGGGGATTACCTGTAATAGAAGTCCAACTCCTGAAGCTGATTTAAGTGCTTTGGTATTTCTAACCTGCTATAGAAGGACACATCCACCATCACACATCTCAGTCTATCAAAACTGTGTTCTCATCTATAAGTCATTGTAGTTTGCCTAATATAAAGTGCCTTTCCACAGAGTATTATAGAATGTCTTGGTTAGGAGCAAGGTGTGTTTAGTAGAAATGTATATTATATCCAAGAGTCAACACCTCATTTCACTTTCAGAACCTAAATCATTGATTTGTCCCCAAGAAAACATGGCTCAGAATAAGTGCATAAGGAGAAGAATTAGTAAAGGAGTCTAGGAGAGTTAAGTGCCCAACCTCCTTTGCATTTCTCAAAGTCTCAGCTTTAGCTATTACTGAGTCCTATACCCAAACAAAAAGATCATGTGGGCATGCATGTCCATTAAAAGCTTTTCCAGTCTGGAACTGAATGCTGGACATTCACAACAAAATTTTGTGTTCAGCACCCAACTGTTGCATATGTGTCCTATACATAAGACTGAGATACAAATGTAGCTTAAAATTAAACAGTCCATGCCTCTCTCACAAAAAAAAAAACCCCACACCACAAAACAGTAGAAGGTTTCATCAACAAAATACTTGAAATCTGACAAACTCAGGTGTAATAAGCAGGCCAAACCACTTGAACTAAATTATATTGTGCCTTTTGAGAAAGGGTTTGTTATCTCTATTCAACTCATTACCCATGAATATACTTCTTTAATTATCTTACTTACAATATTTTATGACCAACTCAAATCCAGTCAAACTGTGCAAATGAACATATCCACATCCTTAAAGGCACCTGAAGCGAATAAACCTACAGTTTAGCGGCAAATTCTTTTGTTTCATTGCCCACCAAATGTTTTCCTTCATTTAGTGTTTTATATAACCAAATACTTTTACACCAAAATAGATACACACTGTTTTAAAATGTCATATGAGTATTTAATCTGCTATTGACGCATAGCAATCACAAACAGCAAAATTTAAAAAAACCACAGAAATCCAAAAAGACAGCATACAGCAGTCATTAAAGTATAACGTCTATGATTAATACATAGGCTGTTAAATGATTAGTAATAAGATTAGCTTGCATCTTTCCTGCCCAATAGATACTTAAAGTAATTGCATCTTTGCAAACTGCATTATCATCACTTCACGTTCTTCATGATGTCATGGGACAGCAAGGCAGACTCAGCAGTTTCTACTGAGCCTGCTTGGATATTTTTTTTCTTTAAGAATCAATTCTCTGGCAACACTAGCTATTCTGATATGGAGGCTGGGAGAACTGCTCACAAAACATCCATCTAACTACATTAAAAATTACAAAGAATTTGTATTACTTGTCTTCAACAATTCTCCAATTAAAAATGACAAAGAAATAACACCTAAATGTGAATTTTTTGATGCAAATAATAATTTTAATTATATACTAGGAAAATTAATATATTTGGAAAAAGAAACAAAAAACCTTTACCTAAGGAAATTACATTTTGAATAGATAGACCCTTCCTTCTCTGCCCTCTTGATACTGTGATCAGAATGGTTGCAATTGTTCAATTATTGCTAGGTCTGCTGCAAACTTACTGCAATAAATGGGAATTTTTCCACAAGTTCCAATGAGCACTCAAGTCAATTTCAGGAACAGTTTCAATGTGAGTTATAGGAATTAAATATTTAACTTAATAGGAATGAGAGTAGAGAGATTTCTATTTATTCCAGATTGTCAGGATTGAAGCATAAATTACCAATTTTTCAGAAACAGGTTTAAGATGTAGACTTACGATTTTAAATGTAAGCCTGTGTAAGTCCAAACTGTCAGTTCCTATATAAGATAGGTAGATAATCTAGATGGAAGTCAGGTGGACAGCACACACTGCCCAATAATTCGTTAGTACTCTTTCTTGTCTGAAAAAATGCCATCTAGTACTAGACCTAGATCCATGTGCATGTGGCAGGACAGGGGTGTGGTCCTGGAGAGAGGGGAAAAAAAAAAAAAAACAAAACCAAAAAAAAACCCTGAATGAAACCAGTTCTCTTGACAGTATTTCAGAATATTCTGGCACAGTCATGCTAAACATCTTTGGCTTTTATTGTCTAGAGACTCTTTATCTAATGAATACAACTTCAGCTAATACACCTGATAATGCATAAATGGTTCATTCTGTAAGTGCCTTCAGATCCTCTGTGTGTTCTGCCAGCCAAGTATTAGCTGCATAATACAGTGACATGAGAGTCATCACATGCTTTGAAAAGCTTCAGGGAAGCACGGGGTAGAGCCTGCACTCTTTCAAAGCCCCAAAGCCTTATACGCATCTAGGAAGAGTTTGACTAAGCAGTACACACATTGTTTTAAAAGCTGGATCTCTACTCAGTTTGCTACACGTGTCACCTGAATGCAGAAGCTTCAGCTAGAAGGTTAAGGGACAGGGTTTTCTCAGCCACACTGGACTCCTGCGCTGAGATTACTGATGCAAAATGCATCTCACGGCTAAGTGATCTTCACTATTCCTTAAAATAACAGTGTTACATGGTATTCACATAAATTGTTAAACTAAGAGCTTTCTTCTACAGTATGACTGTACAATTCACAATGTAACAGGAGTAGATGAAATATTTCAGTGTACACTTCAGGAAGGCAAGCTTTTTCAAAGTTTTGGAAGTACTGCTACTTAGGTATTGTTTCCTGGAAGATACAGTTTCACCAAAACCCAACAGCACATCTCAGTTCTGCACATGAACTTGCTTCAAATAAGACATCACCATAATTGTCAGTAACTGTACTCCATCAGCAACTAAGAAAGTTATCTGAATTCAGCAGCCAAATGTTTGCTACTAAAAAAAAACTACAAAAAGTTTTCCTTATATGCTACTGTTACAGCCTCTGAAACAATTGCATACAAGTAATTTGCATTTTTCTGGAATCAGTTGGTAGAGAGACATGTTCTTGCCTGCATATACAGAGATTTACACACATAACTTGTTAACAAGTGCAGCCACGTGTGTAAATCTTTGTTTCAAGACAAATGTAAGGATGCGTTTGCACACCCAACATGCCTCCGAGAGCCTGCTAGCTTTAGCTTGGGGGGTTTGACCCAAAGTGCAATTAAAAATAGGCTTTTCATTACATTTAGCAGCTTCTGAGCATATGCACCTGCCTGCTGGAAATACACAACATGATCCAACATCTCCTAAATTAAACCTAAGCTCAAATGACAGATATAGATTTCCGAAGTATTGTCTTCCTCTCGGTTTTGAGAGTTGTAGATACACCCACCCAGAACAGAACAATTTACGCCGTATGTTCTTAAAAGTTTGCTTTTTCCTCCCGGCTATATTAAAAACAAAGATAAAACGTTCCTGTGCAGATGCAAAGAAATCTCAACGCATAGCTGCTCCTCAGCCAGACACCCTAGTAGTCTTTTTTCTGATTTTTTTTTTTTTTTTTATAAACAATTAAAACGGAGCTACATTATGCAGGCAAGCAATCACATCTAGAAATCTGCCCGGAGGAGACAACACCGCATTGGCAGGAGCTGACTTGAGGCTGCTGCAGGAGTTGGGCAGCCTAGCTTTCTGCCCCTGAAGCCCCGAAACGAGAGCTGCTCCCAGCTCTGAGGGGCGCCCCGGTCCCCGGTGGGCTCCGCCGGGGCCACCGCTCGCCCACTGCAGCCGACGCCGCTGCGGGAGTTCCCGGGAAGCCAACGGGGCAGCGGAGGAGCGCCCAGCCTGC